>OU612043.1:48903479-49503479 GCA_914767935.1 Coremacera marginata | reverse complement strand
TCACATGTACTGACCACATAAACAGCGTTGTTCGTAAAGTATATTATATCTTGCGTAATCTAAGGATGTCGGCTGAGTATACACCTGTTGATACAAGGAGAAAACTGGTTATTCAACTAGTTCTTCCCGTGATCACGTACTCTGAACATGTATATAGCAAGCTGGACTCACGGTCTCGGCTTAAATTAGAAATTGCATTTAATCATGCTACCCGTTATGTTTATGGACTACGGAAATTCGATCACTTGGCTCAATTCAGGAATAGTATACTTGGTTGTGATATAATTAGTTATCTTAATGCCAGAAATTGCATCTTTCTTCACAAATTAATCAAATTAAAAAAACCATCATACCTATATGATAAATTACATTTTAGTCAGTCGCGCAGAAGTCATATGCTCAATTTGCCGAATTTTTACTTCTTAAACTCTACAAGGCTATTTTTTATTAACGCTGTCAGGCTATGGAATGCGTTACCAACAAACTTGAAATCAATTGTCGGATATGAACGCTTTAAGAATGCCACAATTGCACATTTCTCACAGAGCATATTGTAAATTATCAGTTTATTTGCCTCTATATCTATCTCTTTAATAATACCTTTCTTCAATTCTCTCTTAATTTTGTCTTCTTAATTTTTTTCCTTTTTGCAAAACTCATTCTTTCTAATTTAATTCTCCAAAATTTTTACTTATAATAATAAATCCTTTGATTTTCCTTTTCTTTAATTTCAAATGTCAATTTTTCATGAGATTTAACTTACAATTATTTTTGATTTACAATTTTTGAATATATATATTGTTTCTTATTTATTTATATAATGTAATTGCTCTGTTATTAAGCCTTTGTACTTTAAAAGAACATAGTTCTTAATGTACTTATACCATGTATCAATAAATTACAAATTATTATATAATTGCAGAATAAACATGAATTTTAAAACTTACTATGAGATTTGGTCATTGTAAATAATAGAGTTTTTTTTTAATAAAGGAAAGTTTCAATATTGAACTAAAATAATTTTATTTAAAAAAAAGTAAGAAACATTTCATTTAAACAGTAAATACAAGTGGTAAAAGTAAAGCAATTAAGTATAATTTTTCATATTTTTTTGGTAGTTTAGAGTATAATACCCTACGTTACTTATAGCATGAAGTACGCGTTAGGTATAAATATAAAATGGAAATGCGATTATAAATTGTGCATACAAAATACATTAAAAACAATAAAAACACAATAACATAACATTAAACTTATTAAAAGAGGTCGCAATTAATATACAAAAAAAAAAAATACTTGCTATTATAAATTTGCACAAGCACTTTTTTACTTGACACAGTTTTTTAACTTATTAACCTGGCAAGAAACCATTATTTAACTACTACATTTTTACACTAAAAAACTACGCAATGAAACACTGAAACATACCCTTTTTTCCAACATCACAAAACACTGTTGGCAGATTGTCAAAATACTTTTGATAGTCAAATTAAGCATACAACAAAAAATACGAATAACCTTATATTATTCAACCATGAGCAAAACATTTACCGTTACTTTGCTGATCTCGTTAAAATTCGCAAGCTTCATGCTGCATGGCTTGCTTGATCAAGCATAGAACATATTTTGAAAATTTTTCGTAAATACTGTCATGTCTTTGGCTTGTACGCAAGAGTGCTTGCAAGACATTGTACTCATTGCAAAGTGTTTTGCAAGCATAGAACAATTCTTAGTGTGCTGTACTGTAGGGAATATTTCAAATACATTTGTGCAGCTGTTTAGTTCATACCCCAAAAACAGTTCCAATGACACTAAAAATCTATTGGAGAAACCTAGATGAGTGAAAGTTGTAAAAACGTGAATATTAACAGACGCGAATGCATTAATCCGTCTACACGTGAACAAGTACTTTTGCAACTACACATGTAGTACGTGTTTAATATTCACGTGCAGTTCGAGTACGTGATTTTTTAAAATGTTCTCTTAAAAACACGTTTATTCCTACTACATGTGTTCACGTGAATATGGGAGCTTTACTTGAAAAACTAAAAAAAACTATTTCTCTATACACAATTTCATGAAACACCTTGTGTAAAAGAAGTAGTTTCAGATACACTCCATTTTTTATTAAGAATAAACCAAGGTATTCTTAAGTATAAGCATATAGTATTCATTAAGTATACATTTTTTAGTACAACTTTTTTATTTTTTAAGATATGTTTATGTATTTGGTGTCATTGAAAAGAAAATTGAATAAATTACAAAATTGATCCTAAAAAAAAATTTAATTTCTTACGCGAAATTCTGAGAAATTTGCAATCAAAGTCGAAACTTGGTAGTTTCAATCGATTGATTTCATCTTCACACGAGCACAGCTCGGTAACGGTTAAGTTGGTGGGGCTTGTAACCGATATGCCGTTAGAAAGCTAATTTTATTGCCTTTATAATGAGCAATCAAAATAAGTTTTATGTAAGTTAGTTTTTCTGCTAGAAACAATAACGTAAACCAAAGTCGTGAAATATTAATTAACACTGTAGCTCCTAAAAATGTGAAAATAGACCCCCCCTCTTCCATACGATTTTTTGCACAGCTCGACATAACCTTTCAGCTCCGTAAATAGTTGCACTCAATTGCGGGACACCCTGTATAGTTAGTTACTGTCTATTTGATTAATAAAATAAATGAGCCTAAACACTAAAAAAAAAACCCTATTGAATTTTTGAACAAGCCAATAGTTTCTGTGGATATTTTACACATATGCTGTGATATTTAAAACGTACCTACTCCGGATTGTAACAGGTCATTCAATAAGTCCTACGGATAAGTAAGAACCAAAAACAAAATTTTGATAAAATTCGATTATATTATTAAACATAGTTGCCTTCGAGAGCGATACAACGAGTATATATAGCGATTTTCCAACTTTTCGATATCACTTTTATAGTACGTTTTCTCTTTCTCGTCAAAATAATAGTGAACCAGTACCAGACCAGAATTTGGATTCTGGTGTGTAATAGTGAAGCCATGTTTCATCCATTGTCACATATCGACGATAGAATTCGATTTTATTGCGGTTTTGAATTTGGAAAGGTGCAAAGAAGTGCAAGTCTATGTATTACTGGGGCATTGTCCACAACACCAACTAACACTTTGAATGTCATGCTTCACCTTCCTCCTCTTGATATCTTTGCCAGAGAATGTGCTAACACAGCAGCTCTAAGACTAAGAGAATCAGGAAATTGGATAGGTAATGGTTGCGGTCACACAACTATTCTGAACTCCTTTGTCCCAGACAAAACAGACTACTATGTGCCTCGCTTAAATCTTGAAAAGAACTACAAAGTTCTCATCCCTTCGCGGCTAGACTGGGCTAACAAAACCCCCCTTAAAACAAATGGCATAGAAATCTTTACAGATGGATCAAAACTTCAAGAACAAGTAGGGGGAGATATTGACTCCCAGGAGCTTGAAATCGAGGTATCCTTTAGACTCAAATTATTGTAGTGTCTACCAAGCGGAGATGGTGGCAATTCACGAAACCGCTAAGATTCTGGGTCAAAAAGACCTGGAAGAAAAAAGTATTTTCATCTTCTCAGATAGCCAAGCAGCGCTCAAGGCGCTGAATTCACATACTGATAACTCTAAAACTCTCACTGAGTGCCGCAGATCTCTTAACGAGATGGCAAGGCTAGTCAGGATCCACCTCATATGGGTACCCGGACACAGGGATATCGAGGGCAATAACTTGGCAGACGAATTGGCTAGGAAGGGACCTTAAACACCCTCTTAAATGAGGACCTTATTGGTATACCCATATCCTCCTATAAACTCCAGTGCAGAAACAAATCCTTAACTCTTGCACAAGAACACTGGGAGCACCTTGATACATGTAGGACTGCTAAGTTGACGCGGCCTTCCTACGACTTAAAATGCACCAAATCACTGCTTGAGTTAAGCAGGGTAAACCTGTCAAAAATAGTAGGAATCCTCACGGGTCACTGCCTAATAGGAACACATGCTCTTCGGTTGGACTTATAGCAAATGATTTTTGCAGAAGCTGCAGATGTGAGGAGCAAGTAGAAAGTGTTCAACACCTCCTCTGCGAATGTCCGGCCCTTGCTAAAAGAAGGATGGCAACTCTGGGTCATGCCTTTCCAAACGGACTTGCTGAAGTCTCATGCCTGGAATATTAGGCATATCCTAAAATTCATCACCCGTACGAACTGATATGAGGAGGGAAATTTCTAGGGTTCAAAGGAGATTATGTGGTATCACAACGGGCCTGCACTGGCCTAGGTGTCGAATCGGCTATCGACTTAACCACCAAATGTTTGTGTAAAATGGTAAAACATTACCATCTGATATCTTTACAATGTCAGCTAGCTCGTGCACCTTCAATTTGCGATCGTTCATAACCAATTGAAGTGGATTTTTTTGATGTTTTGTGGAATAACAGTCTGATTTGGGCGTCCACTGCGCTCTGCATCATTTGTGCTGGTACGACCACGTTTTAATTCAGCAATCCACTTTTCTACCATTTGTCTAGATGGAGCAGAGTACGGATAATATTTATCAAGCCATTGTTTGGTTTCCACTGTATTTTTTTTTCATCAAAAAGCAAAGCTTTATCAAAACTCGGAAGCCACTTTTTTCCATTTTTTTTTTTCAATAACAGTAGTTTGCCACAAAATGCTTTAAATCACGAATCAATTGTCAGATTGTTGTCAATTTTATACGTATCGTTTGAAGGTTGGTACTAAATAAAAATCATGGAAAAAATCTAGTAACGCCATCTATGTGTCATCCTATGAACTTTTTGAACGTACTGTTATATCTGAAAAAATTCGATAAAAACCACATCCATTCCTCATACTACTGTAGTAAGTAGTACTTAGTAGTGATACTTAGTAGTACCTACTAGTATTTTATTTATAAAAACGTTTGTTTTTTGCATAATCGACCTATTCCAAAATTGATTTTTGAAAATATTCTAAACAAAACAAATCTATAATTTCTTAACTAAATTACAATTTGTTATAAGTTTCTAGATAATTTCCACATTATTTTTAGATAACCTTTAGCTAGAACAGCACACGTCTGGCCATCTGGCAATACTGTAACATTCCGCAGTGATGCCAAATCGACTAATGACATACCGCGTTTGAAGCGTCATTCCAAGCAAATGTTTACAATGGAACAGTACACGCCACGCGAACGCTCTAAAATTGTTGAAATTTACATTCAACAAAACAAGTCAATAGTGAAAACTCAACGTGCTTTCAAAAAAATAAATAAAGTGAAAAGTGCGCCTTCCAAGAAAACAATTTATCGTTTGTATGAAACTGAAAATCCACAAGAGATTCAAGAGGTACCTCTTCACGATGCAAAAGTCACTGTTTGGTGCGGCGTTTGTGCTAAAATGCTCATTGGGCCGTTCTTTTTCGAAGATGATAATGGCCACAGAGTTACTGTCAATCAGGAGCGTTATCGCGATATGATAAACAATTTTTTCATGCCAATCGTTCGTCGAAAGCGTATCAGGCACTACTGGTTTCAACAAGACGGCGCGCCACCACACACAAGCCGCACTACAATCGATTTTTTGAAGCAATTGTTCCCTGGCCGCTTGATGTCAAAAAATGGTGATTTCGATTGGCCCGCAAGACTTAACGCCTCCAGACTTCTTTTTGTGGGGTTATTTGAAATCAAAGGTTTACGTCAACAAGCCAAAGACCCTAGAAGAGCTGAAAACCAACATCCGTCAAGAAATAACCGCCATTTCCATCGAAATGTTGAAGAAAACCATGGAAAATGCTGCAAAACGAGCACAATATGTCGCAGAGGCCAATGGCAACCATTTACGAGATATCATATTCAAGAAATGATGTAAGCAAATCTACTTGAACCCAATTAAATGATATTCATGGCGAACAGACAAAAAATTGTGGTTTCTTTGATTTATTTAAAAATAAAATGGGCGCTTCGAATATGGACAACCCTGTACTTATTTAAGCAAAATCGAAATCGAAAAAAAACGCTTCCTTACTTACTATTCCTCAAATTAAGACAAAGCATCAAATTATTTGCCTCCTCAATAGATACTTTTATGACGAGTACTTAGATAATATTGAGTACATTGAAAACAAACAAACAACATCTCAACGCATCAAATTAAGTTTGTCAATAAGAAATGAAAAACAGAAAAAACAAGAATATCATAGTAAATAGAAGAAGAAATAGGATTGAGGATGAGTGCATTAAACTGACAGACGACAAAAGTCAAAAGTGCAAAAGTAATATTCTTCTTAATTGAATTAAAAAAATCTTATCTTTTTTTAGTTACTAAAAAGTTATCTTTTTTTCTACTCTATTAGTTACATTCGCTCTATGTTAGAAGCTGTTGTTTTTCTTCACTTGCAATATGTCACAGACAGTCTATCGAGAAACGCACTTAAGTCATTTAAATATTTATCTCATTATATATGCATAAAGCATTATTTTTTTTTTTTAACGAATCATTTAACAAAAGCAAAGAAAACAATAGTAACCTATGCAGGAGAAAAACTAAAATAAAATTCAAGAATACAAGTAAAATACAACAAACATTTTTAAAATTACTGCAAGATTGAGCAATTTTGTTTCTGTTCCTCGTTCCTCTTGTTATCATTAAAATATTATGAGACATGCTCAATTAAATACGTAAAGGAGGTATGCATTGATAGCGTTTCAGATTTGTGTGCTTGTCAAAATGCAGCTACTGGCATTTGTTTGGTTGAGTATTTCCACAAAAAAATAGGTCGAAATAATGAAGAAGAAAAAAGTTAATTGTGACAGTATGAACTTAATAGTAATTGCGGAAATAACAGTCGATAAAAATACGACTTAACTAACTTTACTTACAAATGCGAATTGAAGCACAAAAAGTTATAAAGTAGAACTCGAACTTATTCACGTGTACTGCACTACACGTGTACACGAAAGTTCGTATTACGTGAAGTTCGTATTACGTGTACACGAAAATTCGTATTACGTGAAGTTCGTTTTTGAAAACACGAACTCGAACAACACGTGAATGTTAAACACGAATTACACGTGCAATAGTTGTCCAGTTTAACTTGTTAACAAAGAGATCATTTCCTTTCCACGAAGATGAGGAGACTTGATCTATCGCCGACAAGGTGTTTTATGTATAAGAGCATGAGACATATAATCATTAATCCAAACTTTTTATAATAGAGTTTGGATATTTTCGCACTTTCTAGTTTTCAGGGATGGATTTATTTATTCTGACCAGGTTGAATACAACCTGATAACCAGGTTGAATACAAGCCATGCACAATTTAGTGCAGTGTCAGGCAGCTTTGCACACTTGAGTTTGTGTTAGTGCAGTAAAATGTGTATTCATCTCACGTATAGAACAATCAAAGATTCAGTGCTTAAGTGGACGTCAAGCAGGTAACATCTACGCTTGCGAGTTCTTTGAATACATGACGAAAAGTTGCGAAATTGCGGCATGGTGTGTCATAAAGAGGAAATGTGGAAAAAAATATGCATTAAAAGACATAACATAATAGTTTGCATGATCAATATAAAGTAATTGTAGGGGATGCAGCATGTCCACATAATATTGATTTTGACTAAAAAATATTGGCAGTTTTCTCTCTTCGGCTGCATTTTTACATGCCCATCTGCATGTACTATTTGTACTTTACATTAAATTCACATTATGTTATCTGTATTTCACCTTATCCGTCTGTCGATCTTATTGCTTTTGATAGTCCGTCCAGTACACGTCTAATTAATTTTGCAATATAAATCTAAGTACAAAAAAAAAAAATCACCCTATGGCTCATAAGATTTCTATAATAGACTTTTTTTTCAGTGTGAGCTTTAAAGCGCTCATTAATATATACTCAAGATGAGGGAGCTTAGGTGTGCAAAGCTGCCCGTCACTGATTTAGTGCATAAACTGTCAAGGACAGTTTTAACGATCATATTTGAAGTTTTAGTCATTTTGTTGGTGGTGTAGAAGAGCATCATCTGGGGGAACCCTTGTCCGGGTGACTATCATCGGCGGCCCTTTGGGGAGTCTCGTACTGGATGAGGTTTATGAAAAGTCGCTTGCACAGGTCTAGTGTTGCTGGCCGAAGTCCCGCTTAGTACGACCGGGCTGGTATATCTCTTAATATACAAGAGATTTTTTTTCACAACAACAAAAGTTGCTTCACTCACAATTTCACGAACCAACTGTCCGACAGCTGTCAAATTTATACACTTGTCATTCGAAGGTAAGTACCAACAATAAATCATATGGATTAATTCTAGTAACGCCATCTATGTTCCATCCTACGAATTTTACAGCTCAACTGTTAGCGTAAGTTATGCTCTGTTGAAACCAGGTAACGAAAATAAACGGAATTTTATTTTAGTGTTCCGTAGAAAGCATGACTCAGCATCCCGTTGTGTATATGTGTATGTACACGAAAGTGTATGAACGCAAACACATACACTACACTACCATGGCATAAAAAATGAACACAAACATTATTATTCTGTACCGTTCGACAGGAAAACATAAACATACGGTACTGTTGGTGGTGTTTGCGTGGTAAGTACTAAACACAAACGGCATACGGTAACTTTTAGTGTGGCAGATACGCGATAGGTGTGTTTAGAAAAAATGTTGAGGGGTAAAAAATAATAGAACCAACTTATATATTTGACCCCTCTTGGCGTCCATTGCGAGAGATATAAACTATTTTCGACAGTTTTTGCAGTTTGTGTTTTTTGTATGGGGACCCAAAGAAGGGTGACAGATAGGGGCTAGTTGCGAAACATTAAATGAATTATTCGCAACCACAATTAAATTGTTTTCGCTCTTTGCTTTCTTTTTCTCTCAAAAAATGCAACAAATACGGTTTTTTTAGTGTAACTACACAACGGCATGATAATAATTGTGTTCATTTTTATGAAATCGTAGTGTATTGTTTGTGTTTACGTTCAAGTACACAAACTACTATAACGCTACAGAATAATGAGTGAAGTGACCTAACCAAGTCTACACACCGTTTACGTAGTGTTCTCTAGGTCAACACTATAGCACCCTAACATACGCTACGTTTAGCGTCTATTTTCGATCCCTGGTGGAAATAATAGCTTTACATATAGATTCTACGAAATATTAATAGATTTACCATAAATCATTTACGTACAGTAAGTTTAATTTAAGACTCGCTGTCTCATAAACTAATTTTGAATGAGCGTATAATCATAATAAAAAAAAACTATTTGCACAGAAAATCTCTGAATTTAAAGCAAAGATGCCCAGTAGTGGCTGATGTCAGCAAATTAAACTCACACGTATACTTACGCTCTTTTGTTTGATCGTCAATCAACCAATAGGAAATCAGCATGTTGAGTGGGAGAGAAATGAATAGCAAATTGTTTTCTTCCAGTGTTATTTCGTCACTCTCACCAATGCTACTACCTTGGGCATCTATGATTTAAAGCCACAAAAGTTAAATTATCAACAACAAAAATCAGTAGGAACAATATTCTCATAACATCAATGTTGCTTTCTCTCTGGAAAAAAATTTTGTTTCACTTCTTTTTTGCTTGAGCTAGCAACAAAAATTTAATTATGTGTAAACACAAGCAGCGAAAGTTTTAAACGTCGACACATTTGAAATGGTTTTGTTTCTCTGTCTCATTATTTGCAGCCTCAATTAAATTGTGTTTGCTCTTTGCTTTCTTTTGTCTCTCAAAAACCGCTACACATACGGTTCTTTTGCTCATTTTGATGCTATTGTAGTGTAGTGTTTGTGTTTGCGTTTAAGTACATAAACTTTAATGCTGCGGAATCATATTCATATTCATATTCATATTCATATTCATATTCATATTCATATTCATATTCATATTCATATTCATATTCATATTCATACTCATACTCATATTCATATTCATATTCATATTCATATTCATATTCATATTCATATTCATATTCATATTCATATTCATATTCATTTATTTATTTATTTATTTATTTATTTATTTATTTATTTATTACAATATTTTACAAATAAATTTGTAGAATATACAGAGGTGCTGGGCTACTTGGCCATTTTGCACCATCAAGCGGAGGTTATTCGATATAAAAGTTAAATTTCATTCAAAACATTGTGCTTGTTGAGTATGTCATTTATTGTCCTTAAGGTTTCCTCTTTACTGCAATCTAGTGCGACATCAATAGGGGTGTTGATCTTTGTGAGGGCGCAATCCAACAGCATGTGTTTTACTGATAATGTGGTAGAGCAAATGTTGCATTGTTTTGGATTGGAATTGATGTACAGGTGGCTAGAACTAAATAGTGTAGTTCCAACCCGCATTCGTGCTATTTTGATACAATCTTCTCTCGAGAAATTATTATTGTATTTAGGTCTGCATCTGTTTTTATTATGTAGGTAAAGGAAAGAGGTAGAATTATTCCATTGAAGATGGTCTAATTGTTGTTGTACATTTCTGTTGTAATTTATTAATATGGTGTCCAAACATGGTGTTTGTGCGACTAATGGTAGTGTCAATGCATTTCTTGCTTCTAGATCCGCAGCTTCGTTACCTTTTATACCAATATGGCCTGGAATCCAAAGTAGTTTTATGTTGATGTTGGAGATATGTGTCACCTCCCTAAGAATGTACTTAAATGTTGAACTTTTCCTATTTTGTAATGCCTTTAAGACGCTAAGACTGTCCGAGCAAATCATTGTCGTTTTGTTTCGTAGTATAGCATGTTGTATTGCGACTTTAATGGCAACTAATTCCGCGTTAAAAATCCCAGCCTGGGGGGCCAACAGGCCTTGTTGTATTGTGCAAAAGGTACCAGAGGACATCTGTTCAATTACCGAATATGTAGCTGTACCTTCTTGACAAGATCCGTCTGTAAACAAAATTAAATCGGGTAAAAAATCGTGCATGCGCTCAAGAAATTTTGATTTAAAGACAATTGAGTTAGAATTATTTTTTCGGTGTTCGTTTAGGCTTATATCGATGAAGATGTTGAAATAATGATCCAGTCTATTTTCTAATGGTTTTTCTGGAAAGGGCATATTGATGTTCTGGAAATAATTCAAAATTTGTTGTATCCCGCATATATATCTTGTTTTATTACTGTTAGTTTCAGAACTTTTTATATTCCAAAATAGCTCATTTAAAGAATGGGATGGTTCTGTGAGCGTCTTGGCTCCTAATTTTGCAGACCGGCTTCTTAATAGCCAATCGAAATCATGATATTGTGCTTCGGTACTAAGAGATTCAATATGGGTAGCTGTTAGGAGTCCAGATGCGGTCCTGAAGCATCTGTTCATCGCTATATTTAATTTCTTTTTATTTCTTTCTGACGTCCAGCCGTACAATGTTAGGCAATGTTGAACTGTGCCTTCGACAAGTTTCCGACAAATTGAAAGGGCGGTATCAATATGGGGTCCTTTCTTTTTAGAACAAATTACTTTAAGCAGGTTATTTATTTTGTTTAATTTATCTACCATTGTATTAACGTGATCATTCCACAGCGCGTTTTTAGAGAATGTGAGGCCAAGTATTCTCATTTTGTTTTGCATTTTAATGTCGAAGTTCCTTATTTTTTGAATAGAGGTGCCACATTTATACTTCCTGCAGGTGTGAAGTGCTTCTGCTTTTTCAATTGGAATAACTGCTCCTGTTGATTCCGCCCAATTGTGCAACTTTTCATCAAAACTATTTAAATTGTCAGTTATTTCCTCGGAGGACCCCGAGGTAATGACAAATATGTTGTCTGCATATATTCCAAAAAAATCAATGTTGTTGTAATGTTTTATATATTTAGCCAGGGAATTGGAATATGCCAAGAAAAGAACGACAGATAGGGGTGATCCCTGCGGAAGACCGTTATCAAGATCAGCTGTCTTAGAATAATAACCGTCAACCCTGACGGTTATTCTCCGATGCGTTAAAAAGGATAATATTAGTTTGAGTATCTTTTTGGGGATTCCCCACTCATAAAGCTCTTTGATAATATAAGTCCCTATTACCCGGTCGAAGGCCTTATCCAGATCCTCTGAGAGGATTACACTATGCTTTTTAAGTTGAATATTTGCTTTGATCTGTGTTTCGAGTGCATGGCATAAAGTGTGAGCACCACGATTCGGCAAAAAAGCATGTTGTTCATTCAAAATTTTCCCTTTGGAGCAATCTTTTATTCTCTCGGCTATTATTTTGTCCAAAATCTTCGATAATACGGGCAGAAGTGAAATCGGGCGATAACCTTCTAAAGAATTTGGATTTTTTCCAGCTTTAGGAATAGGACTTAGGATACCATGTTTCCAGTCGTGCGGGTAGATTCCTGAGGTTATAATTTTGCTGTAGAGCTTACAAAGCCGTTGTTTGAGCAATGGTGATGCATTTTTTACCATAGAGTAAGTAATTTTGTCCCTACTAGGTGTGGTCCCTTTTGAACTGGATAAAACCATTTCTAACTCGGATATATTAACATTCTCCAATATGTGGTCAAAAAAGTGTCCATTATCAGTCATGTTGTTTATGTCAATGTTACTTTTCTCATTTATGATGTTCGAGCTGAAGGCGTCATTTGATCCGATTGAGCTCCATAATTCCGCAAAGGTGTCTGCTATGTCTGCAGGATGTGTTTTGCTCGTATTATGAAGAAAAATAGGCGGGAAATTTATGCAGCGTTTCGACCGAATGTTCTTGACTTTAGTCCACAGTGTCCGAATATCCATTGTCGGGTTGAGAGAATTTACAAATTTTCTCCATGTTTCTTGTTTCGCTTGTTTACATGCTCTTTTAACTAGAGCACTTGCTTTTTTGTATCTTATAATATTTGTTATTGTTCTTCTTTGTTTGAAATATTTCCATGCTTTGTTCTTATCATTTATAAATTTTGCAATGTCGGAGTTGAACCAAACCGGACTGTTCTTTTGTTTCGGATTGTGACTTGAAGCCATGGATTGGTTAGCGGATCGTCTTAAAATTTTCTTTATTTGGGCGGCTTCTCTGTTTACATTGTCTGACTCAATGTAAAAAGCATTGAGGTTTTCATTAGTTTTGTGAAACATGGACCAATTTGCTTTTTTATCCAAGAATTTTGAGACGTGTTTTCTTTCTTGGCGAAAGGACCTGTTATTATAGGGATGTGGTCGCATGTTTCCGGTTGGGGATGACAGTTCCAGTTTAGCACAGATGCTAGATCCGCGCTAGCTATAGAAACGTCCACAGCTGTCAAGGTATTTCTTGTATTTAGCAGTGTAGGAGAACCATCATTTAATATTGTCAAGTTCCTGTCATTAATAAAGTTTTCCCATATGTACCCGCTGTTGGATGTAGCACGAGATCCCCATAAAATGTTTTGAGCGTTAAGGTCTCCAACGATGAGATGATGCCCTGAGCTGTATTGAGGAATTTCACTAACAAGTTGTGGAGTAAGGTTAACATCAGTCTCCTTGTAGATGTTTGTGATGTGCAAGTCTACTAAACCGTGAACAGTAACGGATTGAAAAAGAAGACTATTATTTGACACTATGTGCTGAGAAACATTTAAAATGTCCTTGGTTAGAATGGCTAGCCCGGATTTGGCGTAAGTGTGATCTTTGTTGTGGTGATGCGCTGTATAGTGAGATAGGTGTAAAAAAGCAAGGTTTTTTTCCACAATATGTGTCTCCTGTAGTATGACAATGTCAGGATTGTGTTTGGATACAAGATTTTCTAATGCATACTTATTGTTTGTGAACCCCTGTATATTCCACTGTATTATTTTTAGGTTTATACCTATGTCCATAATATATAATTAAAAATAATTATATATATATAGCAATATAAAGGTTGGGCTGTTATTTGTGGCTTTTATTAGAGCTTTGAGCTTTTTTAAAAGTTTTAGGAGTTATTAAAACGGGTAAGTTTGGGAATTTTTTGTATAGTTTAGTAGTAGGGGAACATTCTGAATCGCTTGATGTGTTTGGTTTTGATTTGCTGGGTGATAATAATAAATCGGTTTCCATGTGTGTTTGTGTTGTTGTATTGTCTATTTCTTTGAAGATTGCTTCGCGTGGTAATAAAGATGTTGGGTCCGTTATTTAGTTTACTGTATTTTTTTGTATGTAGGTTTCAATGTTCGTTGCTTTTGTTGTTTCAAGTTGATATTGAGTTGTTTTTTGAGTGCTTGGGTTTCTCACTGGATTGTGGTTGATGTTGTTGTTGTTGCTTTGAATGTTGTGGGTCAGTTGTTGATGGTGTATTTTGTGGAGCTTCTGTGTAGTTGACGTTTCTTAAAATTTGGGAAAAAGAGGGTTTATTTGATGTTTTATTATATGGTTCTATGGTGTGTAGTGTTGGATTGCTGTTAAAAATTGTCCAAGCCTCTCGAACAGGACATCTCCGATCAATTTTGATTTTATTGACTGATTTATGTTTAAGGTAGGTTGTACATGAGGGATCGTACGATGGATGTGACTCGTTGTTGCAGTTAACACAGAACTTCCTTATACAAGATTGGTGGGGAGGAGGATAGGCACATTCCCTGCATGCTTCAATATTGCGGCACCATTTCTTTGTGTGTCCCAGCTTCTGACAGTTGACGCATCTCATTGGGTTTGGAATGAACTCAACGACAGGTACTCTCTGCCAGCCTAATTTGATGTATTCTGGACGACGGATCAGGTCAAATGTTATAATTGCTGCACCAGTTGCAGTCAGTTCACTATCAGTATTTTTCATTATTTTCTTGATTTCAATAATTTTTTGCTCTTTTAATGATGAAAGCAGTTCTTCTTCTGTTAAATTAATTATATTTTTTGAAAAAATTCTACCTTGTATGGAATTTAAGCTCTTGTGTGAAGTGACTTTAACTGGTACGGTGTCAACATGTTTAGCTTTTAAGAATTTTTCAGCTGCCTTTAGATTTATAGTTTTTAGAAGGAGATCGCCAGATTTGAGTTCTGTTACTTCCGTGTATTTTCGAGATATATAATTTAACCCTTTCTCAATTTGGAAGACATTATAGGATGAAATTGGTGGCACCTCTTTTTCGCTATTGTATCCGACGGCAGTGATTACTAAATAACGGGGTATGTGATCATCGTTTTGTGTTATTTCAGGAAGAGGTGAGAATTCAGCCGATCTTAAACGCTTATTAATTTTATTTGGTCGCGATAATATTGAGGGATTTTCTGGGTCTAGGAGTTTGAACCTATTTTGATAAGGGGGGTCAACCCCGTTCATTTTTGTTTGTTTTAAATTGAGATTTTTATATTGTTTATATGCCACTTATTAATATACAAGTTTATAAGCAAAACTAGCACGTGGAAATAATAGACAAGCGAGAGGGTCTCGACTATAATAAGACTCGAACAAAGAACAGCGAGAGAAAAATGATCTTTACGCGGCGATTGCCTGAGCAAGACTGATATTCATATTCATATTCATATTCATATTCATATTCATATTCATATTCATATTCATATTCATATTCATATTCATATTCATATTCATATTCATATTCATATTCATATTCATATTCATATTCATATTCATACTCATATTCATATACTCATATATTCATATTCAGATATTCATATTCATATATTCATATTCATATATTCATATTCATCTATACTATTAATAAATCTGTAGCCACTTTTTATGTTCACTCATCACGTTTAAACGACAACTCAGATTTTTATAAAATTTTGTACACATATTTATAGGTCAGCAGAGAGTGCAATAGGATACTTTATTTTTACCCATTAACAACCAATGTTACTATATGGAAACATATGCGTCTCGAATTTTCATTAAATACTGCATAATATTTCAAAAGTTTTAGTGCCAGTTTTTTAAAAAAAGTAAAATTAGCATGCAATAATAACTTATTTCTGCTCAATGGCATACATAGTTTTCACCAAAATGTTGCTTCAAGTCTAAAAATGTCTGTTTTTTATGGTTTTCTTTCGGCCCTAATGGATTAAATTGCACTTCGGTTAAACGAGAACAAAATCAATAAACGCTTTTAAATTTCCTTCAATTTGATACCAAAATCATGTATGTAGTTTGAAAACTGTGAAAAATTTTTGTACCAGATCTTTTTAGTATTAATTATAAGCTGAGAATGAGAGAAAAACGACTTGAAATTCACACTTTTAGCTTTGAAGGCAAATATTTCAGTCAGTTTGCAATGGATTTCAATAATTTTTTTTGAAAAATGTTGTTTGTTAAAATATCCTTCAAACATAAGTTGAAATTTTTACTAAACCAAAGTATTAATATTTTTAAAAATTTTTTTAAAAAATGTTCAAAAATTTTTAGTTTAAGCCAAAAAATTGGATAAAAGTTGTTTTTGTTGTAAAAAAAATTAAATCCAAAATTTAGGTTTTCGATTTCCTATCAGATGATATAACAATCTTAAGGTTAATAATTTGTAGTATTACTTAAACAATAAAAAATCGTTTTGGTAGCGAAAAATCAAGCCCCCACTATCAATTTTTGAATGAAAACTTTTTGAAAACCCGGCGAAGCGGCGGGTTTAAGCTAGTATATTCATATTCATATATTCATATTCATATATTCATATTCATATATTCATATTCATATATTCATATTCATATATTCATATTCATATATTCATATTCATATATTCATATTCATATATTCATATTCATATATTCATATTCATATTCATATATTCATATATTCATATATTCATATTCATATTCATATTCATATTCATATTCATATTCATATTCATATTCATATTCATATTCATATTCATATTCATATTCATATTCATATTCATATATTCATATTCATATATTCATATTCATATTCATATATTCATATATTCATATATTCATATTCATATTCATATTCATATTCATATTCATATTCATATTCATATTCATATTCATATTCATATTCATATTCATATTCATATTCATATTCATATTCATATTCATATTCATATTCATATTCATATTCATATTCATATTCATATTCATATTCATATTCATATTCATATTCACATTCATATTCATATTCATATCCATATTCATATTCATATTCATATTCATATTCATATTCATATTCATATTCAAATTCAAATTCATACTCATACTCATACTCATACTCATACTCATACTCATACTCATACTCATATTCATATTCTAACAAACGTATAATTCGTAGTCTAACAAACGAAATGAAATAAGATTTAAAGGTTATTTGTAAATAATTTATAATAAATTATAATTATAATTATTAAGGTTATTTGTTATTTATAAAGGTTATTATAATTCTGCATCTACGCTACATGATATTAATGTACTGTTCCCTCAAATCTACTATACAGCACCTTAACATACGCTACGTTAGCGTTTTTTTTCTTTCACTGATTTCAGCTTAAGTTTCTTTTAACCGAGTTATTATCATTTAAATTTTGGTGCTTTAACTTCTTAAATAAAAAAAAAACGAAATGGCTACTTCAGCCCTTGAAAGGACTTTGACCGAGCTTCTTATGATCAATTGTGTTGTGTGTTGTGAAATTATGATCGAGAACTGGACCTACATGTTTTATGCCGACTTCGAACAGCTTATGTTGTCAAAAAGCTTTTCATGACAGTTTTTACTCTCTGAGATTTGCCATTGTCTGCAGAGAGGTGACGGCCGAACAGAAAAATTAATTCAATTGAAAAAACTTTGTGTCAGGTGGGGCATTCGAACTTGAACCTGGTTCTCTGGCGTATGAGCAACACACTCTACCCACTACGCCACGGCCTCTTTTTAATAAAGTTAAGTTAATATTAATTTGTGCTAAATATACCCTTTAAACTTAGTATATAAGTAAACCGAGTTTATATGCTGAATTTTGCTATTATGAATCAAATTGAAACCAATTAACTCGAAACAATGTTAACCTTGAGCTCGAAAATCTCAATTGAAATTGAAAAATTATTAGAATTATGGTATAACCACATAACATTAAATGCGATTTTATTTAACCATAGATTAAACAAGCGCTATAAAACTCGTCTATAAAATTTCAGAAAGCTCTATATCTGTAGTTGATAAATTTAAGATCTATATCGACTATATCTAAGCTAAATTAAATTTAACTGAAATTGAATTGATGCGACAACTGAATTGATGTAGTGAGCTATCTAAGTTTATGCTATCATCATTATTGTTTTTGTTTTGAACCACACCTATTTACGTCAAATTTTTCTATCATTCTCGCTATCTTCTTGTTTTTTTCAAATATTTTTATTAATTTTATCTTTTTGATACGTGATATTTTTTTATTGCTTTGCGTTGAAAATTGTATATGTATGTATAGTTAATAAACAAAAACTTCCTCTTAAATTCAATGTATTCAAAAGGTAAAAGTAGATTTGTTTTGGCTTTTATTATGCTCCACTCAAAGTCTCAACTAAGATAATTCACTTTCAGGGTTAAAAACTTAGTTTTGACAGTACTTCTTTTAATATTTATTAAATTCAATCCAATATAAAAGCTACTTGTTGGCACCTTGACACCAAAATTTATCTCGATTTTGTATAAATCGTTGTTTTTTTCGTGTCAGGAGTCGGTAAAGCAATACAATGCCTGTATAATAAAGTTTGCAACAGTTACAGAAATTGCTTTCCTAAGTTCAATATAAATTGAAGCAATAAAAACATAACCTTTGTTCTTGCATTATAATATTTTTGAAATGACCATTTAAATAGTCCGGTTAAAGGCTTGTAACTGTAATTTGTAACTTTTGTTAACTGTCCTCTTTCCTGACATGAAGTTTGAGCGCAATCTGACATTTAGTTTGTTTACAGTCCTCGATTTTGTCAGTTCATCTCAAGTGTAGCAACTTGAGTGGATCATCAAAAAAGCCACGTGATTTTATGCATGCCTTTTGCTTTTCTCAAAATAGCCAAGAAATGAGGAGGCTAAAAAGTTAAAAAACGCTGCTGAAACGCACTGGCTGAAGTGCAAGCCGCTTCAAGTCACTTTCCGTTCCAGCTTGTTTTGATTTTTTTACAATTGTTTTCTGCTGTTTTTTGTAGCCCTGTTGCTGTGTTTTTATTTCGAATTTTTTTTAGACAACAAAGGAAGTGCGTAGAAAGAACACACATTAAAAGAAAAAACCTACATCAGCTACTAACCCAAGATTATTCGATTCTATGCTTCAACTGAAACGTACTTCAAGCAACATTAAGCCACTTGATCATTCAACTGGTTTTAATTTTTTTTAGCTTTTTTTCTTTAGGTTTTGCTTTTTTTTTGTTTGGAACAAAAATTTTTTGTTGCGTTGTTGAAGCTATTTTTGTTTGTTTGGGCGCGTTTATAGTGAACGCTTATTGTGATTATTTTGTATTTTTACACCAGATACACAATAAACTAATAAGCTCAAAATCTCGTTCCCATTATCGTATTTCCACACAAGAAAAACAAAACAAAATGGCTAAACAACCTCGCAATAGAAAATCATGTAATCTTGTATTGTTGTGTTTTGGTTTGATTACACTTTGTTTTTTGCAACACTTAGTTTTTTGGTTGGCTAATCGGTTATTGGCTCGATAATCGGTTGGCAATCGCTTCGGTAATTGGTAATTGGTTGAATAGTCGGTTGGTAATTGTTTCGGTAATCGGTAATTTGTTCGGTAATCGGTTGGTAATCGCTTTGGTAATTGGTAATCGGTTGGTAATAGTTTCGGTAATCGGTTGGAAATCGCTTGGGTAATCCTTAATGGGTTGGTAATCGCTTCGGTAATTGGTAATCGCTTAGGTAATCGGTTGGTAATCGCTTCGATAATCGGTAATCGGTTTGTAATCGCTTCGGTACTTGATGCGGTAATTGGTAATTGGTTGGGAATCGCTTCGCTAATCGGTTGGTAATTGCTTCCGTAATTGGTAATCGGTTGGTAATCGCTTCGATAATTGCTAATCGGTTGGTAATCGCTTCTGTTATCCTTAGTGGTTTGATAATCGCTTCGGTAATCGGTAATTGGTTCAATAGTCGGTTGGTAATTATTTTGGTAATCGGTTGGTTATCGCTTCGGTAATTGGTAATCGGTTGGTAATCGCTTCGGTAATCCTTAATGGGTTGGTAATCGCTTCGGTAATTGGTTCAATAGTCGGTTGCTAATTGTTTCGGTAATCGCTTCGGTTATCGATAATTGGTTGGTTTTTTTTCAAAATTAGAAAACAGTAAAATTTAAATTAAAATAAAAATAAAAAATTTAAGGGGGGAGGAAGGGCTTGGAACTAAACTTTTTTCTAAAATTATTTTAAAGTGTGAAATTGGGTAATTTTAAACATATATATAAAATTTTTTTTTTTTAAATAATTTCGACTATAAGTTTTGCTTCAAATAGACAAACTATTGATAAATAGGCTTCCCGAACATCAACAAACATTTTTTAATGATTTTATTTTTATTTTTATTGAATGATCATAAAGATAATTTTAGAAAAAAAATTTTTCCAAACTCTCCCCTCCCCCACCCAAAATTTGTAATTTTTATTTTAATTATACAGTTTTCTCATTTTGAAAAATTTTGAAAATTTAACGGCTTTGTCGAAATTCAAACTAATTCGTAACTATTTCTAGCTGTCTTTAAGAAATCGTTACAATTTCGTTACGCAAATATCGGAATAGTGTCACTTTTTATACGAATTTCTATAGAATTTTGTTATGCGATTCGAAATACGATTTCGTTGCGAAATCGTAACGAAAATCGTATGAAGGGGTTGACACGACTTCGTAACGAAATGTCGTAACGATATCGTAACGAGTCTTAACGAAAGTGTTACGAAAAATTACGATTTCGTTTAGACAATTCGAAAGAAAGGAAATTTCAATCTGTCCGCATTTCAATATGTCGTACAAACAGTCGCATAACGAAATTCTATATAAATTCGTATAAAAAGTGAAACTGTTTCGATATTTAAGTAACGGAATTGTAACTATTTCTTTAAAACAGCTCGAAATAGTTACGAATTAGGCGGAATTTCGAAGAAGTCGTCAACTATAGCTTGCTGGGTCGCTATCTACGGCCTTGGATGGCACTATACACATTTTGAGCTTATTTTATATGATTTTATGTGATGCGGTTTTCAGCTTTCCTTCACGGTTTTGTTCGGCACAGCAACCAGCTGGCATTATAAATGCACCCTTACATCCAATGAAATTACTTAAGTAAAGCCCCCAAACTCTCTCAAAAAAAAAAAAATTAATATTTATTAATTCAATTCAATTAAGGGTAGGGCAAGGTTTGTTTCGTCTAAAAAGGACCTTTTTTTATGAATATTTTTAGAAAAAATTATTACTCTAGGTTTATTTTACATATTATTATATAAAAGTGCAATAATTGAAGAATAGTTAAAAAAATTTTTGTTCAAAAATAGAGAAAAATAACGCATTTATTGTAGAGCTCCGCAGGCGCCTCGAAAAAAAGTTTTTGTGCGGTGACCAGCCTACAGCATCACTGGATCATCTGAAACCAAAAAATCAATATGCTTTCTTTAGTCTTTAGATCCGCAAAGAGTCTGTCGCGCGCGCCCATTCATGTGCACTTGGTCCTGAAGTGATGCCCAAATCTTGCATGAAGGTCAGAAAAGCAGTAGAGCTTTCGTACGTAACTTTTATTTTGAAGCCAAGACCTTCTTTTTTACAAGATTCAAATGCTACTGAGCTATCACACGTTTTACACTTCACTAAAGTTGCTACAATAGAAAAAACTAGAAGAAAGTCTATAATTCGATAATTTTTTTTAAGATCTTCCTCGACTTCAAGCGAATCATTCAATTTGATTTTTTTCGCTGATGCACTTGACGCTCTTACTATCGCTTTTCGATCCTGCGGCATTACTCTTTTTCTTGGTCGGCTTACTTTTGGGGTCACCCTGTGCACGTCCTTCTCTGCCAGTTGGTTTCGCCATTTTTTCGATGATAAATACAAAATCACTAAGAAAACTAAGCAAAAACAAAACGAAGCACGAGTTAACGAAATCGGAGCAAAACTGAAATGACGCACATATCTGCTCTGCTAAGCGTTCAATTTTAGTCTGAAATATATATTCTACATCAAAGTATACAATGTACGTTACACATTTTATTTTCCTGAAGATATTAAGACGAGAAGAGGGGATAAAAGTAATACAATAGAGACTGAAACAGTTGCCGCTCGTCGCTCAGCGCAGGCAGCTAAAAGGTGTGCAAAACTAAGTTAGAGGTACGGTCAATTAACGTACTGGAACTTCGTTAGTTTTGCTCCGAATGACCTAAAAATTTTATTACAATATTCTTCAGATGTTGTACTTTCAGAAACAAAAATAAAAAATATGGTAAAAAAAGTTGTCAAACCTTACCTCCCCCTTAATTGTCCAAGCAACTGATGATCGTTTTGAAGAAAATTGATACCAAAAATCAATTTATAAATACTTAGATAAATTATACTTTTCATAAATACATCCCAGCCAGCATTTTGTATTGCGGAAGAGCTGAAAGCGAATCTTCTTCAAGAACAATTTTTCGCCGGCGAGCTCGCTCTTAATGCGCTCTGCTCTTTCGTGGGAGAAAAAAGTTCATCGTGGCGAAATCTTCTGAAAGAGTAGAAAATGATTCTTACTGAGGAGCAGAATATGAGTCTGCCTATTGAGCAAAAATGTTTGGATATGCCTCAATGATATCGCTTTTTCTTCGCCTAGATGAAAAAAGGGCGAAACTGTGGTGTTTTGAATTTGAAAAAAAAAATGTATCACCTAGAAGTAGCGATAGCGAATCGCTTGCGATGTAAAAAAGTATCGCCTCGGCGAAAGGCGAACAATTTATCTTCCAAATGTTGGGCTGGGCCTATACAATGTTAAAACACTTCAATAAAACATTCTATACAAAAATTAAACCTTTATACAGATATACAGATTTAAAATATAGAGAAGAGAAAATCGCAGAATTTATATGAAGCTCTCATACAAAAGGCAAGTACATATTTTTTCGTTAAGTTGCAAAAAAAAAAACATTGCTATACAGGGTGTCCCGCAATTGGGTGCAATTATTTACGAAGCTGAAAGGTTATGTCGAGCTGAGCAAAAAATCGTATGGGAGGGGGGGGGGGGGCTATTTTCACACTCTTAGGAGCTACAGGGTTAATTAATATTTCACGACTTTGGCTTACGTTATTGTTTCTGGCAGAAAAACTAACTTACATAAACTTTATTTTGATAGCTCATTATAAAGGCAATAAAATCGCCTCTCTAACGGCATGTCAACAAACCCCACCAACTTAACCGTTACCGAGCTGTGCTCGTATGAAGATGAAATCAATAGATTGAAACTATTTTGAGTGCAAATTTCTCAGAATTTTGCGTAATAAATGAAATTTTTTTTAGATCAATTTTGTAATTTATTCAATTTTCTTTTCAATGACACCAAAAACATAAACATATCTTAAAAAATAAAAAAGTTAGCTGTACTAAAAAAGTTATACTTATTAGAAAACAATGATATTATATACTGCATAACTAATTGTAATGTCATTATTCATCATTATTTTCGAATAATTATAATTTTTTCTTATTTTTAAAGATATGTTCCTGTTTTTCATGTTATTAAAAAGAAAATTGAATAAATTACAAAATAGATCTAAAAAAAATAATCATTTATTAAACAAAATTCTAAGAAACTTGCACTCAAAATTGAAATTTGGTAGTTTCAACCGATTAAGATCATTTTCACACGATCACAGCTCGGTAACGGTTAAGTTAGTGGGGTTTGTTGATATACCATTGGAAAGGTGATTTCATTGCCTTTGAAATGAGTTTGATAGCTCATGAATGAGACATGCCTTCGAAATGAATTTTATGTATCTTAGTTTTTCTGCTAGAAATAATAATGTGAATCAAAGTCGTGAAATATTCATTAACCGTGTAGCTCCTAAGAGTGTGAAAATAGATCCCCCTCCCCCCCCCCCCCCCCTCCCATACGGTTTTTTGCTCAGCTCGACATAACCTTTCAGCTCCGTAAATAGTTGCACTCAATTGCGGGACACCCTGTATATTTACCAGTCTACCTCCCATACAAAGTGGCGTCATCTATATGATAAAAGCGTCATAAATGCCATAGTTTTTGAGATATTGCCTTCGGATTCAAATTGGATATGAAACACGCCTACAATGCGTTGCACGGCATAACATTTATAAACATTTTCAAAAAACCAACTACCCACCCAAAAAAAATATAGCAAACGAAATTACAGGAACTATTTTGATACCTCATATTAAAGGCCTAAGTTTTTTCTTTCATATGCCGAAAATTGCTTAAAAAAATTTGCATTCTCTTAAAAGTTATAGATTTTTGACCGTCAAATGCAAAAAAAAACCTCACGTTTTGCACCTCTGTGGGACGCCTTGTTCATGAAATAACATCAAAAATAGAATGAAGGATATCTATGCTTCCGATATTTTCACTAGGAACCATTAATTTACTACTCAAATCGGCTGTTTTATATTTTGATAATCTTACATTGCATCTAGATCACAAAAATTACGCCCGAAAAACTGCTAAAAATTTCGGGAATAATTTTCATTTTCTTTCTGGCTTTATTTCCAAACCATTTGGACGTAATTTTCTTCTTTCGGGCTCAATTACCATTTCAAATTTAGGCGTTAGAAAAAATTAGATGCTTCAAAAAGTACGTCCTTTTTTTTGGCTTAAATTCCTGGAGTCAACATTTTTAAATCTATAAACTTGATTTTAAGAATCAAAAAGGTGGCACCAATGACTTCAACAAAATAAGCTCTCAATTTCGTTGTTCACCCACCACCGCCTTGTTGGGAAAAATTCAAAGCACTAAAGAGAGTTTCGTTTTCAACAGCTGCGCATTAAACATGCACTGAGAATGAAACCACTTCAAGTGACGACTCTGCCTTAATACCGTGCCACAAAATCGCTCAGTATCAAGTGAGAGAAAGATAGAGGCGAGTTAAGCTCGAAGCATAGTTTGACTGACTGGCTATCAGAAAAAAAAGTGTTGAATGCATTTGTGATTAGAATGTTTATCAAAAGACTTTAATCAACAAGCTAAAAACTGATTGACTATAAATTATTTAGTCATAAATTTGTTAAGTTAACAATAAAATAATTAAATGACGAAAGAGTTTATTTAAAGTTAAGCTGATTAAATTTTAATGATAAGCAGAAATAAATTATCACACCCAACTAGAAACGATTTGGTGTTTGTTGTTGTTGTTGTTGTTAATAGAGAAAAGAGGCGCGGTCCTTAGTCGAAGTAGCGGACGCGCGTACAGCTACGGTGGTTGACTTCGAGAGTTGGTGTAAAAATTTTCACTTTCGGAAAGTATTAAAAGAAGTTCTTAAAGTGAAATAAGGATAAAGTAAAATGTTACCAAAATGCGAGTGTAAAATTTTGACTGTATGTAATTGAAATTAAAGTAAATAAATCCTGCTGCACTGGTGGAAAATAACACTGCAAAAATTTTTCCGGTTCATCTCTATCAAAAAGTGTGTTTTTAGTGGTATAGAAAAGTTATGTTTAGTAAATGAAAAAAATTATAAATTTTCATTCGTTTTCTTACTTTCGACCTGTCCTAATTTTATTTTAATTCTTAGTTTTTAATATTAATATCGGCTAGCAGAAAAAAAAGTGATTTTCTTAATAGGCAGAAAATCTGCAGAATATATTTAAAGATAAAATTTGTGCCTATTATCAAAACCGGTAGTTTTTTTTGTGCTTGCTACAATTTGACCTCATTAAATAAAATCTAGAAAAAAAGCTTATAAGCTTTACAACAAAACTTACAAATTCTGAATAATAATTTGCGAGTATAAGTTGCGAAGTGTTAAGCTAAGTGTAAAGAAATTTGAATGTAAAGCATAATAAATATAAACATCATGTTGTAATGTTTGATCAAAATCAATAATTTTTGATTAATAATAATTTTAGAGAAATTTATTTTTCGCACGCACAAAAACTGCTTCAAACCAAAAAAAGTATCAAAATACTATTTAGTTATATTTGTAGCAAAAGTGTTAGAAGTTGCATTTTTTTTTTTTTTATTTGCGCTGCTCTTTCTTCTCTTCACACTTTTATATGTTTATATTTTAAGTTAGGGGCGGATCAAGATTTTCATGCAGGGGGGCATTTTTTATTTTTAATTTTATAAGAGTTGCATGGATAGGGATTTATACAAGGTGACTAGTTGTATACGATACTCAAAACTGATGATGTGAAGGGAAATAAAAAAATGTCTCTTAGGTCGCAATTTAATGCAAATTTTGTTTTTTTAAATCTGTCTGAAACTTTCGTTTATATAAATTTATTAGATTATACCCGGCGCGCTTCGCTGCGTTCAGCGCTTATCCTCTAAAAGTGGGCGTAGTTCGTTTTTATTTTTAAAAAAAGTGAAAAAAGATTTTTTGCGATTTTATATGAGAAATCGTGTGGGCGCAAGGGAGCGGATCCTCCACTATTTTTGCAATATCTCATAAGAACCGCTCGTCCAATGTTGTACAAATAATTTTTAAAACCCGTGTCATGACTGACCAAACACACCCTAAAAATTTGAACAACACCATTGGAATGGTTTAGAATTGATGGAGTAATTTGTATCGGAATGTATCGGATTTTTTTTTTAATTTAATCACTATCATTTTTTTTTTTTTTGCCTTACAAATTTTCTCCTGAGTAAAATTTTTTTATAGGAAGGGAAAGTGACTCCAAGGTGTTCCTAAGCAAGTTTCATTGAATTCCCACTACTGAGAAAAATTTGTAAACCAAAAATAAAGACACAGTTTCGATAGTATCGTAAGTGTGGACGTAGAATTTTTGTTTAATATATTTGTTGGTGAATCTGTTGTTCTTGTTAATTTTTATGTTGGTTAAAAATAAATATAATTCAATCTTTTGTTTAAAAAATTCAAATAAATATTTCGGAATATACGGGTGTCCCGCAATTGAGTGCAACTATTAACGGAGGTGAAAGGTTATGTCGAACTGAGCAAAAAATCGTTTGGGGAGGGGGGGGGTCTTTTTTTACATTCTTAGGAGCTACAGGGTTAATTAATACTTCACGACTTTGGGTTAAAAAGTAAGTTTAAAGGTAACGATTAAGTCGGTGGGGTATGTTGATATACCGTTAGAAAGGTGGTTTTATTGCCTTTGCAATGAGCTATGAAAATACGTTTTGTGTAAGTTAGTTTTTTTGCTAGAAACAATAACGTAAACCAAACTCGTGAAGTATTAATTAACCCTGTAGCTCCTAAGAATGTGAAAATAGACCCCCCCTCCCATACGATTTTTTGGTCAGTTCGTCATAACCTTTCACCTCCGTTAATAGTTGCACTCAATTGCGGGACACCCTGTATTTTTAATATGTAATATATTTTGCTCTTTTACGGAATAATGTTTTTTTACCTTCCGTACAAGGACGAACTATTTAATCAAAACGAATTTAAAATTTCTTAACTTTTCGGTAAACAAAAATTTGGGCGTTTTTCCATATTTTAATTTGGCAAAAATGCCCGATTTTTTTCGGTCCTAAATTCCAAGCTTATTTTTCGGGCCTTTCTTTATTTTCAAATATTTGCAAAAAAGATCCTAATTTTATTGGTACAAACACCCAAAAAAATGAGATAATCGCTAGAAATTTCGGTCATTGTTTTTCGACGAATTAATGCCCGATTTTGTGTTGAAAATTTCGGGTTTTTTTGTAATTTTTTTTCGTCCGTAATTTCTGGAATCCAATTGTAAGCTACCTTTGATTTATTTCGTAAATAGAAATATCTGGAGAAAGAAAAAAAAATTATCTCTTAGTGATCATGAAAAGATATGACAACCGCGGGGGGAGAGGGGTGACGGATAGCCCTCGACCGATTTTAGTTAATTATTTGAAATTTTTAAAAACATGATGATCGAGCGATAAAAATAAAAAAAGAGTTATAATTACCATTTCACTAGTAGTCAATGTGAACTATCAGTTAAAGACAAAAAGCTAAATTGCATCCAAAAAAGTAGGTGTTTTATGTATGAAAAACCCCCTCAAAAGCAAAAAGCGAAATTTCGTTAAAAAATGTGCAACATTGTCCAATTTTTTTCGATTATTTTTCGTTTGAATTTCCCATTCATTTTTTATTTCATTCACCCCGATTTTGTATGGAAAAATGTTGGGTAATTTTTCATTTCATTTCTTATGTTATTTTTTATTGTTTGTATTTTATGTAAAGGCGATATTTCCTATCGCCTTTTAAATTGTTCTCAGTAAAACAAGTTCTGTTATATACAGTCATTGCCAAAATTTTCTTGTAGAACCACTTTATCTATAGATTATTTTTTGCGTCTTTTTAGCTTTTACAAACAAAGCGTGAAATGAAATCTTTTTGAAAGAATAACCTTAAACTATATCACTTTCATCCAAAATTTTTGATTTAAGATGGAAGTGATTTCATTAAATCATTTAAATTAAAATGTGCTGTTTTTGTGATTAACCAAGTATTTCCATATTTAGGCTAAAACAGCTGAACCGAAATAAAACACACGAAAAAGTTTGATTTTCCAGAACTGTTAGTTGGAAATGAATTATTTTTTTCCATTACAATAACTAACCTTTTTAAAGAAAATGCGAAATAAAATTGACTTGTTGAGATAATTAAAAAGCGTGCTATTTGTGTAACAATGGCCGTATATCCATATTGAAACTCTTCAATATTGAGCAGAGACTGTAAATAATAATTATTTTCAAATTTTTGGTAACCAAAAAAGCAGTGTGTACCGCTCCAATTGTTGTACCGCCGATTGGAAGGTACCATTAGACTCCTCGCACATTGTAGAACATGTTTTCGTATTGATTTTTAAATTATTAATTTTTATTTTTTTGAGCAAAAAAAAAATTAAAAAAAATAAAAAAAAAAAATTGAATTTTGAGCAAAAAATAATAATTATTTCTGATTTATATTTTTTAAGGCAAAAATAAAAAGCAAAATGTGGATCTAAGCTTACAGTTCTTCATGAGTCATCATCATCATCATCATGCGTAGAGCGTGCATTTCATGCCTTAAAACTAGTTAAAATTTGTAAAACTTTGGTTCAACCGTAAACTTAGATCCTCATTTTGCTTTTTATTTTTGCCTTAAAAAATAAAAATCAAAACTTACCAGCTATTTAGTGCTCAAAAAAATATCGGTCAGATTTTCCTTTTTATATTAAGACTTGCCAGTTATTTAGTGCTCAAAAATTTATAGGTCAGATTTTGCCTTAAAAAATCAAGAAGCAGAAATAGTTATTATTTTTTGCTCAAAATTTTAAAAGTCAAAATATAATAATTATTATTTTTTGCTTTTTATTATAAAATACAATTTTTTAAATCTAAAAGCCATATTAATGTCAAATTGGCCCTATTTTTATATGAATTTTGGCCCTTTTACAGTAAAGCCAATATCATCCCTGGTATGCATGGCTTGTAAAGCTCTGAGAAATTCATAACACATTCTATGCAACAAATAACACGATGTTGCGTTCGAGATTTCGGCACGAACTAAAGCAACAAGCATAAGAACGTCAGCAGCAACTGAATCATCAATGTATTTTTCTCATACAAAAATGTGAATTTTTCTTCTTTTCTTATGCTATCTTTTGTGGCTTTATTAAAAAAGTGACAAAATCCAAGGTTAGATATTCGTTTAATGCACAAAATAGCTGATATTTTGGCATAAATTTTATCTTTGTACAATGAATATTAAAGGCTGTATTATACTCGAAAGTTTCCCACAAAAAACGTTAGCATGACCTTGAAAAAATTTGTAAAAATACCCCCATACAAACCGCACTGTAAGATGTAATTCTACGTCAAAACTAAATATGAGGGTAGTATCTATATATTAATACACAAACAAAAAAGTTTGTGATCCCTCTTTACATGTGTTAACTTCAACATATTCATATAAAACTTATAAAACTTAAAACTTACACAATATAATTTTTATTCGAATATATTGTCATCAAGTCCCATGTTAGACATGCCGATAATCTTTCACCGATTTTATTATCTTTTCTTTTGTTTCGCTGTTTCGTCGTCCATTGCTTTTAAACACGACGATTTTGCTGAACGATGTTTGCTTGCTGTTTAATTTTTTTTTCATGTGAGTAAAAGAGTCGCAAAATCGCTGGTACGAACGATTTTTTGGACGATTTTAATTTTCGCCTTCTCTTCGGCTCCTGCGTCCACAAACTGAAAATCGTTGAGAGAATCGTCATATCGGCATGTCTAAAATGGGACTAAGATAGACAAAAGTAAGCGAATGTAAAAAGCTTTAGTCCCCCAATGAGACAATGAGAAACTAACAACAAAATACATAGCTCTGTTGAACATTGTTGCTGTAGCATACACGAGCAAGAGTAGAATGCGAGAGTGACGCAGACATTTTATCAAAGGAGATGTGTATCACTATTGTTGTTGTTGCTTAGCCTTAATTTCTCTCAACTGAATGAACTTGCCATCAGTGTGTTCAGCAAAAAAAAAAAAAAACCGAGTTTATATGGTCGAATTTCGACCACAGGCGATACTAATATAAATAAATATGTAAATATGAAATTGAGAATGCCTGCATACTATTTTGCATACATTTTTATTGGGCAAATTAATTCTTTAGAAGCTTATTTATGTTTTTCCTTCTCATTTTAAATAATAATAAAAATTCGACAAAACGGGGTATGAGGTCGTGTTCTGGGAGTGCTTCTCCTCTACTAGAAACAAACATCTGTTTCTCCGATACAAAAATAAATTTCAGAATTGTCGCACAGTGTTATTCAGCTTTGTAGATCATAAAGGCGCTTGGACTCATAGCACCTACACACCAAGTTTTACTATCAGTAAATGTACAATTGAGAAAGTGTGATGATTTCGGGCAAGTGTGCGTAGCTGTATTGCGACCACGCCCATTTTTACATTACAAAATATTAGTCTAATACAACCGAAACCTCGTGAAATATAGCGTTTTTATCAATTTTTAGGCGGTTAAAGGGGTTTGGGGGTGTGGCAACTTTTTTTTTCTTAAAACCGGCAATACATTGAGAGGAGAGTAGAAAAGAGTGATATTGAGGTGATTGTTTTTGTTAGAAGAAATTCGTTTAGAGCTTTAAAATTCTCAAATTGGTAAAATACACATTTATGTTTAAAAAATGTTTTGTTTTTTTCAAATTTTATTACAACTTATGTTTAATAGTATTTTTTTCAGGTATTTTTTTAAAAGTCTATTTTTTAAATAAATTTTGTAAATCTCATGCACCGTCATGCGACGGCAGAGCTTGGTTATATTTTTTAGAAAGCTTAAAGTATTTTAAAACTTTTTCCCAAACATATTATAACCGCCACTCGTCGCCGGAGAGTACTTTTTTACAAAATAAAGTAGGCACCTTATATGAACTGAACTATTTTTATACGACACAGACATAACCTGTGCATGTCGTTTGCTGAAGTGTTTGTATTTGCACGAAAACGTATTAATCATGCGTTTTTATTGTCATAATTAAGCATAATTATACAGTTAAAGAATGGAACCGCAGGTAACGCCCTAGGTAGAAATCTTAATTGGTTAACAGGTTGAATCCTTTTTGCGCACATTTTTATATATAAAACCGCGCATCTGTATAGCAAATATATTTCCCACAAAAACTCTTACGCGTAATCATTGCTAATTTGTATTATGGCGAAAATATTGTCAGTCACAATACTATGAAAGCCGTATCAATAAAGGTTACAAATATTGTAGACAGCGTAAAAAAGCGCTTTAACCACTGCTCGAAATCGATGCCCAAATTTAAGCTGGCAAACGAAACTTGGCTAAAAAAAACTCTTGAACACGATTGTCAATTAGACGAGGATAGTGATCACTTCAATGATCAATCAATGGAATCGATGAGGTTTTCATATCAAGGTTGCGAACCATCTTGCAGGTTATATACGAACCGAGCGTTTTGGACAGTATGCAAGGGAAACAGCAGAATTGTGCAGTAATTTATATCCTTGGCGTGCCATGTCTCTAACACTGCATAAGGTTTTAATGCATGGCGAATAAATCGTAAACTATCATATCCTACCTATTGTAGAGCTATCTGAGGAAGCGCAAGAGAAAGAACATAACACCCGAAAGTTTTCAATGCAAAAATCAAATGAGGACCTATTTCGAATGCTTATGATATCATCTGATCCATTTATATCTAGTTTTAAAAATTCAAAGAAAATTGCACATAGTCCCTTAAGGGGAGGGTAAGGTTTGTTTCGTTTAAAAAATAGCTTTTTTTATGAATTTTTTAGAAAAAATTATTACTGTAGGTTTAGTTTACATATTATTATATAAAAGCACAACATTTGAAGAAAAATTAAAAAAATTTTTGTTCAAAAATAGAGAGAAATAACAGATTTATTGTAGATCTCTGCAGGCGCCTCGAAAAAAAGTTTTTGTGCGGTGACCAGCCTACAGCATCACTGGATCATCTGAAACCAAAAAATTAATATGCTTTCTTTAGTTTCTTACTTTGTCTCTCCAGTCTCGTCGAGTTTTTTAAATTTTTTAATTTTTGGCACCATTTTGAAGCTGAACTACCATCTGAACGCACTTAGCTTACCCGCCCATTCACAAATACAGGTGTCGATTTCGCTGGACCCGTAGAAATCAAAAACTACACTGGGTTTTTTGCGTTTTTATTTGCTTTGCAATGAAAGCAATGCATATCGAAGCGACAAGTGATCTCTCCACCCAAGCGTTTTTAGCAGCTTTCTCCCGAACGCATTTTGTTGGAGCAGCGCAAATGCTGAAGAAAGATCGGCGAGAATTCATGAAGGCACTCCAGAACCATGTTGTAAACAACTACAGTCACCAAGATGTAACCTGGCATTTTATAGCTCCTGGCGCTCCGCACATGGGCGGACTCTGGAAAGCCGGTGTGAAAAGCTGTAAAGCACATTTAAAAAATTCATACGCAAATCAAAGGTTCACTTTCGAAGAATTTTCAACCCTGCTCGCTCGAGTCGAAAGTTGCCTTAACTCAAGACCTCTAAGTCCTTCAAGTGAGAACCCACATGATTTAGCACCTTTAACCCCAGGACACTTTTTAATGGGTACCCCGTTACTCACCCCAGCTGAACCCGATTTAAGTAACTCTACGCCTAACGTAATAAACCGTTGGCAAAAATTAAAGTTATTGCATCACAATTTCTGCAGAAGATGGAAAGATGAATATCTAAAAACACTGCAAACTTGGCACACACCTTCTCCTCTACATAGAACTCTACAATAAAGAACATCTTTAAAAATTATTCAAATTGTATATGACCACGCCTACAATGCATTGCACGGCATAACATTTGTAAACATTCTCAAAAAACCAACTACCCACCAAAAAACATATAGCAAACGAAATTTCAGGAACTATTTTGATACCTTATATTAAAGAGCTAAGTTTTTTCTTTCATATGCCGAAAACTGCTTAAAAAAATTTTGATTCGCTTAGAAGTTATAGATTTTTGACCGTCAAATGCCAAAAAAACTCACTTTTTGCACCTCTGTGCGCCATATTGCGGCAGCCATCTTGCATTTAATGACTTTAAAAAGTAAACACTTCAACAAAAATTTTAAGCTCTTCACAGCATTTTTTCTCCAAACTGAAATGGGCAGGCGGAGAGGTTGACCCCATATATAAAAAAAATTCCTCTTATAAAAAATTTTCAAATACGTCAGTCATGCAAAATGTAAGTAAATAAGTTGCAATTTTGTGCGGACAGTCCGTCCGATATGATTAACATTTTTCTATGTTGGCACTTGAGTTGATCGTACAAACCGGCACATATCGAAAGTCTTTATAAATTCGTATAAAAATCGTAATTGTACCGAAATTTGCTGTTAAGAAGAAAATGTAGCAAATTCTTTAAAACGATTCGAAATAGTTACGAATTAGTCTGAAATTCGACAAAGTCGTCAACTTTGGTTTGCTGGTTAGTTGTTTCAGCTTTTTAAGTTAACATTTGATGATTCTTGCAAAAAATTTAAAGTTCAACCATGGTTCAATAGAGGCAATCCAACACCCCAATCGTGCACCCCTTCGAAACCACGCCTGTTTTAAATACATGCAAAAATATACATGCAAACATGTAGTTTTGTTTGTACAATGGACAACAAGAAGAACAGCAGAGCACGTTCATTGTTTTTGTTGTTGAATTGATTTGTAAATATTAGCAAGCTAGAGAACAACAATATAGTGCTGCTTCACGCTTAGCCATGCCTGTGACAAGTAGGCGATAAATAGACAAACATATAAACAGACAGCTAGACACATTAAACACATACCTATACTTTATTAATAAATACAAAAGAAATCGATAAAATATTTATTGATATCTAAAGAGAACTCAAAAACAAAACAACAAAAATAATCGACATACATAGCGTGAAGTCAGTCAACGTTAATATGTCAAAAATATACACAAATTTAAAAAAAAAAAACAAAAAACAAACATCTAATACATTTTCCAATTGAAGTTTCCCCCACACACACGCTTCAAAATTGTGTTGCTTTAAAAAATATTAGTGCACAAATTAAGTTAACCTCTCCTTGTTTTTTTTTTTGTGGTTTTCGCAACAGCATCCGCAACATCCTTTAGAAAAAAAAATAGGAAAAGAAAAATATCCGTACACAGCAACTGTGGCGCAGCTTAGGTTAGATTTTTGCAAGTGTGCGTTTGTGTGTCGATAATTGATTTTTCACATTCCGTTTATTGCTACTGTTAGTAACACGCATCAATTAAAGTCTAATAAAATTTCTTATTTCTACCATTTAATTACAGGTTGAAGCTGGCGATGTTATTCTCAAAGTTAACGAAACTGATGTACATCGATATACAACGAAGGAGGGTACGTTGAAATGCATTTCTACGCTATATATTTTCAAACATTTACAATTTTCTTTCCTTTTTCTATCCACAGTTTTGAAATGTCTACGCTTATCTGACGATCTGATTACTCTAGAACTTAAGAGAGGTAAATATAACTGAAAACTGCTGCACTACCCTTTTTACGTGTCTCCTTAAGCTCAATCTTAATTTATATGTGGTGTCATGAACTTATAAATACATCATCAATCGTGCAACACGCAAATGACACTTGATGAAATGCAGCTAGCGTGAACTTGTTACTGAAACTATAAACTGAACAGTGGTGAATGTGTTGGCCATAACATCATCAGAATCAATCAAATGTTTCCAAACCGAAACGTAATATAAGATTTAAAAAGCACGATAGAAATCTTGATTCTGCTGTGCTTATGATTTTAAAAGAATATTCAATGATTGCTTTCTAAGGTGCTTATCAAAACTATACGACACCAAACAAATTTTATTAAACATTCTCGGCAAACCTATGTTGATTACAGTTAGAAGAAGCTCAAACATAGAATGAGAGAACAAACTGTAATACTGCAAACAAATTATCTTTATCAGCTCTAATCACTGATTTGAAGGAGTACCGTTAACTAGCGTTAAAAGCACTCATTTCTGCTTAAATGCAATCGTATCAGAACTACGAAAGTCATTTAAAAGTTTATCAATAGGTCGTGTCATTGTCAGTCTGAATTTTTTTTTTTAACTAAACCAACGCTCAGGGGATGCCCCCTTTAGATGCTAAAGCATTGCGTTAATTCGGAAGACGGGTGATAGTTAGTTGGAGGGTGGAAAGATGGAGTAGTGACGGTGAAGATTTGCTTTAAACTTACACAGATCAAAACTGTCGGGGAACACGCTCACAGGGAGATTATTCCACAATCGTTCTGTGCGACGAAAAAACGAATTATCTCGGTAATGCGAGGTTCTATAGGGCACCGATGCTATGGTAAAGGGATGGGCTCGAAAAACTGCCCGAGTAGACCTAGGAAATACACGAACTGGTGGCGTCAGGCCGTCCCTCCCTTGAACACTTCCCATGGTAGAACCTATACAAAAGGCTTAGGCAACCAACATTGCGCCGATGCCCAAGAGATAAAATGTTTTCATATCCTATCATATATATCGCACGGCGTTGAATTCGGTCCAGAAGCTCCAAATAAGATCTCGAGGCTCCTGCCAAAATGTGCGAATCGTACTCCAGTTTAGGCCTTATATATGAGGTATAGATCACTCGAAGATCAGATGGGGTGAAGTATCGCTTGCACCGTTTTAAGAAACCTAGGCACTTGGCCGCTTCTTTCGACACATGGAAAATACGATCATCATTCCAACGAAGGTCTGATTGTATCGATATGCCCAGAACGTCAAGAGCATCTGACTCCAAAAGATCTACACCATTCATATTCAAGGGAACTAAGGGACAGTTCATCCGCTTGTGGGTTAACAGGCAACACTGGGTTTTGTTTGCATTAAACTCTACTCTATTAGCAAGACTCCACTCGGAGATTTTTTCAAGTCATTAAGAAGTGTGTCATTCATATTTTGCCTCTTACTCTCAATCTCCAAAGAACTCGGGCGTTTTTTGAAAAAATATGAATGACAAATGCTGCTGTCGTCCGCAAACGAATGAATTGGGTTATGAGTCAACGACAGAAGGTTGTTGATAAAAACCAAAAACAAAGTTGGCGATGAACTGAACCCTGCGGTACTACTGCGTTGATGGCGTGCTCACTGGACGAAATGCCGTCGATTACGACACGGCTAGTTCTGTCCTTAAGAAAGCACGTGATCCACCGAGCAAAGATACCACCGACACCGTATGCAATTAGCGTAGAGACGAGTGCTTTATGCCACACTCGGTCAAACGCCTTTGAAATATCCAGAGCAACAACCCTGCTTTCACCGAACAGGTGAACGCATTGGTTCCATTTTTCTGTAAGGCACGCCATAAGGTCACCAGTAGACCGGGCCCTACGAACACCATATTGACGGTCAGTTAGCAATTCGTTGTGCTCCAGATAGTTCATTAGGTGGAAGTTTATTACGCTCTCCATAACTTTGGAAACTTTGGATGCAGAATTCGTGGCATCGCCCTTTTTAGGTATCGGCTGGACATTTGCGACCTTCCAACAAGATGGAAATACTCCTGTCCTGTATGAGATGTTGAAAAGGTTGAGCAAAGGCCGAGCCAGTGTAGAAGCACACGTTTTAAGCACAATTGGTGGTATGCCATCAGGACCAGAGGCTTTGTTTATGTTAAGATTTGCAATGACTCTTTTGACTTCTCTCGTTCGAAAATATATCTCCTCCATTGAAGAAGAACTAGTCCCGACAAAGGACAGTGGCTGACTGCTATCCGAGATTGTGGAATTGTATGCAAACAATCCAGCCAACAGGTTCGTTTTATCAACCGAGTCAGTGAAGATTTGGTCATCTTTCAAAAGAGTTGGAATCGACGAAGGCGTTTGATTTTTAACTCTTTTAACAAATGACCAAAAGTTTTTGCTTTCTTTAGGGCAGAGAAGAACCTGTTCTCTAATGCGAGTTTCGTGAAGAAACTTTTCTGGGTTCCTTAATAATCATTCGCTTATCACGTTCCGAGAGCTTAACTTTACGACCTGTTTTGTATTTTTTGCCGTAAATTGTCTGGTTTTGTAAAAAGGAGGCGGAGACAAATTTAAAAAATATTTAGCACATGGTCATTATATGCTTAAATTAAGCCTCTTTCTTCTTTGGATAGCAAAGTTCATCTTTATTGATGAACTTTTAAGTGACTGTCGTATAGTTTTGATACGATTGCAAGTACGCAAAAATGAGTGCTTTTCAACGCTAACTAACGGTGGGTGCTCCTTCAAATCAGTGAATGGACCTGATAAAGATACTTTGTTTAAAGTAGTACAGTTTGTTCTCTGATTCTGTGATTAAGCTTTCTTCTGACTGTTATCAACATAAATTTGCCGAGAGTGCATAATAAAATTTATTTGGTGTCGTATAGTTTCGATAAGCACCTTATTAGCTGCTCGGTAATAAGGAGCTTATCGCATCAATTGTGACATTCTAATGAACTGATAGCAGTTTTTTTGACTTTAATAACTTGAGAGTTAATTTATTAACGCTTAGATTTTTTAATTATGCAAAAACAATTTTTTTTTTATTCACTATAACTTGTCAAACATAACTTGATATATTGAAGTTCGAATTAACTTAGTTTTAATAACTTGCGTTTATTTATGATACCTTTAACTAACAGTACGTTCAAAAAGTCCATAGGATGACACATAGATGGCGTTACTAGATTTTTATATAGTACCAACCTTCAAACGATACGTATAAAAATTTGACAACAATCTGACAATTGAGTCGTGAGTTATAGTATTTTGTGTGCAACTATTGTTATTGAAAAAAAAAAATGTAAAAAAATTAATTTCGAGTTTTGATAAAGCATTGCTTTTTGAAACCAAACAATTGCTTGATAAACATTATCCGGACTCTGCTCCATCGAGACAAATGGTAGAAAAGTGGATTGCTTAATTTAAACGTGGTCGTACCAGCACAAATGATGCAGAGCGCAGTGGACGCCCAAATCAGACTGTTATTCCACAAAACATCAAAAAAAATCCACAAATTGGTTATGAACGACCGCAACTTGAAGGTGCACGAGCTAGCTGACATTGTAAAGATATCAGATGGTAGAGTTTTTACCATTTTACACGAACATTTGGGTATGCGAAAGCTCTGTGCAAAGTGGGTGCAGCGTGAGCTCACAGTCGACCAAAAACAACAACGAATTGATGCTTCAGAGGAGTGTTTGGCGCTGTTAAACCGCAATAAAATCGAATTCTATCGTCGATATGTGACAATGGATGAAACATGGCTTCACTATTACACACCAGAATCCAAAAGACAGTCAGCTGAGTGGATAACAGTCGACGAACCGAATCCAAAGCGAGCAAAGACCCAACAGTTAGCTTGTAAGGTGATGGCGTCTGTATTTTGGGATGCTTTAGGAATAATATTCATTGACTATATCCAAAAAGGAACCACCATCAACAGCGACTATTACTGTGCACTTTTGGATCGATTGCAGGCTGATATCGCCAAGAAACGGCCACATTTGCAAAAGAAAAACGTGTGGTTTCACCAAGACAATGCACCGTGTCACAAATCAATGAAAACGATGCCAAAATTGAATGAATTTGGCTTCGAATTGCTTACCCATCCACCGTATTCTCGCGATTTAGCCCCCAGCGATCTCGCCAGCTGTTTTCAGATATCAAGAGAATGCTTGCTGGGAAGAAATTCAAGTCTAATGAAAAAGTAATCGCTGAAACTGACGAGAAATTTTGACGAGAAAGAAAAATCATACTATAAAAGTGGTATGGAAAAGTTGGAAAATCGCTATACTCGTTGTATCGCTCTCAAAGGCAACTATGTTGAATAATATAATCGAGTTTTATCAAAATTTTGTTTTTTTCTTACTTATCCTTAGGACTTATTGAATGACCTGTTATATCACTATCAAAGCGTGTGCAATTTTCATGATTTCTCAAATAGTGGGTGTATGTAACTAAAGTGCGACTATGTACTCCCATTTTTTGTGAACTTTCCAGTTAATCAAAATTACCAAATTTTAGCCTTATACGATCATCAGATATGTATATATAAATTTTTTTTTTGTTTATTTTTTTTTTGATTTATTTATTTTTTATTTATTTTTATTAAGCTACCCAGCGCACGTTGCTCCACCTAAAACAAACATTTTTTATTTGACCCTTTGTTTGACACTACGCTCATAGTCCATTGCCTGTCTCCAAGTAGCATGACCATCACCAAATAGTGATAAACTCCATTCTGAGTTTTAATGTTCTGTGATTTTTACTTCCAAAGCAGTGAAACTCAGAATTGAATTTGGTGACAAAAATTTGGCTTATATGGGCGAAGCCACACCCCATTGTCGAATGTCCGTCCATGTTTTCTATTACAAAGACATCACCAAGTGGTAACTCCATTCTGAGTTTTAATGTTCTGTAATTCTTACTTCCAAAGCTATTCGATAGCAAAATTTGGCTTATATGGGCGAAGCCACATTCTCTTGTTCAATGTCCTTCCAAGTTTTCTATTAGAAAGGCATCACCAAGTGGTAACTCCATTCTAAGTTTCAATGCTATATGATTTTTACTTCCAAAGCTATTCGATATCAAAAATTTAGCTTATATAGGCGAAGCCACACCCACTAGTTCAATGTTCGTTCAAGTTTTTATTAGAAAGGCATCACCAATTGGTAACACTATTCTGAGTTTCAATGTTCTGTGATTGTTATTGCCAAAGCTATTCGATGTTAAAAATTTGGCTTATATGAGCGGAGCCACACCCCCTTGTCCAATGCCCGTCTTAGTTTTCTTTTAGAAAGACATCACCAAGTAGTAACTCCATTCTGAGTTTCAATGTTCTGTGACTTTTACTTCCAAAGCTATTCGATATCAAAAATTTGGCTTATATGGGCGGAGCCACACCCCCTTGTACAATGCCCATCCAAGTTTTTCATAAAAATTAGACATCACCAAGTGGTAACTCCATTCTGAATTTCAATGTTCTGTGACTTTTACTGCCGTTGCTTTTCTGTATCGAAAATGTGACTTGTATGGGCGAAGCCACGCCCGTTTTGTATATGAGGTTAAAAAGCACTTTACAACCTATTCTCATACCTACCAAATATACAATAAAGTTTCATTAAAATCGGTCGAGCCGTTTCGCAGGAGTTCGGCCACAAACATTCTGACATGAGATTTAGACGTTTCACATTTTGGTCGTGTTTTAGCGCTGATTGAACAAAATTCTACAGCAGGCACAGCTATCAAAATGCCGAATACACGCTAAGCCGTACAAATGAAGTCAAAAATAATGGTCCTGCTTTATGTTGCCAGCGGAGTCCCAATCACTCGCTCCTGTTAGCACTAAGACACACACATACACAAACTGTACATTTTAATTATTCACAAGTAAAATAACGAGCACTCGAAACAAATATGGCGCAGAAATTAACGTCTTGTTTTTTCCCCCTCAATATTTAGATGTGTCAAAATTTGTAGTAGCTCCTGGCTAACAATTATATTCACCTCACAAATATCAAAAATTGCTCTACCAACTGTCAAAATTTGATCATCCGAGTGAAAAGTTTTCGATTGACACACACTCTCAGTAAGCAAAATGAAAATGCAAAGAATTAAGTAATCTCATGATTTTTGTGAACCACGCAGAAGCAGCTCCTATTTTATATACAATTTTTTCCGGCAGCACCCTCAACTTTATTTAGAGTTGGATAGAAATAAAAAAATAGATAAAGAGATAGATAGAATGAATGAATCATTTTCATTTCGAAGACGTTATAGCGCCGTCGTTCAATTTTTTTCCTTGCGTTGATCTTATTCATTATCAAAACTAAAAAACGTAAAAATTCTTCCATTTTTCAGTCTTATTTATTTAAATTCAATATTATATTATAATTTATATTATTTTGTTTATTTGCAGAACAATTCTCTAGTTAAATACATAAATGTTAAGATTATGTTGTCGTTGTTAAGATACTTTCTGCAATCAACAATATTATAAAGAAAAGAGCTTTTAAATTTTCACCAGAATACGGAACATTGACAAGTTGTTAATATTAACTATTTTGTTAATGTGGTGAGCTTTGTTAAGCTGGTAGAATAGGGCTGTTAGCATTGACAATAACTTAACTTTTGAATCGCACATTAATCACCTGATCGCGTCAGTTAGTCTTACTTTAAGGAAGCTTTATAGTCTAAATCTGTACCTACCCATACGAATCAAGCTCAGACTCGTCCACGCCCTCCTGATGTCCAAAATAACTTATGGCTTGAAAGTCTTCCCTGGTACCTTGGCTCTTAATGTGCGCAAAGTTCAACTCCTTGTTAACAGGGTGGTGAGGTACTTGTGCAATGTTCGACGCTGGGAGCAGCACATCTCTTGCCACGTAACTCTTTTTTTAAGCTACTCCTTTTTTGATTTTATCAATTTCAGACATATGTTTATGTTTTATAAAATCCTAAATACATTGCTAACTCTTGCCACATTTTTTGCGCTGAAATTATGAATCCCTAAATCAACTGTTTATCAACTGTCTATATGAAAGAAAATTTTTAATTAGATCTGCCAGATTCTGGAATACCTTGCTAAGTGATATGAGCAATTTTAAGGCCTCCTGTAATTCTTTCAAAAATCCACTGACTTTTTTTAAGTAACTAATTTAGTATATCGTTGTGGGACACTTCACTGCCATTTTTTTTTTGATTTGTTAGGAAATGCTCATACTTTGTTATTAGCTTACTTTTTTTTTTTTTTTTTACTTTCCGCTTTTATATTTGAGTGAAATCTCAAAAACGACACTTTAATTTCGACAGCGTTTTTCTTATAAATCGATGTTTCTTTGTTCCTTGCGTCTATTAAAAGAAAAAAATGTATTTTCAATATATTCAAAATATTTCTTCGATATTCCGCTGGGATTCGAAGTCGCATCGTTGTGATTAGGAGTTCAAAACACGATGCACTGATCCAAAAGCCTCTGTTAAGCACAGTCACTATCAAGTATGCATTACTAAAGCTATGTTGAAGCAGATCACAATAATCTCTTAATAGAGGGTGGTTAAATTTTAAGGGCCGATGTTGATTTTGAATAAAACATAAATTATTGTCATTTCTTTTTATTATGATAATACATATTGATATGGTTCAATTATGTATGGAACAAAATATCCGCCAAATGGCCGCCGCGACGTCGACGGCACACCTCCATCCGATGGTCCAAATTTTTGATGACGCTGAGGCATAAGTGAGGTCCTATGCCGTTTATGTGCCTAATTATCTCATCGTTTAGCTCTTGAATTGTTACTGGCTTATCGACGTACACCTTTTCTTTGAAATAACCCCAAAGAAAGAAGTCCAACGGTGTCAAATCACATGATCTTGGCGGCCAATTGACATCGCCACCACGTGAGATAACACGGCCATTGAATTTGTCGCGCAAAAGAGCCATTGTTTCGTTGGCTGTGTGGCAAGTGGCACCGTCCTGTTGAAACCACATATCGTCCACATTTATATCTTCCAATTCGGCCCGATGATGCCGCCAGCCCATAAACCGCACCAAACAGTCACTCTTTGTGGGTGCGACACTCACTCTTGGATTATCATTCGCCCAAATGCGGCAATTCTGCTTATTGACGAATCCACTGAGGTAAAAATGTGCCTCATCACTGAAGATGATTTTCTTCGAAAATTGATCATCCACTGTTGCCATTTCTTGCCACCATTCTGACCATTGACGACGCTTGAAATGGTCAAGAGGCTTTAGTTCTTGAGTCAATTGCACCTTGTAAGCGTGTAAATGCAAGTATTTATGCATAATGTTCATCAACGACGATCGTGAGAGGTGCAATTGTTGGGCACGACGACGAGTTGAGATAGACGGCTCTTCAGTCACACTATCGCGAACAGCAGCAATATTTTCTACAGTACGAGCTGTACGAGCATGCACTGGTGTTTTCACATCTCCTACAGACCCGGTTTGCTCAAATTTTTGCACGATTTTTCCGATTGTACACACATTTGGACGATTAAATTGACCGAAAAAATCACGAAGTGCACGATATGCATTTTGATTTGAACGCCCATTTTCATAATTAGCCTGAATAACTTTAACGCGTTGCTCGATTGTGTATCTTTCCATGGTTTAAATTGAGTTAGTCTGAAATTGAGAAATGTCAAATGAAATGCAGAAAAAACTTGACGTTTAGGTGTGGTTCACATTGGTTCACCAAAAAAAACGCCGCTTCTCTCGTGTATCAAACGACACACCTGTGTTTTTTTGTTATATTGTAATTTAGAATTGATCTCTTATGCACATTTGTAATTTTATTTTATTGGCCCAACTGGGCTTTAAGATTACATTACTCTTTGAAAAAAAAATAAAATAAAAATAAAAAAAACAAAAAAAAACAAAATAAAAAATAAAAAAAAAAAGTTTAACTATTTCGGAAAATATAAGTTCGACGTCGGATTTTACTCAAAATTTTATAAAAAGTATCATTAATAGATTAAAAAAATAAATAATTTTTATAAAAAAAAAAATAAAAAAAATTTAACTATTTCGGAGGATTTTACTAAAAATTTTATATAAAAAGTATCATTAATAGATTAAAAAAAAAATAATTTTTATAAAAAAAAAAATTATGATTCTATGTTACCAAAACTTGGTGAAATTCACAGCAAAAAAAAAAAAAAAATTAAATGGCCTCCTTATGATCAATTGCCAGATAACAATTTCACCTAAATAAGCCTTGAGTAAAGTTTTGTATTAGGAATTTATATAGGAACGAGAATTTAAACTTCCTTGAACAATCTTTAAAACAAGTTTTATAAAAGGTCTATGCAAGGAAAAAAGGCGTATGAAATTATTTCCTTTATTCAAGAACTTATATAAAGTTTCATCTAAGGTTTTTATTCAAGGCTTATTCAGGAATTCGGAAACTGAGTAAAAAAGTATTTAATTGTTGTTAGTACTCTTCTTTTCTACGTTTCATCATTTCATTTTATTTAGCACAGAAAAATTATACATTTTAAATATCTTTCTATATTTACCATGTCCCAATCCGTCCAATGTCCAATTCGTGCTAGGATTGAACTCGGATCCTTGGTATTAGACTTTGCTCGCGCGACATTAAGGCTTAATTAGTATTTTCTTTGAACTCCCTTAAGTAGTACAATTTTATAAAACTCTCGATTGCAATCATTTCATAAATGCAATTAATTTCAACTCAATAAATTGCCTCAGTAGCCCATGGGTTAAAGGAGACGTTTTTTTTATTATTTTTTTTTTTTATTATTGATTAATTTATAATGTTATTGTTTTCACAAACTGAAACTTTGTTTATCAAAAAAAAAAAAAAAAATCTAAGCTTGAGTAAAAATCTTCTTGACTACTTCCTAAAATGTATCATTGAGTAAAGATTTATATAAAAAATTATACAAGAAATTAAAATTTTCAAGGCTTTTACAAGGCTCTTTCAAGAAAGGCACGAATAATTACTTTTATACAAGGCCTTTTCAAGTTGAGTATGAATAACTTCAAATATTTAGGTAAAATTGTTATCTGGGTTATGTTGTGTGTGTTGTGAAATGTTAAAATACAAATGATCGAGAACTGGACCTACATGTTTTATGCCGACTCCGAGTGGCTTATGTTCTCAAGAAGCTTTTCATGGCAGCTTTTACTCTCTGAGGTTTGCCATCGTCTGCAGAAAGAATTAATTCAATTGAAAAAACTTTGTGTCAGGTGGGATTTGAACCAGGGTTCTCTGGCGTATGGGCCATACACTCTACCCATTGCGCCACGGACGCGACTGCCAAATTACACGTCAAAATATTCATTAGGGTTTGAGTTATGCATGCTTTTGTAAACAGCTAAAAGGGAATTTTTATTCAACAACGAAGTTCCATTTAATTTTTGTGTGCGGAATGAAATTGTTTGCTGCCGAAACGTTGAAAATATTGCAGAAGGCTTCGGTGAGCAAGCTCTATCGAAAACAAGAGTTTATGAGCGGTACAAAATTTTTAAAGAGGGTCGAGAAAGCGTTGAAGACGAGGCACGTCCAAGACGAGAAAGTCACGTCAACAAAAGTCATGGAATTGGTGCTCCAAAGTCTTCGATTGACAGTCCGAGACCTTACTGATATTTTTGGAATATTGCAAGGATCAGTGAAAACTATTTTGAGTGACCGTTTGGGCCTCAGAAAAGTGAAATCTCGATTGGTGCCAAAAGCGCTCAATTTCATTGAAAAACAACGCCACGTTGATGTGTGCGAAACAATTCTTTCCGACTACCAAGACCTGGAAACAGCCGATAAATCAGGTGAATACAGTGCAAAAGATGCAAGTCAAAAATCGAGGTCAATTTGACAGTGTTCTTCGATTATCGTTGTGTGGTGCATTACGAATTCCTTCCAACCGGCCAAACTATCAACAAAAAATACTACTTGGGTGTTATGTGTCGTTTGCGTAATGGTGTGCGTCAAAAAATACCGGATTTGTGGAGATATAATTCTTGGTTTTTGCATCATGATAATGCACCATCATCTCACACTGCACTTGTAATTCGTGTTCATTTCGCCAAAAACTCGACCCATATCGTTCCGCAGCCACAGTATTCGCCTGACTTAGCACTGTGATTTCTGGCTATTCGCTAAACTCAAGAGACCGCTCCGTAGTCACCGTTTTGAATCGATAGTAGAAATAGAAACCGCAACGAAGAAGGAATTGAAGGCTATACCGGAAGAGAACTTTGCAGCATGTTTTGAAAATTGGAAAATACATTGGCACAAGTGTATTGTATGAGGGGGAGGGGGGGACTACTTTGAGGGAGATGAAATGAATTTAGAAGAATAAAGATTTTTTGGTTTATAAAGAAATTTCCGATATTTTTTGACCACAGTAGTATTATCCTACGCGCTTTGCAAAAACAAAAAAAAAAAAAACAAACACATGTACCCACAACAACACAAACGCATTCAAATAAACAAAAATAACGATGCTAATGACATCTTGTAGCAAGTAGAAGCAACATTTATGTTATTTTTGGATTGTTGCTAAAAATTTTGGATATGAGCATTTCCACCGAAAGGTCCACCTTGAGCAAAAAAATTAAAGTTATTAAAAACGTATTATTTTATATTATTTCTTAGAAAAACATTTTTAATTTAAGCAATTTATACAAAAATGTATTTACCATGATGACCAAATCGTGGGAATCTCTTCACAAAGTAGTTTTTTTGCAAGTAAATGTTTAGTAAGTGTTTCGTTAACGTTTTTGTTTTAGTCAAAATGGAAGGTATTGGCTAAAGATAATAATGAAATGTTTGAGGCAAGGAGAGAACAATATATTTAATTTGATTTTTAGTTACTTAATTACTTTATTACCTAATTACTTAAGGCCGGCAATACGTTTAGAGGCATCCAAGAATCAACATTTTTTTTCATTTTAAATGACTTAACAACATCTCAAAAATATTTAAAAAAAATGTTATAAAGTTATCTTGAATATTAAGAAAGTTATAAGCTTGAAAAGAGACCCGCGCGTAAGTTCGATGTAATATAAAAATCAAGTTACTATAGCTGCTATTTTATTATATCATTTATTTAATCTGTAAAGATGAAAGTCGCTAGAGCTCGTTTTCATCTACACACCGAAGATTTTTATTTTTTTTGTCTTAATTTATTTCTATTTTCTGCTGTCGAGATATTCTGTTTACGTTAAATTAAATCCAGATAAATTAATCACGATATATTATAAAAAATAACAACTGAAAATAGTATCATACGTTTAGTCAGACTTAGCATTCTAACAACCATGAGTAGCCATGTAAGCAGCAGCCATCAGTTAAACTTCACCCGGTTGGCAACACTAGGCCGAGGTGAAAAGCATACATTTGAAAAACAGCTGAAACGTAAACTCACCACATCACGACTGTGCAAGACAGTTGGGGTGACTTAAATAACGAGCAGAAAATAAAAATTGATTCACGCGACAGCGGCCAAACTGGTAAGTCATATATAATTATTTAGCTCCTGCAAACCATTTCCCACTCGTTAAGCCATAGTGTATAACGATTCCTTTCCTAAGTCCTATCAACGCGTCAAGCCATAGTGGATGACGACTGATTTCCTAAGACCTGCATACGCGTTAAGCCATCCCATCAACGCGTCAAGCCATAGTGGATGACGATTGATTTCCTAAGACCTGCCTACGCGTCAAGCCATAGTTGTTGACGATTTTTTTCCTAAGACCTGCTACGCGTTAAGCCATAGCGGATAACGCATTCTTCTCTAAGCCGACGTGCTAAGCCACAGCGGGTGACGATGTTGACAGCTGACAGGATACGACACCGGGAAACTACGCCGAAGTCAGGATAATTCTAAGTGTAAACTTATATTACAAACTTTACCATAAGTAATTAGCATTAAAGTGAATAAAAAAAAAACAAAACTAAGAATAAGTGATATAATGTAGTAAAACTGTGAACTATCTATTTTAATTTAAAAAAAAAAAAAGAAACAACCCTGGAACCCTGGACACCGGCGAGTGTTACCTCGGCTTAAAGGTTCGTCACAAATCTGCTCAAACCGGTATATTTGAGAAGGGAAAGAATATTTCAAAGAATGTTAACAATAATTCTTTTGTGTGTGCATATATGGTGATTTAATTAAGTTTTGAACACTAACGTCTTCGTAATATTTGTTTCGTATAACGTATTCGTATTTGTTTCAAAACTGCGGGCAACCTAGCTCAAAAACTGCTTGATAGAAAAAAGACGTTTTTTTAAAAATTTATGGATACGAAAACAATTTCCATTTTTGTCACGTACGAATTGCTTCTTTTTTTTTTTTTACATCTTTTTTATGAAACTAGGAGTATACCTACTATAAACGATACTATATTCTATATTCGAGCTTTAATGTTAATCAAGAAGGAAATGCAAATATGTTTTACTTTGCGCCTTTTTTCACTTTAAATGCGTGCGATGGTCACGTTCGACATATGAAAATGCCCCTATGTAGAATAGCCAAAGCACAATCCTTTTATAGATAAATTTTTGTAGTATGCTACAACATAACTTCAGTTATACTTAATTAAAACACCGATGCTGGTGACATCTTGCATCAAGTAGAAGCAACATTTTTGTTATTTTTCGATAGCTGCTAAATATGTTGGATATGTAGAACAGTCAATACACAATCGTGTATCTATTAATCAATTTTTTTGATCTGGTGCAACATTACTTCAGTTATACTTAGTATTGAATCATCTGCCAACCTGGTATTTTTCTTATGGCGATGCATGGGAAATAACGCTTGTACTATTTTGAACAGGTTAAACAAGTTTACAAATAAAAGGTGATCCAATACGAGGTCCCTTTTTCAACTGGGTTGTTTTGACAGCTGTTATGTGTCAAATGGCTTTTTTATATGACGTTTGTGTTCAGTATTCAATACGACTCAATCATAAATAAACTTACTCCTGAATAACGTTTGTTAATTGTGAAAACTTACTACCAAAATCAGTCATCAGTTTATTAAAGAATCGCTTTATTGAGGGGAACGTTCGATGAAAAAATCATCTCAAGAAATGGCCTTCTTAATTGGTCACCAAAATCATGTGATTTGACGCCATTGGAGATTACTTTCTTTGGGAATATGTTTTATCACTTGTTTATGTCGACAAACCCGAAAATATTGACGCTTTGGAAACCAACATAACTCGTGTTATTCAAAGAATAACATTTTGTTAACTTGGATGTTTCGAGCTGCTATGACATCTTTGTTAGCAAGATTCATTATATATTTGCAAATAATATTCCATTAAAGAAAAAAAATACACAAGCTTCCTTGGTATACTAAGGGCTTAAAAAAACTGAAAAACCTACGCAATAAATTTTTTAACGAGTTCAGACGCTCTGGAAATCTCGATTGCAATGCTAAATATAAACACTATGCGCGTGAATTTAACTTCTTCAATAAATTTCTTTATAAACAATATGTTTTAAGAAAATCACGTTTAAACCGATGTCAGGTCTTTCTGGAGCTTTATTCAATCTAAAACAAGTACTTCAAGTATTCCTACTTCTATGTTTTACAACGATAAAATATCTTATAGCGTTTCTGATACGGTTCAATTCTTTGCTGACTATTTTAAGTCAAATTTTGACAATAATCAGGCTCCAGTAAACTCTCTTGTTTTGGATAATGCTGACTCGTGTCTAAATTTTGGTTACTTATCAGTCCCCCTTTCTGATGTTCAGACAGCTATTGCATTGCTGAATAACTCAGTAAAGTGTGACCTTGATGTTCTCAGTGCTTATTTACTGAAACAACTTGTTCAGTCTTTATCCTTACCAATTTTCATAATTTTCAACAAATCACTCAGTTCTGGTAATTTCATTGATAAATGGAAAATTTCGATTATAACACCCGTTTTCAAAGCTGGCAACAAGCATGATGTTCTAAACTATAGACCCATCTCTAAGCTGACTAATGTTTCAAAGCTCTTTGAAAAAATCATTAAAGATAAAATGTACTTTGCCATAAAGAATTTAATTTGTCCAAATCAGCATGGATTTGTCTCCGGTAGGTCAACTACAACTAACCTTAGTTTGTTTACAAATTATTGTATTTCTTCTTTTGAAGATCGGCACCAATTGGATGTAATTTATTCTGACATCTCAAAAGCTTTTGATAGGTTGTCACATGAAATTTTAATGCTCAAGCTTGCCAAGATTGGTTTTCATTCCCTGTTTCTCTCTTGGTTGAGCTCATACCTCCATAATAGAGTTTCATACGTTGCCATTGACAATGAAAATCTTCGTCATTCTTAGCAGTGTCTGGCGTTCCTCAAGGTAGCATCCTTGGACCACTACTGTTTTGTTATTTTTATAAATTACATCTCTAAATGCTTCCATACTGCACAATTTTTACTGTACGCAGATGATCTTAAGGTTTAACTTAAAGTTAAAAATCATGGGGATGCTACTCTTCTTCAGTCTGATCTAGAAAACGTTTACTCTTGGTTCAAACTAAACAAATTATCAATCAATCTTGGTAAATGCTATGTTGTTTCTTATCGTAAAATAGTTTCTCCAATTTTATTTGATTATGCTTTTGATAACACAATCTTAGCTAGATTAACAGAAATCCGTGACTTAGGTGTACATTTTGACTCTGGTCTAAATTTTAGCTCTCACTTAAATCGTGTAATTCCCAAAGCAGATTCTCTTTTAGCATTTCTTAAGAGGAATTGTGTTGGGTTTTCTGACCTCTATACACTAAAAACATTGTATATCTCTTTTGTTAGATCTAGCCTTGAATATGCATCATTTATCTAAAGCCCGTTTTATTCAGTTTGATTAATGGTAACATTAATGGTAACAAAAATTTGCTTAATGGTAACATTATTTGTGAAAAACTACTTGAGTTGATATCGTTTAATATTCCACAAAAGTCACTACGAAATTCAAATTATTTCTACATCAGCTGCCATAGAACTAATTATGCCACTAATGAGCCAATAAATAGAGTTCTTACTGCTTTAAACTGTATCTATAATAATAACTTACTTGATTTCTCTATGCCGAAAAATACTTTTAAAACTACTATTACTCTACTATTAAATAGAAACTAATTTGTTATACATAAGTATAACAATAGTTGTAATATTTTATTATTAATTGTTATTTTAGTCTGTAAGGATTATTATCCAGAGACGTTAATTAAATTAAATAAATAAATCGAATACCGGACAATATGATCGAAAAAGTTGTCGAAAATTGGACCCACAGAATGGACCATTTAAGAGTTAGTCGTGTGGCACATTTGAAGCAAATAATTTTTAAACATTGAGTTGTAGGAACCGAATTATTATTCCAAATTAAGATTTTCATCAATACATTGATTTTGATGTATTTTATTTTGAAAACAAAGTAGGAAGCTCTTATTATTGGGTGTTGGAATTAGTTTTAAAGGTTTTCTAAGAGATGGCGTAACTATCAATAGATCGCATCGGGCACACCTGTGACTATATTCATTTCAAAGCACATTGTCTAAGCTTCATTTTTCAGTATGTGTCATTCCACTGAAGTGTAAACAACATATATTTTTTTCTCTGTGAACATGTCGACTTTCGTTCCAACAAAACGCAATTTGCGGGAAGGTTTACTTTTGTGCTTCCATTTGAAGAAAAAAGCGGTTGAAGCATAACGCACGCTTATTGAGGCTTACGGAGACTATGCTCCATCGATTTCTACTTGTGAGTACTGGTTCCGTCGGTTTAAAAGTGGTGATTTTGATACGGAAGACAAAGAGCGTCTGGGCCAGCCGAAAAAGTTTGAAGATGAGGAATTGGAGGCTTTGCTCGATGAAGACCCGTGTCAAACCCTTCAAGAATTGTCAGAATCATTGGGAGTCGGCTTATCAACGGTCGGCAAACGCCTGAAGGCCATGGGAATGATTCAAAAGCAAGGAAATTGGGTGCCGTACGAGTTGAAGCCGAGAGACGTTGAACGGCGATTTTGCATGTGCGAACAACTGCTTCAACGGCATAAAAGGAAGAGTTTTTTGCATCGTATTGTCACTGGCGATGAAAAGTGGATCCATAACGATAATCCTAAGCGAAAAAAATTGTGGGGACCACCCGGCCATGCATCAACATCGACGGCCAAGCCGAATATTCATGGCGCCAAGCTTATGCTGTGTATTTGGTGGGATCAGAAGGGTGTCGTGTACTATGAGCTGCTAAAACCTAACGAAACCATCACTGGGGAACGCTACCAACAACAATTGATGCAATTGAGCCGAGCATTAAAGGTTAAACGGCCGGAATATGGCAAAAGACACGACAAAGTGGTTTTTCAACATGACAACGCACGGCCACATGTTGCAAGAACCGTCAAGGAAACGTTGGAGGCGCTGAATTGGGATGTGCTACCCCACCCGCCTTATAGCCCAGACATAGCCCCTTCCGACTATCACCTATTCAGATCGATGACGCATGGCTTGGCTGAGCAGCGCTTCACTTCTTACGAGGATACCAAAAAATGGGTCGATTCGTGGATTGCCTCAAAAGACGAGTCGTTCTTCCGGCGCGGAATCCATATGCTACCAGAAAGATGGGAAAATGTTGTAGCTAACGATGGACAATACTTTGAATAATATACATTATACCGTTGTTTCTAAATAAATGCTCAAAAACCGAAAAAAAACCTTTAAAATTAATTCCAACCCCCAATAGATCACTCTTTAGTGTGTTTGTGACATTTATCTAAATTGTTCCATATTTACATAATGAATTAGATTGCGAAACTTTTTTCTTAAAGTAAACTCCAGTTCGATCCTCATAACAGACCGTGCCTGCTTTATTTTTTATTGTTTATACTTTTTATTTTCAACTATTTAAAGCACAAAAAATAGTCTACTCAAGTCAGAAGTCAATTGTATTTCTTCCGTTCCGAACTGGCGTTGAACCGCGGTCGGTTAAGCCATCGCCTGTGAGACCGACGTTATACCATTGCTCCACTGCCTTGTAGACATAATTCATCATTGTAGACATCATTCAATTTATGCAAAAAGTGTAAAGCAAAAAACTTTACACTAGCACAACAAAATCTTTGAGTATTTAGAAAAGCTTTGATCTATCTTCGAATAATAGAACATACTTTCTCTGAAAGTATGCTTCACAAATTAGAAGAACTTTAAGCTGCTTACATATCATTTGTATTCTCGTACCGCAATTCAGGGTAATTTACTAATTGCATTCGTGAAACAAGTAGAAAATTAAGAGCTTAGTGGATCAGAGCAAGAATCACGAAAAAAGGCTACTGATGAGTTAGTGTAGCGGCCAACGAAACAGCTGTCTAGTCTGCTATGTGATTGATACTCTATATAGGGTATTGTTGTTGTTAGTTGTTTTTCCTTCAGTTGTTTTCTTCGGAAAGCAACATTGACCTTGAGCTCGATAAAATATAACCTTTAATAATTGAAAAATTATTGGAGTTATATAAACACATAACTTAAATCTTATGAAAGAAGGTCGTAATTAATTTACAAAAAACTTTATTGCTCATCCAAAATGGTGTGGATTCGATTGTCACTAGAGCAAATTTTTTTTTTTAAATCTTTTACTTTTTTTTAAACAAATTTTATAATATCCGTCTTTTTTCTCTCTGCCTATCTCTCCTCCCATTTAGATCCCAAACTTAAGGCACGCATTAAAGAACAACTGGCCAAAACTAAAAGTCCGCACTACGTTGATATAGAATCTCAAAATATTTACGATTATAAAGGCCAAATATCACCTACACACTCACAATCGGATTCGCTTAATTCCACATCATCCTTGCGCTATAAATCACCAACAAACTTGCCGCCACGACAAACATCAGCAAATCATAGTCGTAGCTCATCGGCTTCATCGGCCAAAATACAAATTTCAGATGTTAATGCTGGAGCTGGAACTGGCGTTGGATCAACAACGACAGCTTCTACATCACCATCAACATGTCGACCATCACGTATTCCAACAGCTTTAAAAAATCCCCAAAAGAATACTGTTCAACACTCGCCACAGCATAAACGACCACGACCCTCACAGATACCAACAAAAGCCTCAGTTGCAGCTGGTGCAGCAAACGGCAATACAACAAATTCTGTTATAACGCAACATTCAGAGCATTCCAATAGTAATAGCAGCAGTGGTGGTGGCGTTGGTACTAGCAACAGATTTGAACAGCGTGAAAATCAACAAATACAAACGCGACATCACCAGCAGCAGCAGCAACAGCAGGAACAGGAAGACGAACGTGAACCTGTGCCCGCACCACAGCCTAAAAAGGCGCCACGTTTTGAGGCGTACATGATGACCGGTGATTTAATTTTGAATCTTTCAAGAACACCGCAAAGCAGCAACTTAATCGTAGCACACGCCAAAAAGGTGAACCTTTATTATTTACACTATTTCTTTTTTTTTGCTATATTAAACTAATTTTTAATTTTCTTATAGGTGGATAGTCTTCGTGATTCTCCAAATCGTTCAGCAGCTCGTGCAAATGGTGCATTAGCGCCACGTGCATCAGGCGAATCATCGCCAACGTCATCATCATCTGTTGAATCGCCAACACATTCAGAAAGTTCCGATTCAGTGAATTTGTTGAAGAAAAATAAAGATAAATCCATTAGCCGCAATCAGAAACTGCAACAACAACAACAACAGAAGCAGCAACAACAACAACAACGACGACGTAATAGTATTAACAACACATTAAGCAATAACAGCAGTGATCGACAATGTAGAAAAGATTCTCTAACCAACGATACGTTATTGCTTTGCGAAGAATTAGATAGAGACGACGAGGAGAAAGATATAGAGGAGGAGGAGGATTTGGTCAACGACGAATACGACGACGACGACAATGACGAAGGTGGTGGTAATTTTGTGAAGCAGCAGCAATATAGAGACAATAATAAACATCAGCAGCAACAACAACAGTATCAACAAAAACAACAACATAGATATCACAGGCAACAGCAACAACAGAGGTCCTATGAGCATTACGAGGAAAACGAAGAAGACCAAACGAACTACGACATCACAAACATTGTTACATACAACAGTTCTGATGCAGGACAATACGTTGGAATAGGTTCCGGTGGAAATGCGAGTGGAGCTAATAGCGGTGAACAACGGCCATGTTTAGTTATGCACGATAATAATGCTGATGATGATGATGGTGATGATGATGCTTTTAACTATGAGCAACATGAAGAGGATGACGACTTAAGTGCCTGTGTATCAATTTCCTCAAATTCATTAGCATCTACTGCTTCGGCCAAACAAAGATTACGCGAATTAAAGCAAAAACAAAAGCAACAACAACTTAAACACAAACAAACCATTGCAACTGCAACAACAACACGTGCTGCCGAAAGTGTAAGCGTGTGTGTAAATACATTGCCAACAAGTGATTTAGTTGATTACGCACGCGAAACACTGCGTTCTACTACAACACAGCAAAACTTTTACTCACAACAACATCAACATCAACATCGCCAACATCACCATCAGCACCACCACTCATCGTCGTCTTCATCAGGTGGCACTGTCAAAAGTGACGGTACTTCACAGGACGAAACTTCATTCTCGGTACCAACCTCGCCGATATCACTGTCTACACCACTGCTGGACAAGAATACGGCGAATTCCGTACCAACTAGCCCGGAACCCTTAAACTTAATTGGCGGCGGTGCCGTTGCTGGTGGTAGTAACGCTACAGGCGCTGTTGCTGGTACTGGCGCTGACTCAGTAGTGCGCCGTCATAACGGTGTTGTGCGCAAGTGTGATTCAGCTGGTTTTCGTACCAGTAAATCCGAAGATCACTTGCAACAGGTACAGCGCGAGGGCATAGCAGCTGTTATACCAATCGATATTGATGAGGACGTTAATAGTTCACTCAATACATTGCTAGACACTAGGCAGGATTCGGAGGACTCGCAGGTGAGTTGTAAAGTTACATGCGTGGTAATCTTATTTAGGGGAGAAAGAGTACGAAACAGGCTACATTCATTATATAAATATTCAAAAATAATAAAAAAAGTTTCCAGTTAATTTTTTTGTATACATTCTGGCACATTTAATTGTGTCTATGTCAATTTTGACCACCCTGAAGGGCATGCAATAAATAATTTAAAACTAGTTTTAGATCGAATTTTGTTCATAAGATTTTGTATGTATTTTAAATATGTATGGCACAAAATCACAAATGAAGTGGATTATAAGTTTGACTCTTTAGAAATTTAAGGAAAAACACGAAACAGTTTTTAATTAAAAAAAAAAAAGAGGTTAATTTTGCTACTCTGATGTTATTTATATATATAAAACACATGGCATACTTGCGAACCGCCATTGCGGAATTCTTTGAAATGTTGCATATCGGTTCGTTAGTCAGTTGAGGATTCAACTGCAGCTTGAACGTAGCATGAGCGGGGTTCGACCTTTCCCCAATAATGTAGTTGCAATCCTAGAAGAGGCAACCGCCAGCGTAATTTCTGACCTTAACCGAACCGACTCCAACAGTAATGAAATAGGGTTTTCTAGTTCCGCCAGGCGCATCGAGGAAGAAAATCCTCCATATCGGTCGTCAATCGCTTTCATCAAAGTGACGTAAACGTACTTTTGCTGGGGTTTTAAAAAACGGAACGTTTGTTCGAACTGCCTGACTCAAATCGTCTCGATCGTATTCTTTCACGATCCAACTCTCGATTTGGATCGATTTAGTAGATCGTGTATTGCACGATTGGGTGCTGGCATGCCCAATTGACAGAACGAACTGCCGCACATTAACAGAGACATGTTTTCGATCAAGATTAAGACCTCCTTGCTCATCTAATCGTTTATTTCCAGTTCGTAGTTCTAAGAAGCTATGCGAACTCGATGCAAAATATCGTCCTTGTATTTGTTCCACTTGTATTTGTTCCACAAATCAAATTCCTTGTATTTGTTCCACAAATCAAAAAATTTGATTCGCAGGCGCAGTTACAATAGCATCAATCCCAATGAGTGTCGTTTTCAAGCAGTTGCAACCGTTGACAGGTATCTCGATAGGTCGCTCATAGCACATCATCCACAGTCCGAAGCGACTCAAACGAAGTTGCGACAATAACAACTTTGCGCTATTAGTCAAATAATGTACGTATGCGAACCCAATAATTCCAAAAATTAAATATATTATGTGACTTTTACTAGAACCCTGGTTCGAATCCCACCTGACACAGAAAGTTTTTTCAATCGAATTAATTTTGCTGTTCGGCCGTCACCTCTCTGCAGACAATGGTAAACCTCAGAGAGTAAAAACTGCCATGAAAAGCTTCTTGAGTTATTTGAATTCTTTCAAGGGCTGAAATGGCCATTTCGTTTTTTTTTTTTTTATGTGATTATTAGACCTCGGATTTTGCATATTTGCATATTCTTGAAAGATTAAGATAGGTAAATTCTGATGACACCATAGTTCGTTTCATTGAAAATAGAGTTCAAAACGATATGCTTATTTTAAATTTTTCTGCATATTCGCATGAAATGCATATGCATAATATATGCCAAATATATGCAAACTATGCAAAATATATGCAAAATATGCAAAAACTTCCTATGTTAAACAAATCAAAAAATAATATAAAAGCGATTCAGAGGTATGTATACTACATACATAGTAAAATTTTATTAATTATTTTCAGATATTAAAGTAGAGCAAACGATACTTAATTCAAACGATATTTTATAGGTTTGAAAGTTATTCAAGATATTTGGTATTACAATATACAACTAAAATTTTCTCTAAATTATTAATTGAGAGGCTTTGACGTTTCACTCCAAAAACCATTTTGTAAGCAGAAAAGCTTCTTTGAACGTCACAGGAAGTAATTGGAGCAAATTTATATTTAATGATGTTTTCCTTTGTGACGGGTTCAATTCCAGACAAATCTTCATCTTTGAGATTTAAAATATTATTTATTTTTGAAATGATATTAAAATCTGGATTTCTTTTTAAAATGGCTTCAAATTTCTTTTTTAAATCCATTCCAAAATCACTAGTTTGCAACCATATTTTCAGCTTCCTTAAATAAATTCATAGACTTTGCTAATGGTAGACCCTTCGCTTCCAAGGAAGTTGGTATTTTCGGCAACTCTCTCGGAATTCGATTGCATAAAGTCCCAATATAGTTGGGGATTTTTCATCAGCTCTGTTGCAAGCTTTAAAGATTCAGCATCTTCTGGGTTCAGTGTTTCAAGAACCTGAAATGCAAATTTAGAATTTGTTTTTTTTTTTAGAGAAAAAACCATATTGATTTTTTTTTAAATTTCAAAGAACGATGCTATATTTAAAATGTTGTTTGTTGATAAACATAATCTTACCTCTGTTATTCCCACCATGTTATCTGCATAAAATGATGCCGTCTTCAACCATGTACCCCATCTAGTTATGATCGGTTCTGGTGGTAACTCCTAATTTAGTATTTGCAGAGCTTTTATGAAAATTTTTTTTACACAGGATATGAACGAACTAGCTACAGGAAACGATGTTCGTACTATTTCAGCTATTAAATTTAAACCGTGTGCCAAACAAGTTATGTCTATGAGATTCGGATAAAAAACTTTTAAATTTTTACCAGCTTTGATCATATATGCCGCAGCATCTGTTAAAAGCAACAACACTTTTGACTCATTCCCGTGTTTGAAATATCTGTGGTGGTTTTTGTACTGTAAAACTGTACTGTAAGATGGGCTCCAGTACAAAATTAGTTGAATATAGGTTAAATAATGTTTTTTTGTTTCTATGTTGACACTCTTGTACGTAGTCCGATCTCTCTGAAAATTTGCATCCATATGTTGTTTTTAATAGTAAATCGATATCTATAGTATTTTTTATAAAAAATTTACCGTTGGAGATGGGCTCCAGTACAAAAACACACGATTTTCATAGGAAACCGCTATTTGGGGAACCAGGAATTCATTAAAAAAATAATAAAAAATATTTTCTGCATGTCTTTCCGTTCTATTTCATTATTTAGGCGTGGAATTGGGTGTTAACTTAGGTCCATACATTTCGATACACCCTAATATACATACATCAATTTTTAATAGATAGAATGATATATACATAGTGATATCTGTGGCGACAAGGAATAACGACTAAACTCAAAATATCGTAAAAAAGCGATATGGCATTTCCTTTTTTGCCAATCTTTGGAAGGATTCAGAAATCCATTTTTTGCACAGAATAGATAACCACGTATGTCTGCACCTATTTCGTTGGTTTAACGGTTCATATATTTCCGAGAAAAGGTCGTAGCTAGTGCTATTAAAATATCGTTTTTTACGATATTTTGAGTTTGGTCGTTATTCCTTGTCGCCACAGATATATAGAAAGATTTATACATTATATACATACATAGATATATACATAGTAAACCTCTGCACGGGTAGTCTTAAAACGACTTTCAACACATTCGTTTGGAGTCGTTCCGAACGACTCAAACATAACAATCAATCGTTTCCAAACGAATGTGTTGAAAGTCGGTTTAAGACTCTTTATGGCTATGGTGTTAATTTCACTCTCTGTTATAGTTATGTAAACTACTGAACTCGACACCGAATGCACTATTGTTGTAGTAGAAACGAGTTAATCCGTGCAGAGGTTTAATACATAGTGAACGACAATTGGTCCCATTGCACCTACATACCAAGTTTCACTATCAAAATGTGTACAACTCAGAAATTATAATGATTTCTGATAAGTGGGCGTATAATTTTTACTGATTTGTGGGCGGTAAGTGATAGTTAACATTAATATATGAAATGACCACCACTTTGACCCATATCACCTGCATACCAAATTTGGCTTTCAAAATGTGCACATCTAAGGAATTGAAATGGTTTCTGAAAAGTGGATGCAGATATAGTGCGACCACTCCCATTTTTGGTAAAGTTATCGAGAGTAAACATATGATCTTAATTACAGAATTTTAGTTTTATACTATCAAAACCGTCTGCTTTATAGAAGTTCTATTGATTTTGGGGCGGTAAAAGTGGGAGCGCCAACATTTATGTAAAGGGTCCCCCCAATTTTTTTTTTTTTTTTTTGAAAATGCAAAAAAAACTTAATATTTTCTCAAATTTCTTTTTTTATTTGAATGTACAATCCTTCCGGTTAATAATGGAAAATAATTTCATTCAAATGGCTGCCTCATCTGGCCATGCAGTAGCCTACACGATCGGTCCAAGTTTTAAGCAGATTATAGATTGTGTGCAGCTGTATTTCACCAATGGATTCACGAATATTGTCCTTTAAAGCGTCAATTGTCTCTGGCTTGTCGGCGTAACACTTATCTTTGAGGGCACCCCACAAATAATAGTCCAACGGTGTCAAATCGCAGCTCCGAGGTGGCTAAACGACATCAGCTCTGCGGCTGATAATGCGATCTTCAAAAACAGGGCGCAAAACATCGAGTGTAGCTTCGGATGTGTGGCACGTAGCGCCGTCCTGTTGAAACCAAATGTTGCCAATATCCTCCTCTTCAATTTTTGTGAACAAAAATTCGTTCAACATGGCCCGATAACGATGGCCATTGACTGTAAAATTGTGTCGAAGAAAAATGGCCCAATTATGCCTCTGGACCAAAATCCGCACCAAACAGTGACTCGTTTTGGGTGCATCGGCTTTTTAATGTATGCGTGCGGGTTTTCTGTGCCCCAAATGCGGCAATTTTGCTTGTTTACATACCCGCTAAGATCAGAATGAGTTTCATCTGGAAAGATGATTTTTTTGGCAAAATCGGCATCTTCTGTAAGTCGATCGCAGGCCCACTCAGCGAAGCGAAAACGCATTGGATGGTCAGTTGGCTTCAACTCCTGAACCAATTGGACTGTTTATGGCGTCATACCGAGGTCTTTATGCAAAATTCGTCTCAATGATGTCTCCGAAATGTTCAATTGTTGAGAACGACGGTGAATTGATGTTGATGCCGCTTCACGCACACTTTCTGACACAGCAGCAATATTCTCGGGTGTACGCACTGTTTTTGGCTTTTCACGCTTTGGTTTATCGATGAGGATGCCAGTTTCTTTCACTTTTTCCACAAGATAACGAACATACGGAGCTGACGGTGCTTCTGTTCTTCCAAAATCCGTACGCAATTTTCTCACACATTCTGCAACATTACCATGATTTTCAAAGTAATGCCGCAATATTTCCCAGCGTTGTTCAAGCGTATACACAACCATATTCGTTCAGCGGAGGGATAAAACTAATTATCTGTCAAATCAGACATGTGCTAAGTGTTACCATTCACGAAATAAGCACTAGTTGAAAAAAAACGTTAGATGACGGACCCTTTATATAATGACCGCACTAAACATAAATTCACATGTATTCTATGTAAATAAATTGAAAACATAAAAGGAATCGAGGAGTTATACATTTCTTTTTGTTGAAGTTCTTTTAAAAAATACAATTTTCCATATAAAATATATAAGGGGCGCTGAACGTCCCAAAGTACAGAGTGGCGAAACATAGTACAGACCAGGCCCGTAGCCAGGATTTACCTTAGGGGGGGGGGGGGGGGAGTTTGATATAAAATCTATAAGTAGATATCAGTAAAAACTAATAGAAAAGATATGGAAATTTGTAAGCAAATCCGTTTTAAGACTATTTGTGAATATGCCTGTTTTAAAATGGTCATAATAGAGGTGAGGAGTTTATTTAAGTTTTTTTTTACAAATCAATTTTGAGTAATACTTTTTTTGATTTTGGCCTATGGTTTGTTGAAATATGGTCCAAATTGAGAATTTTTAATTTTCTTTTAAAAAGTATTATTCCGAAAATTAGCACAAAAAGTAAAAATATCTGTGACAAAATTTTACTAATTCAACAATATTAGTGTGAACGGTTAAAATAGGTTAGATTTCTTACAGTTTGTTAAAATCAAAATTAAAATCAGCTATGAAAAATGAAAACAATTTTTAATAATGGACATTTCCCATAAACGGGAGAAAAACAAATTTAGTTTTAGATTTGGTTTCTTTTTGGCAATCTTACGCTTTCATTGATCCCCAGCTTGTGTACAACTATTTGAACCTGTGTGTCCCTGTGTGCCCTTAAAATATTACTGTTCTCGAAAACGATTTCGACAATTTAAATAATATTAAAAAGAAAATATTTTAAGATCTTTAAAAATTTAACAGTTTCATTTCCTCATGATTCAATTCCAATAACAATTACTGTGTATATTTTTTTTTTTAATAAAATTTTTTGAGCAGAGAATCGACTCCGATAAAAGTCATATTTGAATTTAAGACCATTTTTAAAAGACCGTAATTCGAAAACTGGTTTTTGCATAGCACCGGTATCTTATACCCAATTTATTATTTAAGATATATCATAAAAATAAGTTCATGTTAATGTTAAAATAATTACTCAGCTGGTTAAATTTTTATAAAAAGATTAAAACAGTAACTTTTTTGGATATTTAAGAATTTATTCGATCGTGAATATATATTTAAATTATTTGTAAATTAAAAAAAACTGAAAACAAAATTTTTTCAACTTCCAAATTGGTTTTTAATTTTTAAATATAATAAAAATAATTTTAAAAATCCGAGGTTTAAAAACTGTAATTGTTAATTTTTGAATGAAAATTTGGTAACATGATTAAAATATCATTAAATCACTATAGAATTGGACTGTATAAAATGTTTTAAAAATATTTTTTCTATTGAGAATTTTTTTTCGAAAAAATGAAGGCTTAACTTTTCAGTCATTTGCTTAACGTGGAATACCCCATAATGTGTTGAATTTCGTGGTTCGTGCATTTTTTGCACTATACTGCTTTTAAAAATTAAAAAAAAAAATCCATTGAAATCAATGCTTTTTCTTTTTTTCTTTTAAAGTTTTGGGTCCAATAAGCTTAGATGTTGCGTAAAAAATGTCAAACTAATTTTCTTTAATTTATAAAATTATATTCGTTCTAGGTATAGTTTCATATATATTCACTTTTTGAGTATTGAAACTGTTTTTTAATATACAAACGCCTTGGAGATTAATTTCAATATAATGATTATGACTGTTATAAGCAAAGTTAATCTTTCACTTGGCCAAAAAAAATTTTTCGTTATTAAAAAAAATCACATTTTGAATTTAACAGTCTCATTTGTGTTATTTCTTTATACTTTGTGGACCCTAAGGGGGCAGGGGGGTTTGAACTCCTAAATCCCCCCCTTGTCTACGGGCCTGGAACAGACTAAAGGTTAAGCAGAACAAATCCTTTTTTCAATAATATTTTACCATACAGATTTTACAGGACGTTTGCCCGCAGGACCTCACATATTCTCTTGATTATTGCGATACAATTAATTATGAGAAATATGTTATATAAATGAAGCTTTTGCAGCTGGATAATGGAAACAGATCGTAATTAAAGGTTGTATTGCACATCATCGCACCGATATTTTTCTATTTCACTTATTAGGAGTTTTTTTTTTTGTAAATCGTTTAAAAAAATATCCTATTTTTGGCTCAAAACTGGGGAAGGATGGTGACGTCCACTCAAAATTTTGGCGCGTTAATGTATGGTATCATATCTTTCGATCCCTTCTTGAGCCAGTTCGATACATGGGTACTTTTTTTTCATAAAAAATCGCTTCGACCTAATATATATATTGAGTGGCTTGAAAGTAAATTGTCAAATAATATCGTTTTTTACCGCCTGAGAAACTAGAGACCAACTTTAAGGTTTCATTAAAAAAAGAAATAGAAACAGAACAGAAAGATACTTCTGAGATATTTAATTGTAAAATAACTGGCTAAAGCAAATTTTCCACATTCATAATTTTGTGCCATATGTTTATTTGTTTGTAAGCAAGTTTGTAAGGCGAAAGATGTTTTAATGGTTTATTTAGACGCCAAGTAATAAAATAAACTTAATTAGAGTTTTTTTTTTAGGTTAACAAGGTCGTTAACCTTCAAACATACCCCGTTGTGACCCATTAAATAATGAATAATAGCGACTTTAAAAATTTTTAATGAATGCAGTGCATTACAACAGGAATCTTTTTGACATGCATGAGCTCTGATAATGCACAAAGTCTTGACATGTGATATTTTTATTTTCTCTAATCGTTAATAATTTTTATTATGAATGTTTGGCATGCTAAAATTATTTGGCAGCTTTTATGCGAAAAAATAAATATAACAGCTAATGTTATGACTTTTTTTATGTGTTAGTTTTCGTGCATTAAAAACTGCATTAAAAAAAAAACAAGAAACATATTTTTACACATTTTTAATTACATATATAAATATAATTAATTGCAATGAGCTTATATGCGTCATAAATGTTTATTGTTTATCTCTGTTATTGTTTCTGATTTATTTTTTTTTTTATTTTATAGATAGATATTTATTTTATCTTCTAATTTATTGTTGTTTTTTATTTATTGAATATTTTGTATATGTATGTATTTATTATTATATTCATCATCTGTGTCTGTTCTTTTAGCTAACACAAAATAAAAAAAACGCTGAATCTAAACCAGGTGTTCTTCTCAGTCATAGAAATATTTTAAATAATCGGAGGAAAAATGTAAGAATTTTGATACCGCGTATTATTTTGGGAAGACAAACACTCTCGCATAAAATGCACAATATTAGCAAAACAACAATAATTAATTCTACTGCAACACCAGCAACAACAATTAAAAAGGTTCAAACTTGACATTTGATCCTAGAATTGAGAATTCCACATAGAAATATTAGTTAGAAAGAAAAAAAAAATTATATCAAAATCAAATTGTTAAATTTAGCTATTTTGCTTATATAAATGCTACGTTATATTTTATTTATATTGTTTTTTGTTGTTGTATTTATGTAAATGCTTACTCGAGACAAAGTAGTAGCATGGCAAGGCTAGAATTTTCAGTCTCCATAGCTTAGATTCTCACGCATTGTACATAATGAAAAAAAGTTCACCTTTAAATTTTTACAAATTTTTTAAATAAAATCCTGTGACATTTAAGGAATATATATAAATATGTATAAAATAATACTATTAAACGATTTCAATAATAGTATAATATTAAAACCTTTAAATACGATATTTAGTATGAAAATATTTGAATAGTATAGATCATCGAGAGTATCACAAAAATGGTAGTCAAAGTGATGCTTATAAATTTAAAAAACCTTATTTGAAATTAAATGCTTTTATACTCATTAATTGTTGATGTATTTTTTTTTGTGAATTTAAATTTTCTGTATATATGATATATATATATGTATATCTTTGTTTTACTTTATCTCTTTTGTATCAAAATTGTAATGTGCATAAAGTTAGCTCCACCATTTTTTAATTATAATCAAAAACAAAATATGTGATATGATGTACCCGATTTGTGCTATCATTTGCCACTTTGGAATATAAAATTTATTCTAATTGAATGGTTTTTATGAGGCGGTTATATAAGCAGAATGTAATTTTTTTTTAAATATCTCTACAGCACATAGCGACACAAGTCGAGCACATGATAGCACATTTTTCTAAATTTCCGAAAAAATTAATAATACAGCAATTAATGGTTAATAAAGTAATACCTTCAAAAATCAAATATTCGAAAATTGTGCTAGGATTGAGTTGCAATGTGCCGTAAAGAGATTACAAAATTTCGCACATGTAACCATCTCTTAATAATTATCCCAAAGCGGCACATGAAAGCACATATTGGACACATCGCAGCATATATATATACACAGTGGTGATCAAAACATTTGCAACTAAATAATGCTTTTACTAATTGTCACGTTCTAAATAGAAAATAGAAAATACTCCAATTTAATTTCATCGTTGTTATTTAAGGTAATTTATTTTATTGTTTTTAATTTTCTAGGCATTGAGGCAATGAGTTTTTCAATGTAACTGCTTGGGGTCAGAGAACTGCAAAACTCACTTTTTGCTTGATTAAATCATTCACAGGAATTCTTACTCAACTCAACTCATTCAACAAAGTTCAGCGTTGAATAAAATCAGCACAATACTGGCGAACGCGTCTTTTGTGTCAGTTTTATGAAAACTATTATATGAAATTATCTTATTGGGTATGCGGTTTTTTATCCCCAATAAGAAGAAAAGCATTAAACCAAAAGACCACTCATGGTTTAATGAGACTTGCAGGATTGCAGTCAGGTCCAAAGAGGAAGCCTATCAGAATTGGCGATCTGATAAGAATGCTGATACTAATAGACTTCGCATCGAGGCTAGGAATCGCTGTAACGCAATTTTAAAACGCGAAAAGTTTCTTCACGAAACTCGCATTAGAGAACAGGTTCTTCTCTGCCCTAAAGGGAGCAAAAACTTTTGGTCATTTGTTAAAAGAGTTAAAAATCAAACGTCTCCGTCGATTCCGACTCTTTTAAAAGATGACCAAATCTTCACTGACTCGGTTGATAAAGCGAACCTGTTGGCTGGATTGTTTGCACTCAATTCCACAATCTCGGATAGCAGTCAGCCACTGCCCTTTGTTGGGACTAGTTCTTCTTCAATGAAGGAGATATATTTTCGAACGAGAGCAGTCAAAAGAGTCCTTGCTAATCTCAACATAAACAAAGCCTCTGGTCCTGATGGCATACCACCAATTGTGCTTAAAACGTGTGCTTCTACACTGGCTCGGCCTTTGCGCAACCTTTTCAACATCTCATACAGGACAGGAGTATTTCCATCTTGTTGGAAGGTCGCAAATGTCCAGCCGATACCTAAAAAGGGCGATGCCACGAATCCTGCAAACTACCGACCCATTGCGATATGCTCTACGCTTTCCAAAGTTATGGAGAGCGTAATAAACTTCCACCTAATGAACTATCTGGAGCACAACGAATTGCTAAGTGACCGTCAATATGGTTTTCGTAGGGCTCGGTCTACTGGTGACCTTATGGCGTTCCTTACAGAAAAATGGAACCAATGCGTTCACCTGTTCGGTGAGAGCAGGGTTGTTGCTCTGGATATTTCAAAGGCGTTTGACCGAGTGTGGCATAAAGCACTCGTCTCCAAACTATTTGCATACGGTGTCGGTGGTAACTTTGCTCGGTGGATCACGTGCTTTCTTAAGGATAGAACTATACGTGTCGTAATCGACGGCATTTCGTCCAGTGAGCACGCCATCAACGCAGGAGTACCGCAGGGTTCAGTTCTATCGCCAACTTTGTTTCTGGTTTTTATCAACGACCTTCTGTCGTTGACTCATAACCCAATTCATTCGTTTGCGGACGACAGCAGCATTTGTCATTCATATTTTTTCAAAAAACGCCCGAGTTCTTTGGAGATTGAGAGTAAGAGGCAAAATATGAATGACTCACTTCTTAATGACTTGAAAAAAATCTCCGAGTGGGGTCTTGCTAATAGAGTAGAGTTTAATGCAAACAAGACCCAGTGTTGCCTGTTAACACACAAGCGGATGAACTGTCCCTTAGCTCCCTTGAATATGAATGGTGTGGATCTTTTGGAGTCAGATGCTCTTGACGTTCTGGGCATGTCGATACAATCAGACCTTCGTTGGAATGATCACATTTTCCATGTGTCGAAAGAAGCGGCCAAGTGCCTAGGTTTCTTAAAACGGTGCAAGCGATACTTCACCCCATCTGATCTTCAAATGATCTATACCTCTTATATAAGGCCTAAAATGGAGTACAATTCGCACATTTGGGCAGGAGCTTCGAGATCTTATTTGGAGCTTCTGGATCGAATTCAAAGACGTGCGATATATATGATAGGATACGAAAACATTTTATCTCCCCTGAGTTCTCTTGGGCATCGGCGTAATGTTGGTTGCCTAAGCCTTTTGTATAGGTTCTACCATGGGAAATGTTCAAGAGAGGTACATGGCCTGACGCCACCAGTTCGTGTATTTCCTAGGTCTACTCGGGCAGCTTTCCAAGCCCATCCCTTTACCATTGCATCGGTGCCCAATAGAACCACGCATTACCGAGATAATTCGTTTTTTGGTCGCACGGTAAGATTGTGGAATAATCTCCCTGTGAGCGTGTTCCCCGGCAGTTTTGATCTGTGTCAGTTTAAAGCAAATCTTCACCGTCACTACTCCATCTTTCCACCCTCCAACTAACTATCACCCGTCTTCCGAATTAACGCAATGCTTTCGCATTTAAAGGGGGCATCCCCTGAGCGTTGGTTTAGACAAAAAAAAAAAAAAAAAAAAGTTTGAGTTTGAGTTCGTCTGATCGAACTTACATGTTTCAGTGAACGAGTGTTGACGTTCAATAAAATAAAATGATGCTGCTGAAGGCGTCGTTTGTGTGAGCTGATTGACGGATTGCATTCACATGTTTGAGTATTGGCGTTGAAGTGTATACGGATATGTGTTTTTTAAATGAGAAATCAAAGAAATAGTTAAATTTAGTTGTTTGCAGTCAATCGTAATAAAAACTTCACCCTTCTTCTTCTTGTTCTCTCTTTCTCTCTCTCTCTGTCTGCACATGAAAAAACTCATACGTGCTGATTTTTGCTTTTTGCGTTTCATTCTTGATGAAAATAATCGTTGTTGAGCCCAACGAACAAGCATGAAATGTGTATCCGAAGACAACCGAAGACAACCGTTTTACCGCAACGATTAAAATCACAGAGCCAACACGAAGCACATAGTTTGATTGAATTTAACTCAACAACGAGTGTGTGCATTCGAGCAAGTCTGATCGATTGAACGCAGAGGCATGATTTTAACAGTGTTGATTACGTATGAATATTTTTATGTGAGTTTTGCAGTTCTCTGCTTGGGATTGCTCTCCACTCCTTTTCTAATTCGTTCCAAAAAGTTCGTCATCATTTCGAAACACCTTGTTGCATATGTTCCGCTCCATCATCATCCACATATTCTCAATCGGGTTTGTCATCGGGAAACTACGCCGGCCATGACATAACTTTTACTTTGTTTACCCTAAGCCACATCCAAGGTTGATTTATAAGGTTGTCGCAGAGCTAATCGCACTCTTCTCAGTACCCATAATTGTCAAAACCAGCCAATTTTGCGAATGACTACGAAAGAAAAACGGATGATAATAGAGAGCACTTGCAGATTTTCTATGGGATGTCAACTTCGATTTGACAATTATGGGCACTCGCTCTCTCCCTTGCGACAACCTTATAAATCAACCTTGGCCACATCTTTACAAGCCTGTATGTATGCTTGGGGTCGATATCATGCTGCTGGTATGTCCAAGAGAGTGGCATTCCCATTCAGCAAACGGAAGCATAACCGCACTTAAAATGTGTCTGTACACCTCGGCGGTCATCGTTTCACTAATGCGGTGAATTGGACCAGCAGAATTACCCGAGAAGCACCCCACACTATAACATTGTCACCTCCGTGCTTGACTGTGGCGGTTGTCCATCTTGGTTGTACTTCTCACCTCGCGGACGCCGAACAGCGGGATTTACTCAAGTGCTGCAGATTATCATATAGGGGATACCTTACATCGTGTTGAGCACCTCTATTAACGGCTTCATTTTGTATTCCTATCCGATCAATCATTTCGTTCAAAGCAGTGTTCGTTCGTGATTTTGAAATTGGTAATTCGAACAGAATCATACAACGATAACAACTGATCAGCCAGCCGTATTACGATGCGATACGTATTACGATGCGATGCCGTAGTGCAGTTAAATATTTGCAATATGTATGTATTTCTAACGATCACTGAAACCACGAATCCGAACGTCAAAATCAAACGAACACTTTTATGCTATCGTTGTGGTTGCAGTCGTTAATAAAATGATTAAAAAATGGAAAATTCTGAACCTAAAAGTAAATAAATTATGAAATATATAAATATATACTTGACCCTGCCCAGTGTCTGAAGGCTGTGAAGCACTTAAAATACATAAAATTAAAATAAAAACTGCAATAGCTGCATTGTAAAATTTGCATGCACACAAAACAACTCCATTAAATAATAACCCAAATAAAGTGATGCACACAGCACGATATGAATTCACAAAATAGTAGGTAGCAGAAGAGTCGGAGCTTCAATCAAAAAATCGTGTGTGAGCAAGCTTCAATCAAAATTTTCAGCGAGAGTAAAAGAGAATAAAAAATCGCCATATACTTCAATCATTTGACTGACGTGTGAACACCTACATAGCCATCGTTCGTTGAATGCTTCGTTAGGATTACAAAATGAGGCTATAAATCTAAAGGCCTAACCAAAATAGACGAAACGAGACGATTGCAACTTGTCTGACGAGTTGAGACGCTAGCAGTTCGGTTCTTACGGAACAAAACGTATGGACAAGCTGTTTCGTGCAGCTTCGTTAAATTACGTTTCTTAATTTTGGGCAACAACATTGAACTGTAGTAAAGCGAACATTTTCGTCTCTACTCGTTACGGAGCAACTCGTCTATTTTGGTTGAGCCTAAAACGTCTGACGAGTTGAGACGCTAGCAGTTGGGTTCTTACGGAACAAAACGAATGGACAAGCTGTTTCGTTTAGCTTCGTTAAATTGCGTTTGTTCATTTTGGGCAGCAACATTGAATTGCATTAAAGCGAATATTTTCGTCTCTACTCGTTACGGAGCAACACGTCTATTTTGGGCCTTAAGCTCTTTAAGTAGTGCCGCAAGTGAAGAGCAGCCGATCAGAATATTCAAAAAAATCGATTGTTGGATATACTTGAGCGCGTCAGATTAAAATATGGTGGGTTAATTACATGCTGAAAGGTGTGCATTTTAATAATCTGACGATTTGAGCATGACGAAAGGGAGTAGAAAGGCCATAATCTTGCAAGAAAAAAAAAAAAACGTTGTCTGGACATTCTCGAGCGCGGTACAATTTTTGTTTTTTTATTTTGAAGGAAATAATTGAGGGATAACAAAAAAATATAATCTGCCAATTTCCACAAGCCACAAGTAACAAAAGTCGTCTATAAAGTTTAGCGCGTGCAGCTACAGGGAAGCATGTATTCCCTACTACGCGCCTCTCTCTTTTTCAATCTTTATCTATCTCCAACTCTCTCGCACCGTCTCCACACAACAAATTATTTTTAACTTCGCATTGTGAATGAAAATGAAGATTAAAAAGAATTAATTTTTCACATTTTTATTTTATTTTACTATTTTTTCCTGTGGCTAGAGTGGGAAGAGTGTGTGGCCCATGCGCCAGAGAACCCAGGTTCAAATCCCACCTGGCCCAACAAATTTTTTCAATTGAATTAATTTTTCTGTTCGGCCGTCAAGTCTCTGCATACGGCAAACCTCAGAGAGTAAAAACTGCCATGAAAAGCTTCGTGAGAACATAAGCCGTTCGGAGTAGGCATAAAACTTGTAGGCCCAGTTTTCGATCATTTGTGTTAGAACATTTCACAACACACATAACACAATTGATCAAAAGAAGCTCGGTCAAAGTCCTTTCAAGGGCTGAAATGGCCATTTCGTTTTTTTTTATTTTTTTCTGAATTCTGCATAGTTATGCAAAATAATGAGTTAATCAATAATTTGGGTAAAATATTAAATTTCACAAAAAAAAAAAATAACGAAAAAGAAATTTGCTTCAAACCTTCAGATTAAGAAAATCCCACCGAATAATCGTCAGATTATGGATCATCACGTCCACAACATCAAGCTGAACCGTCTGTATGAAAATCTGACACGCTTAAGTATTTCAAAATGGCGACTTTTTTTTTTAATTTTCAAAAAGCCGCCACGAGCTTGCGTCACATCCGAATCATCAGTCTTTTGAATGGGTGCTTCGTTCGGGTTCACTTAACATCCCCTCTGTATATCTGACGCGCTCGAGTAAATTTTTTATTATCCTAAATTTAACTCTTCCGTACGGCCAGCCCCACCATGCAAACCTTGCATTCGTAATCAGAGACACAAGGCGCATAAACACCATCAATATCTGAGCGCTTGAGTGTGTTTCCATGTGACTGTTTTTTTTTTACATTTTTGCAAGCTTATATCGATGCTTCCCCCACCGCTGAAAGTAGAAACATCATTAAACATTTTTTCCCCTACCATCTAAACTTCAAAATCAAAAAGGTTTCCACGACGCTCGAGTAGCGAACGAGCCCACTTAGGCTCCTGGGCTCCCCTACTATAAGCTTTGTTATCGGTTTTTTTCAGATTGTATTTAGACTCATCTGACCATAAAATCCTTTTCCACTGCTGTTGAGTCCATTTGAAATGAGAACGAGCAATTTCTAATCGCGCTTTTCTGTTTTTTTCGGACACATGGTTTCTTTGTTCACCCGTAACTATTGAGTTCATATTCCGAAGCCCTTTTAATTGTGGAGATACCTACGGACAATTGGGTTTCCCTTTTGACTTAACTTGGAACTTATTTCAGGTATTTTGTACAGAAATTTCGTATTTGTCTGTCTTGTCTTGTTGTTGTTGTGCGCGGTCTTCCTCCTCTATGAATTGTATGGGTGTTGCCCAAATGTCATAACACGACGACATACTGCTGATTTCGGAACTGAATATTTTAATGATATTTCTTTTTGAGAAAGTTCACTTTGATATTCTTCTATGAATTTTTTTTTTCAATGCAGAATTGTATTTATTTCCACCCATTTTTAACAAAAAAATACTTTACGGAGCACTGCTAGCAACAAGCTGTAAACTCACTGATCGTAAAAAATTGAATGCAAATTTCCTATTAGAAAGCAAACGCGTGATGCTCAAAATATTTAAAACCGTTACTTTCCAACAATAAAAAAGCAACAACCTACATTAAGCACAAAACAAATCTCAGTTGCAAATGTTTTGAACACCTGCAGTTTGTTCTCTTTTGAGTTGAAGAGCTTTTTTGTTGTTGTATGTTAATGGAACTTATTTTTTTGCAATTATTTAACAAGAACATCGACTGAAATTAGAAAAAAAATTAAGTGATTAGCACATATGTTTACTTTCAAGAAGTAGATACATGTGACGTACATATTCAGGTTAAGATGCAAAATTTTGATCACCACTGTATGTTTTTTTTTTAATTATAAATAAAAAATGGCGGAGCTAAATTTCTAAATATAAATTTTGCATAAAATCTTCAAACACAAAACACGCTACTTTTCTACAAATATAGCTTAAACAATGGAGCTTAATTTTCACCCACATTAGTCCATATAATATATAAGCATCACTTTGCCCTCCAATTTAGCTTAGTTAGTTTTTCAGCATAGTTTTTTTTCTCGTTATGACATATTCGATTTTTACTTATACCCTTTTTTATATCCCCTTCCATATAGGCATCGAATCGTGATCGTATTGTTTGGACATATAACGCACCCCTAACACCACAACAGCTGTATCAGCAGCAGCAGCAGCAGCAGCAACAACAACAACAGCAACAACATCCGTACTATGGCCGTAGCTCACCCCATTCGCACTCTAGTTCAATAAGCTCTTCATCGCCACATCACACCGATAGTCCGGCATCACCTACATCAGTATCAAGTTCAGTTATGTCATCCTCTGGTTCCAAAGGCGCGCTCGGCATTACATGCACTGGTGCATCAGGAGCAACTGGAGCTTCTAGCAATTCAGCAAATCAACAGCAGCAGCAGCAGCTGGCGCAGACCAACGCTATGGGTTTGTTGCAATGTCCTGTTAATGGTGGTAGTGGTAGTGGTGGTGGTGGGCCATATGGTGACCAAAGTGTCTCCGAAGCTATTTCTAACATTTCCAGTCCCGATTATCAGGACGATGATAATTTATTAAGTTCTCGTGATCTTGTAGGCATGGTACTCAGTGATCCCAGTGATTCCGATTCGACCATCTTGGTTTCTGACGCTGTACACGGACGTACTAAGAAATCAAATCAGCAACTACAAAAACAAAACGAACACAAACTGGTGATACAAGTGCGTGGTTTCGATAGCAGCAACAGCAATTCACCTCGCTCCGCCTATTCAGAGTTAAAGGATTCCGAGGATGAGTTGGCCACATTGACCGAGGAACCACCAACACTAACATCGACGAGCACAATGACCGTGATTGCTGCCGTTGGTAATACTGTTGGAAGCAGCAGCAGCAATAACAACAACAACAACAACAACAACGGGGCGAATAACGACAATCCACGCGATGGACGCGATTCATCGCCACCCGTGTCGGATGATGGTAGCGATGTGGAATCTCTACACTCGTATCACTACTCCCCGAAAGCTGTCGATATGCCCTCGGCTATAAGGCTAGCCAAAAGACTGTATTCACTGGATGGTTTCAAAAAGAGCGATGTTTCGCGGCATTTAAGCAAAAAGTATGGGCATTAGTTTTAATTTGATATTCATTTAAAATACATTTTTTATTTCTCAGCAATGACTTCAGTCGCGCTGTTGCCGATGAATATTTAAAATATTTCAATTTTGACAAGAAAACTTTGGATCAATCTTTGCGCGAATTTTTGCAACAATTTGCATTGTCTGGTGAGACACAAGAACGTGAACGCGTTTTGGTGCATTTTTCAAAACGTTTCTTGGACTGCAATCCGGGCTCGTTCAATTCCCAAGGTATTGCTTAATTTTTATGAGAGTTTACTTTATTCATAACATTAATATAAACTAGTATTTCTTCTAAACACACCTAACTTCTATATGAATGTCAATTATATGAGCTGGTCCTATTATTTTTTCCCCCTTCGAAAGTCTTTCTGAACACACTTACCCCCTATCTGCCAACCTCTGGGAGTCCCCATACAAGAAACACAAAAACTGTCGATTATAGTTGATATATATATATAATGTTTACATATATACATTATATGTATAGGGCCTATTTTCACATTCTTAGGAGCTACAATTGATTTTAAGATTAACAAGTGCGCCTGCCGTTAGGCTTAAGCAACTTGGGTTATCTAAAACCTAGGGTAATAGTTCATGAAACAGACAACCACGAACTTTGTGTTGAACCACAACACGGATCCGTTTACGTTTTAACAAGTAAAACATACGGGGCATCCGGTGTGGCAACACGAACATGGAAGCTGTTTCACAAACACAAAGCATCACCCAGTGCCCTGCTGATTAGGAGCATTATGAATAATTACATACTGCCCGTAATAGCAGTACCAGTTTAGACTTCCGTAGCGACGTACTTCCATCCATCTACTGGTGGAGACGAGACCTACCCAATCTCTTGCATATTAAGACAGATATGCCAGCCCGGTCGTACCATTGCGCGACCCCGCCGGTCAATCTAGACCTGTGTAGCATTCACACAACCACAACCAGTACGAGACTCCCCGAAGGGCCAGCCCACGACAGTCATCTGGGCAACTCGATCCCGACAGATGAGGATCCACAACATCCCCGCAAGAAGACCAAGAAGACACAAATGCAATTATGAAAAAGTGCCTTCTTATGCATGACTGTGCTCAATGAGCACTTAGAGGCTAGTCTAACAGTTTGCAGGTGCCGACTCAGCTGGAAACTATTGCACATGACTGGTACCTACTTTGGAGGACCTTTGCAGTTGCCACTCTCACTCTGGCAGTTCGGAAAGTCAACATCCAGACACAGAGTATTGGCCACTGTTCTCAGGGACTGCCGTGCTCAGTATGAGAACCCTTAGTTTAAAACAACCAACAAACAACACTTCCCTCAGTGACTGCCGTGCCAGTTTGAGGGTTCGGAAAGCCGAAGAGTTGACACTTTAATGCACGCATGCCAACACTTCACATCCAGATTTTCCAGCCGAATTAAGGTCTCCATACGGTGGATAGATAGGGTCAACCCCATCCGACGGGTAAAGACTGTCCCCGTACTAGCAAGTTTTAAGGTCAATTGCTATACCTTCGCAGGCTTGTTTCATATCGATATACCGAATATGACCTGCTACCAAGATGGGTGCCACCCCAAGCTCTTGGTTGGCTTTATCAGTTTTTACGTTTGCAGGACGTATCCTACAAACAACCCTCCTCCTTTATCCTGGCTTGGGACAGGCAGGCCGAAACCTGGCGGAGTTTCTTAGGAGCTACAGGGTTAATTAATATTTCACGACTTTGGTTTACGTTATTGTTTCTAGCAGAATAAATAACTTACATAAAACTTATTTTGATAGCCAGCTGGTCTGATTTTTCACCCGACCCAAGGTCAGCCTCTGGATTGCAGCCAACTTCTTCTGAGAATAGCGTTAAAGCGTAAAAGGTCAATGCGCCTCTACTTACAAAAGAAACTACAGACTTACCAGAGCAGACAGAATAAGTAATGACAAAATTTTGTATGAAATCACAATCCGATTTTCTGGCGACTTTTGTCGGGTACATTCCATAATAACCGCAGGGACTATTGCGATAAAAACATAACGCTATGATAAAGCTCTTACTATAAAGACCGAAGGTAATGGATGAGGTAAAATGACAATCCTTTTATTGCAAAAAAGACACTTGCCTACATAAAAAACGAATCGCAGCGTGTATTCCGGGTTAGAACAACTTTCTTGGCTTTAAATTCTAACTCTAAAGACCGAACAGGATGCTGTTATTATTAATAATGCTATTTTTGAGATATTCGAATCGCTCCAAATGTGATTTACATCTATGAAAACATCGTAGGGCAGGACGATGCAACAATTTGCCGTATTTTTTTAATCGCAGGTTTAAAGTCTATCTACATACACACTAGATTAAGTTGGAATTTGTGTCTCCCATTTTGACGGGAGCAGGCGTTGATCGTCAAACAAGTTTAATTTCACACGGACAGCTTGATTTGGCTTGCTCCAGAATAAGCTATTGAAGGAACATTTTTTGTCTATGTACTTGGTGAAAAAAAAAAAAAATAGGGGAAGATGGGTTCTTTATCAACACTCTCTCATTAATGCAAATATTTATCAAACTATTTTTAACAATGTAATTCTTTTTCTGCCAACACTATAGATGCAGTTCATACGCTTACTTGCGCTATCATGCTGCTCAACACCGATCTACATGGTCAAAATATGGGACGTAAAATGTCGTGTGCCGAATTTGTTGATAATTTAGCAGAACTGAACGATGGTGAAAATTTCCCAAAAGATGTCTTAAAATATTTATATCAAGCGATAAAATCACAACCACTGGAATGGGCGCTGTATGTTGTCTCGAAACTTTTCTCTATTTTGTAATGAAAATATGTATTGTATTTTTTTATTACTTACAGTGATGAAGAAATTGTAGAATTACAAAAACAACGCACTGAAGTTAATGTCGCTGGTAGTCATATGGGTCAAAATCCGTTCCTGGACATACCAGAGTCATCAGCTGCAGTGGAGTATAAGAAAGGTTACGTTATGCGTAAAAGTTGCTACGAAGCGAATTATAAAAAAAGTAAGTTTAAATTAAAAACATTGAAGATCAACTTTAGTTTTTTAGAATATACAAACGATGTGCTTAAAATATATGCAAAATTTAAGAATGGCATCTTTTATAAATGTCATATTTAACTAATTTTAATTTTATTTTCTTGTCAGCTCCTTTTGGAAAACGTTCATGGAAAATGTTTTATTGTACCCTCAGGGATTTAGTTTTATTTCTGCACAAAGATGAGCATGGTTTTCGCAAAAGTCAAGTTAGTTACAAAAAACTATCTAATCAAATATATCTTATAATCTTTTCCAACACCCTTCCTCTCCAGATGTCGGATAATCTGCACAATGCAATACGAATCCATCATGCGCTAGCCACAAAAGCCTCTGATTATACAAAAAAGCAACATGTTTTCCGATTGCAAACTGCCGATCAAGCGGAGTATCTATTCCAAACAAGTGACTCCAAAGAACTGCAATCATGGGTTGAGACGATCAATTTCGTTTGTGCTGCCTACTCAGCGCCACCACTGGAAGGTGGTGTAGGCAGTCAGAAACGCTTTCAACGTCCGCTACTGCCAAGTACACACACAAAGCTACTTATGGTTTGTTTGCTAAGTTTTATTCATGGTACGTGGTTGTGGTTTATACACATATTTACAGAAGGAACAATTGGACTCTCATGAACAACAAGTCGTATTCTTGGAAAATACCTTGAGTGAACATAAAAAAGGTCCCATTCCAAGTAAAGGTCTGCCTTTGCAAAATTTTAAGGAAAAGGAAAGCTATTTACAATATGAGGTAAATTCACAACTTCCTATTTATATTTTGTTTTTAATTTCTTTAATTAACAATTTGCTTAATTATATCTGCAGCTACGTCGCTATAAATCTTATGTGTCAATTCTAAATACAAAAATTCTTGCCGATCAACAAATGGAACTACAAATGGTTGCCGATGAGGAATCATCGGATACGTTTGTTATCGTTGGCAGTGGTGCGCTAGCTTCTACAAATGCTGCTCAACGAAATGCGCAGGTTATTGTAGCAGCTGCAACTGCAACCAATCAAACGCAATCAAACAGTATTGCTGCAAGTGGACAGCAACAACAACAACAATTACTACAGCAGCAACAACAACAACAACAACAGCAATCTACTAACAGGTATAGTAACCGCTCTGCCATTTTACGGTCTGATGCTGCTGCTGCAGCCGCACAGCAACAGCAACAGGATCTTGGCTGACGCGTAATGGGAGTTTTCTCAGCTTGTGTATTGTAAGGAAATGCTTAACTTTTCCTATCCAATTATATATATTTATATATATATATATATATTTGCTTAAAATTTGTTGTGTGTTCAGTTTTCACTTTAAGTTGCTAATGTTTGTTTTTGCTATTTTTGTGTTCTGTTAACTTACGACCTGGAGTTATGGATACCTTAAAGACTCAAAGATGTCTCTAAGATACCTTTCTTACATTCGAAGTTTTAAATTAGGAAATACGTAGTTAGAACTTTCGAGGGTTAAGTAATGATAAAGTGTTTTTTATCCACAAACAGTTCTCATAAAGAATAAACGATAAATTACAAAAAGGTACAGTATGAAAAATTCATATCCAAGCATTGAATTTTCATAACCTTTTTCATCATTCTTTTTCATTGTCTTATGTTTTGATTTTTGCCCTGAAAAGTAGTTAAGTTTTGATTCAAAATTCAAAATAAAGTCAGCCCATGTTTTTATATATATTTTCCCAGCCAGCATTTTGTATCGCGGAAGAGCTGAAAGCGAATCTTCTTCAAGAACAATTTTTCGCCGGCGAGCTCGCTATTTTATCGCTTTCTGCTCTCTCGTGGCAGAAAAAATCCATCGTGGCGAAATTTTCTAGAAGAGCAGAAAATGATTCTTACTGAGGAGCATAAAATGAGCCTTCCTATTGAGCAAAAATTTTTGAAATGCCTCAATGATATCGCTTTTTTTTCGCCTAGACGAAAAAAGGGCGAAACTGTGGTGTTTTGATTTAGAAAAAAAAATGTATCACCCAGAAGTAACGTTAGCGAATCGCTTTCTTTTAGCGCAAAGGGAATCTCGTCTAAATTTTTTCCAAAAGTATCGCTTTCGCTTCGCCCCGGCGAAAGGCATCATTTAGCATTTGCAAAGTGGTTGGTACTCTACACTAGCAAAATATACAGAGATGCATTTACTACGCTTGTGTAAATATGCAACACTAAAAACCCTTAGTTTATATTTACTATACTTATGCAATACTGAACTCTAAGCTAACAGCTGATTGTCAAAAAAATAAAGTTGAAATAAAAAAGTTTAAAAAAAAAAAAAAACGAATTAAACGGGAGAAACCCAATAAAAATTTATTAAAGAGTCAGTGAGTAATCAGCTGTTCATTTCACTTTTTGCAACAAGTAATGCAAAGTAAACCGAAAAGGTCCGCTCACGATTGATGGCAAATTTTTACAACTGCTTAAATTTGCAATTTCAAATACTCAAGATTGTGAATAGTAATGTATTAAATTTACTTATTATTATTTATTTAAATAATAAACCTCACGGGCATTTTTTGTGATGACTAACAAATCTATACTGTTGGACGCGATTTCCATAAATAGGGTAGCAATTGAAAGGTCTTGGTCTGTAGATGTGCAATAAGGTCTTATTTTTTCTTAAATAGTGTGTTTTTTTAAAAAAACTAAAACAATTTTCAATGAAACAAGCCAAATATCTTTGTGATGCCTTAAAGTATGTGATCGATTTTTATCGTAATGCTATGATAAGTAATAACTGGGCTACTTAACAATTCAACAGAATCTTTTATTAAATCCCTGGTTCAAAGGTAAAAATAGTCCTTAATATAAAAATAAAATGACCAATCACTAGATATTTTTATTTTTTGGCGGTTTAACGCCAGACGGGATAACTAGTTTTATATATTCCCTTCATGACTCTGCTCTTTTCAGCTTATAGCTACTTGAAATACTGATTCTAGATTAGGTTAGGTTAAATCTAATGAGACACACTTAGACCAGTAAGGCCCGTTGTGATACCAGGGGTTAATTCCCCCTTCCCCCTCTCTATTTGAACCAGTTTGAGCTATTAATGAAGCACGGATTCGGTAGATCGTAGATTCTGATAAGCCGAATAATGAATAATAGAGAAAAAAGACTAATTTAAAATTCTTTGTGAATCGCATTCTTGGTGAATAGCATTCATATGAATAAAAAGTTGATTCATTATTCTGAATAACGAAAATAAATAACTGACTGAAACAAACATCTAATAATATGCACAATGCAATTGATCGTAAGTAGGGCTGCGGGAAAATGCTCTCCAAAATAAAAGGCTCTATAACCTAATACGACATTAGGTCCCACAATTGGGGTATAATTTTGTCGTTGCGCGTGCAATATCACGTATCCGCCACTTGCACATACACACATACGGTGATAGTAAAATTTTACAAGAGTGCAGAAAAATTTATTTCCTTTTAAACTATATATATCGCCTGACAACTCCAGATTTTTGAGGGCCCAGCTTTATTATGAAAAATAACACCACAAAAAATTAAATATTACACCAAAAGATGAAATAACACCAAATGGTTATGTTGTTGCCTTTTGTATAAGTTTTTTTAGGGGCCTCTTAATTTTTTTTTTGAGGCCATATTTTATTTGGGTGTAATTTCATAGCATCCATAAGAAGCTCAGTCAAAGTCCTTTCAAGAGCTGAAATATCCAATTAATTTTTATCGTTGCACAGGGTTTATATTTCACATAAATTTTTCACATCATAAACACAAAACCAAACTTGGGTGGCGTGGGGGTTATTTTGTAGATAGTTTGCAATAAAAGTTGTATTTTAAAAGAATCCTAATATTTTTACTTTGAACTTACATTTTCGCGTTACTACCCTCCAATTCTGAAAATAATAGAACTGAACGTGATTTCCAATTACTTTTTTGTTTATGAAGTGAATTCGTTTTGTAGAACATGGTTTTTTACCATGAAACAAGAATAGTAGTGACAGTTGGCTATTTTCTCACTAACAGCAATAGTTTTTGTCTTTTTACTTTACTTTAGAATTTTTTTCGTTTTTTACTTTACACAAAGGTATTTTGGTATTTTTTAATTTATGTTCGAAAAAATTATACTGAAACGTAAAAAGTGATAGCAGAACTTCAAATCTCGAATTCATAGTGATTTAATTCGACATTCACTGAAGTGAAATACAGAACCTGACTGATTATGTCTACTGCGAAGCTAATCATGGACCAAAAACAGTTTTTAAACGTTTTCATAAAGGTGGATTCACTGACCTTCGGAAAGTTTTTTGCGACCGCTCTATTTTCAAAAAGAGAATGTGGCAATTTTGATTCACTGACATGTAAAGCGCAGTGTTGACGCCAGAGCATTTTAAAACGAAGTGAAATAGGCTGCAAGATGGAAGTGTTTTCAAAGTGTTAAAAAAAATTGAGTAATTTTGTCTTTTAACATAAGTGTTTATTATACTTTTTAAGGTACATTTTCATGTAAATATAAAAGATTACATACATGTATTTTTTTAGAAGTCTAAAGTACATTTCAATCTCTTATACCTTTTTTTATAGATGTATGGTATTATTATACATAACGCTCGTACCTGTACTGTTTTTCGCAGTATTGTACTGTTTTTTAGACTCAAAAACTGCTTACTGCTTTTTTATCAAAAATACTGTTTAAACTGATTTTGTACTGTTCTTTTATTGGGAAAAAATGCAAAGCGCCAGACAGAACAATGGCAACCCGTAACGAGTGTGAAACCATGTTCAAGGCAAACAGCGAAATAATAATAGCAACCAAGATGAATTTGAATTCACCTTGGCAGAATTTATACGTCATTAAAATGTAATGAAGAATATCTCATTTTTGGTTCTCTTACTCTCTTCGAGATATTAGATTGAATAGTTGTTCACACGTGATTTTTTGATTAAATGGCCAATGCCGACTAAAAGTGTTGTAAGTACCAGAAAAGTTAATTATGCAACCCTGTGATTGATTGATGCAGGTCTGGAGCTCCATCAAAATTTTGATTGATGCGACGAAGTGTTGAAAGTTCATTTCCGCTCTCGCAGAGAGTTCATCTTTTTTTTTCGCTGGGAAAACAACAACCAATTTTGAATGATCCTTCAATATGAATTACGTGTAATATCCAACTCACATGGGATTGTTCGATTGGCAATCAATGAACTTTTCTTACGCTCTTTTAAATATTGATTGTTGGTAGATTGTTTGTAGCTCACACGACACGCCAGTCTGCGTTTGACATTTCTTTGAATTACAGTACTTTTTCTCCTCCACTTTATTTCTATAAAAACATTTGCCATTAATTTAACATGAGTGCTTATCTGAAATTGCTTGAATTTTCCCTTGCTATTTAAATTGTTATTTTGTTATTAACGCATTTATCATGTTTAATTAAATTAAATTTTAATAACAAACAGCCTTCAATGACGAAAAAAACAAACTTAATACTAATTTTAAAGCATTTCAAAAATATATACAGTAAACAAAAAAAGTTATTCTTCAATGCTTTGTAACATTTTTCAGTCTTAAATGATTTTTTTCAATTCATAAAATAGTTTTAAGTCTTTTCTAGGCACTTAAAAATTAACATTAAAAAAATATTTACGCTTATTTTCATAGTACCTACGTTTATTCCAACTTCCAAATGTCATTTAGATATCGATTGACAGTGAAAAAATTAATTTAACATCGTAATGCAAATCGAATTTTTATTACGATTTTCATATGTTCACTAGGCCATCTAGCTGTGGAATTGATTTCGTCACTGCATATCGTTATCTAAATATGACTTAGATGTTCGAAAAAACTCAGGTACTATTTAAACATGCATATAAGTGTTGAAATTGAATTTAGCGCACTCGTCTTCTTGCAATCGCGCGCATCCCACAGCTCGCGCTTTCCTTTCATCATAGAAATCAGCAACTTCACTTCAACTCTTGAGTAAGCCGCCATAATTATTCTTTGTGAAAAAATGTATGTGAGATATAAATACATTTAAATTTCAAATTATAAGTATTACAACTTAATATTAATGCTTACCTATTTCTTGTTTCAAAAACACACTTTCTTGCCCGCTTTTTTCTTTGTTAAGAATAAGGGTTTCATGCAACGATTTGTCCATTATGTTATTGTAAAAAGTACTACGTTTCTTCAGCAAAAGTACTTTTAGGTACATAAACTCAGCAAAAATTTTATTTTGCTACCCAGCAACACTGTTCAGATTGCTGATTGTTGGTAAGGTTGATGTATAAGGTTGTCGCAGGGCTGATCGCACTCTCTTCTCAGTACCCATAATTGTCAAAACCAGCCAATTTTGCGAATGACTACAAAAGAAAAACGAATGATAAAAGAGAGCACTTGCAGATTTTCAATGAGCTGTCAACTTCGATTTGACAATTATGGGTACTCGCTCTCTCTATAAAAGTCAAAATGATGTTTTGTTTATGTTTATATCAAAATAAAAAACATCAATTTGCTTATAGTGGCGCTTCTACCAGCACATTTTTAGCAACATATTTTGATTTGAATATTCATTTAGAGGCAATAGAAAAAGTGTCGATTAAATTAAAAATTATAAATTCAGATCTGATTTAAAACATTTGCTGGTAGAAGCGCCACTTTCAGCAATTTGATGTTTTTATATTTTGATATAACAAGTCATATCCGCGTTACCACCAGACGCAATGGCAAAAGTTCCTTTGCTTTCTTTGTACAAAATATCATTTTCACTTTTTGTTTTTTCTTTGAATAAAATTTGTACTGCGAAATATACTGTTTTTTTTTAATTGATGTACTGTTTTTTTAAAGTTTTGGAAGAAATGTACTGTTTTTGGTAGAGAAAAATATACGAGCGTTAATTACACATATAACAATTATATCTATATATTAATACGCAAACAAAAAAAGTTTGTGATCCCTTTTTTCCTGTGTTAACTTAAACATATTCACATAAAACTAATATCGATGGAAAGGTATTTTCGAGTAGATGTGCACAATATAATTTTTATTAGAATATATTGTCGTTAAGATAGGTAAAACTTAGCAAATGTAAAAACCCTTTTTTCCTAATGGGATGAAGTCAACAACAATTAAACATCGTTGCTGTAGCATACACGAGCAATAGTAGAATGCGAAAGAGTCGCAGGCACTTCCAAAGAGCTGTGTATCATTATTGTTGTTGGTGCTTTCTCTTAATTTCTCTCTCAGCAAAATAAATTTGCCACCGCGTCAGCGTCAAAATACTGTTAAACTGCTGCTTGCTTCATATAACACATAGAAAGACATTTATAATTGTTTATTTTGTTCAATACTTCAGTTCAGGCTTTGGGTTGGTGCGTTCTGTAAAAAAACCCGATTTTGATATGGCCGAAAGAAAAACCGATTTTGATATGGCCGGATTTCGGCCACAGGCGATACTAGTATGTTATTATTATATATGTTATTATTATATTATATGTTATATAACATATATGAACAATGTTAAAGGAAATAGTTCCCACATTAATTTTGAGAGAGTTTATAAAAAAGAAGTTAAATTACTTTATTTGATTTTACGCACAGCTATTTCTTAGGATTTAGTAGTAAACATCGATGTTTGTTATGCTTTGACAAAATATTCTTATTGGACTTTTAAACTGGACTTTTATCAGAATTATCGAATTTACGGTGCTAACTTTGAACTTATTTTTGCTGGATTTTTAATTAGTTTGGTTTGTGAAAATACTTTTCAGTTGTTGCACTACTATGTGGTAAGGTTTGCAACGCTTCTACAAATATTCGTACTATTCCATAGGACATTTTCTAATTAAAAAACCTTAAACTAAAACTCTTGAAATATTTTTTAAAGCTGAAAAATAATTTGTATCCAAAGACGTCTTATTCTTTCTAGACAATCGATATCTTTTTCGTCGATAAGTTTAGGGAAACATTTTATGAAGGACACCAAACTATTACCTAAAGAACTTTTATACAAAATTTGTACTGCTATCAAAACTGGGTCTTTGAAATTCACTCTTTTCATAATTTGTGTACAAATTATGAAATAGAACTATAAACTGTAAAAGCAAAAGTTATTAATTTACTTTAACAGTAAGTCATTTATTGCCTTTTAAATGTGAAATATTGTAAAATATAAAAGATAAATTAATAAATAAAACAGCCTTTACCATTTAAAACCGAAGTGTTTTCACAAGAGAGGAAGTACGGAAGTATTCGACATAAAAGAGAAGTGAAAAACTTCGATCGAAGTAAAAATGGCAACACTGGTAAAACGTTTACCAAGTTTGCTATTTAAAAAATATTGCCAGACGTAATGTCTTCTCATTATAAAGCAACCTGAAATTCTAAAAACTTAAGAAACTCAATTCTTGTTACTCTCACATTGTGTAGGGAGAGAGATAGAGCGCAAAAACTCCATATAAAAAAAAAAGTAACTTAAAATCATGAATCATCATACTCATGAATGATAATCATGAATGAATTCAACTTAAGTCTGTATACAAGAAGAAGCTCAATATTTGGGCACCACATGAATTAACAGTAAAAAATTTCGTAAAACCAAATGGAGCCATTTTTGAAGACAATAATATGTGTGAAAAAGGTCGGGGTATGTATAAACGGTGGCAAAACACCAGACTGATGCTACGTAAGGTAGATAATGCTTTGTGTTAGTGATATTGGAAGGGACCTGTGCATCATGAGCTGCTCCAACCTGTCAAGACAATTACTTTCACTCTCTTCGTAATTAAGGAAATATTCAGAATTGAGCAATAGTAAGGCTTTGTCTTCCATCACGACAATTTCTTACTTTTATCGAAAAAGCTTTTGATTCAATTACACTTTGTAAGACAAAATAAAAAAAAAAGTTGTTAAGAACTAAAAAAAAATATTTGTCGAAAATGTCCATGCTGAAATAAAGTTCAATTTATTAGGTTAGAGGGATGTGCAACATTAGGTAGCAGACATAGAGACATATCGGTCAATTGTAATTCCCTGCGTTTGTGGGACTATCGGAACAAAAAACGAAAGACATGTACCTAGATCAGGTGGATCTTCAGTTGGTTGAACCAGCCTGTGCTCCGTATGAATTTTAATACGTTCATCAATGGGACATCTCCAAGCTCCTGCAGTTCTACTTAAAGACTTGTACCCGTATGGCGAAGTCGATTTTGTAATAGATAAGGTCATTCACATTGTAGATGTTTGATGTTTTCTACCTCCTCGACATATGCACAACTTTTGCAAAAGGCTGGGTGAAGGATCCCTAGTCTAGAGGCCATTGTGCCGATGGTACAGTGTACCATGAGGACCCCCACTTTTATAATTTTAATTTGTGAAACAAAAAATCATTTCAATAACAATTCAGTGGGAGTTAGGAGTTTGGAGTAAGGAGGAGGAACTAATGTAAACATTAAATTCTACTTAGTGATACATTATTTAATTTGATTTTGTTATATTTAATAAAATTGCTTGAAATAATCAAATATTTTATCAAAACAACAAAACATTTTTGTATGATTGATAAAAAAAATATATATTTTCAATAGAAAAGCATTTTTCTATTCAACTAACCATTTTTTCAGGTTGAAATATTCTTCATTCATATTGACAAATTGTTTTATCAAATGTACAATGCAAACGGAACATTCTTGATAAAGACTTTTATCAAATCAAAATATCCGTTTATCAAATAAACAAAATAAAATTTTGTTAATATGATTGAAACCTCCTCTAACCTTCAATCAAATTGACAAACGCTTTTGTTGACTCTATACTGACAAAAAATTCATCAACTTAACCTAGGAATTTGTCAATGTAAACAAATGCTTCTTTGAGTGTATGTACTCTTTAAAGTGTTGAAGTAATTTGTATTCTCTGTGGCTTTCCAATCAATCCAATACAATCGAACCATAGGTTATCATGTGTCTAATAGAGCCCCGCATGAGTATGCGTTTTCGCCTACCTGAATATATTCGCTTGCTATAGAATAAAAAAGTTTCCTCTATGTAGGTGTTCACACATCAGTTAAATGATTGAAGCAATGTTCATTAATATAGGTTAAGTCACTTGAGAGAAAAGCACTCTTTTTCTGCCTTTGCTCGAACTGTCAAAGTAGCTGTTAGCTAAAAATTGTACAGATTCAGGTTTTTTTTTTCTTGATTTCCTTTTATCCATTCTGGCAGTTCGACCGAGCTTCTCTCAAGTGACTTAACCTGTATTAATAAACCTTGGATTGAAGTATATCGCGATTTTTTACTCTCTTTAACTCTCTCTGAAAATTTTGATTGACGCTTGCTCACACATGATTTTTTGATTGAAACTCCAACGCAGGCATTTGTTACTTTTCTGCTACCTACTATTTTGTGAATTCATATCGTGCTGTGTGCATCACTTTATTTGGGTGTTTCTTTTATTTATTCAGTTGTTTTGTGTGCGTAAAAATTTTACAAAATGGAAAACAATAGCGGAAATATAGTTGTTTTAGGATTATAATATATCACATTAGAAAATCAATATGCCGGAAATTATACCTATTTGAATGACCATCGGATGCAAGTCATAATAAAAACAATAGAATTAATGAAATTATGGCAGAAACTGAAGAAACTACACCTCTTTTTCTCTTCAAAAAACTACCTTTGTTTCCAGTTAACTACTTTTCTTGATATAATTGCCTACTAATAAAAAGCAGAAGCAGACAAGTAAAATAATGCAACCCTTTGACTGATTGATGCAGGTCTGGAGCTCAATCAAAATTTTGACTGACGAGAGAAGATTATGGAGATAATTTTCGCCTGAGATAAAGTTAACTTTTTTTTTTACATGGGAAAGCAACAACAAATTTTGATTGATTCAATCATTTGACTGAAGTATGAACACCTCCTATCGCTTTTGTACTTTGCTCATATCTGCTCTTACACTCTCTTTGTTTTATTCAGATATAAGAAACGAAGAGAATAAGAGCACGATACTTTACTAACACCAGCTGGTAGGAAATAAAGCAATAAAAAATAACAAAAATATCAGTGTTCATACCCTGAATATTTAGCGAATATTTTTATTATTCGTTCGTAGAAAATAGTTGTTTTTTGTATGGGGACCCAAAGAAGGGTGGTAGATAAATGGTAGGTGTGTTCGGAAGAAATGTTGAAGGGCAAAAAATAATGAGACCACCTCATATATTTGACCTCTCTAGGTATTCAGCTACTGCCAATATAAACTATTTTCGACAGTTTTTTGTTTTTTTTTTTGTAAGGGGACCCAAAGAAGGGTGGCAGATAGGGGGTAGGTGTGTTCGGAAGAAATGTTGAGGGGCTAAAAATAATAGGACCAACTTATGTTTGACTCCTCTAGGAGTTTAGCTACGGCCGATATAAACTATTTTCGACAGTTTTTTTTTTTTTTGTAAGGGGACCCAAAGAAGGGTGGCAGATAAGGGGTAGGTGTGTTGGGAAGAAATGTAAAGCGGGCAACAAATAATAGGACCAACTTATGTTTGACCCCTCAACATAAGTTGTTGAGGGGTAGTTCAGCTACTGCCGATTAAACTATTTTCGACAGTTTTTGTGTTTTGTGTAAGCAACAAAAAATAACACAAATATGAGTGTTTATACCCTGAATATATATAAATAAATGCGTTTGATTGCACCTCTATCCAACATCAAATTGACTGTGCATTTAGAATAACATAAAGCTTATGCGGGGAAAAACCCACATATTAACTCTTATTCAGGTCACTGCAGCAGATTCCTGAGTATTCTTGTGGCTTATTAAGTGCTCAGAGAAAAAAACTGAAACAACGCGTAGCTAGCAAGCTCAGCTCCGTGAAATAGTGTATGAAAAGAGAACAGAGAACAAATAAATAGTTATTCTCTTGCGCAGATTTAACCTGTCCTACACGACCTATTGTTTACATTTATTCGCTTGCACTGACTGCTACAGCAGAGAAGCAGGGTATATTCGCTTGGTGAATATATTCATGCAGGGCTCTAGTGTCTAATGATAGCTGCGAACATATTATACAATGGATGGCATTTGGTGTCATTTCCCATCTTGTATCGAAGGTTTTCTTTGGTGATTTCTTTATTCTATCTTCTGTGTTGTTTTTCCAAGTGAACTCTTAGAGTCTACAATTGCAATCTAGTCTAGAGTCTAGGATTTATTACAATCGTAACATAATGCTGTTCTGACATCTGAACAGCCGTATTAGATGGAGACGGTGTTGCATCTAAGAAGTTATTTAAACTTTCCCTAAACTTTAGTCTGGCGCAGTAGAGTACGTGGCCATACTCCAGAGAACCCTGGTTCAATTCCCACCTGACACAGAAAGTTTTTTTTCCAATTGCATACATTTTTCTGTTCGGTCGTCACCTCTCTACAGACAATGGCAAACCTCAGAGAGTAAAACCTGCCATGAAAAGCTTTTCGAGAACATAAGCCGTTCGGTGTCGGCATAAAACTTGTAGGTCCAGTTCTCGATCATTTGTGTTCAAACATTTCACAACACGCACAACACAATTGATCATAAGAAGCTCGGTCAAAGTAATTCTTTCAAGGGATACTGATACTGAATGAAAAATTATGAATATTTTTTATTTTTTTTTTTATTGTTCAAGCTCAAAATAAGGCTGCTATTTTAGATTTATAAAACTGAAAGTAGATTCATGGACATTCTTCTGGTCAAAAGTTATTTTTTCTTTTCTTTTTGCTTCATTATATATATCCCTTATAGTTTTGGCATTTTTATAAATATTTATAAAACTTAAAAATCTTTTGAATCAAAGACTATCAAGACTGTTTTTTATGTTGTTTTCTTTTCTAATAATAACAATTTATTGGCTTGACAATGTACAAATTATTTGCTTTTTATATGTCATTGCTTTTAATCTTTTTCTTGTCACACACATGCATACGAACACACCCATACACAATATTGTTCAAACAATTAACTCAAAAAATACAGCTTGAGTGTATATTTTTAAAAAAACGCTGCTTAATATTTGAAAACAATTTAAATTGTTTATTGATAGTTATTTAAACCTTAGAATTAAGTTTTGACTGGTGTTGGTCGGTCGTGATTGTCGTATTTTTGTAAAAAAAAAGCTTTATTATATATGAAATAATATAAATAATTTGTAAATTTTAAACTAACCACATGCTATGCCATTAATTCTATATAAGTTATAACTCTTTAGTTGTGCTTTTGTTGATCTGACATTCTTGCAAAGAAGCAAAAAAAAAAAAAAGTAAACTTGACTAAAACAAAAGCAAAACATGAGTTTTCTCTTAGATTTTTATAATATTTAAGTTGTACATATATTAAAAAAAAAAACACAAAATTCCTTGAAATTTTTTGAAACGCAAATATTAATATGCTAATAAATTAAGTAAATTTAAAGACGAATTCACAAAATTATTTTTATATTGGCTTTATTATAATATTATATTCACTTAATCATCATTATGATAAAACGAAATAAGTTCTTGTGTTAAATCATTTATTTAAATTAAAAAAAAAAACGTGCAAATGTAAAATACCTATGAAATGCAAAACTTTTGGTTCAAGATCCCATTCAAATATGAGTTTCTTTTTTTTTAAAGGCATTAAAAACATTTTTTTTACTTTCTTACCCTTTGGTGTGGGTACGTTTGGCGTCAAATGTGATTATTTGACATAAAATAATTGTGATACATAAACAAGTGCAAGCTTCTAAATATCTTCAAAACATCTAATATTTTAAATATATTTTAAATATATTTCAAGAAAAAATTGTTTTTAAGAGAAAGTTGAATTGTTTTGACTTAATTCTGTCTGAGCGGCTAGGTAAAATGTTAAAATATCAAATAATTTTGAAACATTTGAATCAAAAATCCGAACAATTTCATGTAAGCATTTGTGTTATGCCGATAAATTCTAAATTTTAATCAAAGTTGTATGCGAACCCTTAATCTTAATTAAATTGGATACAAGAACTAAGTTTTGTATACATAACACGAAATCTGCGAAAACTCTAGAATACATAAAGGAAAACACGAGTCAAAGTACTAAAAAAAAAAAAAATATGTATTAAGGACATTAAAAATTGATCAATAAAATAGTTAGTATCAAGCGTACTTAAATCACACATGTCTATACTCAACGGATCTAAGATTATTCAAAATCAATCATCAAACATTAAACAGAAAAGAAATGCAAAAAAGCTATTGAAAATTTCAAAAATACTTGTATTCGTTTTGAAAGTTATGTTATATTAAATGCATTAAAACTATGTATTACGTAGAGTTATAAAGAAAAATAACAGAAAACTTACGAAATAAAGAACGAAAGTGCGTTTTATTAAATCGATCGTTTTGTTTGGTTTCCATTGTGGCGGTCAAGTTATGCTAGTCAGGCCGGTACAAAGTCTAACGTATCTTAAAATATTTTTTTTTTTTAATTTTGCGATAAGTCTTTATTTTTTAATAAGCATGCAGAATTTAAAGAAAAAAAAAAGTGAAATGCCATTTCAAAGAAAACTCAATTTTATATGGAATGATATTTTTTCCAATTGAGTTAATTTCTAAGCTCTAAAGTTCTTCAAAAGTATTTCATGATTTATGCTTCCCATCTTATATCTAGTTCTATGAAACTCTAATGCATACCGCATGTTTATGTATTCCGAAATGAGCACTCTCGTTCGTGTGGAACACAATAAGCAATACATTTTTTCATATCAGAAAGTATTGTTGCTCGTTTCTTTCACGAACGAGAGTGCTCAATTCGGATTACATAAACATGCGGATAGCAGAGGCACTTTATCGTTTCTTAACCCTTATCGAAGCTGGTCATTTTTAACCGACTTCAAAAAGGATGAGGTTCTCAAGTTCGTCGGTTTCTCTGTTTTTTTTTGTTTTTTTAAATGTATGTATGTACATCGATAACTCCAAGCCATATGCCTGATTGCCATAATTTTTGGTGAGCAGATAGATATCATAGGCATGGAGGTGCCCGTAAAAAAGTGGGCGGTATTCGAGAACTGGGCGTGGCAATACTAGATCTCGCAATACTAGATTCTACTGTATCTCGAATAATATTGACACAAGGGTACTGCAATTTAGTCAAGAAAATGGGCGTTATTCGACAAATGGGCGTGGCACTATTAGAAAAACAGTGTATCTTGAATTATTTTGAGACTAGAGTACTGCAATTTAGTATAGGGGTAGGCATTATTATTACAAACTATGGTCAAGAAAGTGGGCGTTATTCGACAAATGGGCGTGGCAATATTATAAAAACAGTATATCTCGAATAATATTGACACTAGGGCACTGAAATTTATTTTAGTACAGGGGTAGGCAGAATTATTAAAAATTAGGGGTTATTCGACAAATGGGCGTGGCAATACTAGATAAACACTATCTCAGTTAATATTGACGCTGGGATACTGAAATGAAGTAAAGGGGTAGGCACAATTTTTACAAAATCGCTCAAGAAAGTGGGCGCTTATTTAACAAAGAGGCTTGGCAATATTAGAAAAACATTATATCTCGAATAATATTGACACTAGGGTAATAAAACTCGTTACAAGAATGGGTGTAATTATTTCAAAACACGTGACATAAAATTTAAATTTAAGAGACAGATATTTGAAATAACCAACAAACTTTCAGAATTGAGTAGAACAAATTTCTTAAGAACAATGGTATACATGTAGTTTATACACTTTTTTTCCGAAAATTTATCATATTCTCCAAAAAGGAAGAAATAAAAACATTAAAAAAAAAATTAAACCGACCACAAAATCACTACAAAGTACAAAATAATTTTAAAATTTTCCCTTTAATTTCTTGGTCATATTTGACAATTTATTTAAACATATTATTACATTGGAAAACTTTTTATTTTAATTTTTTCTTCTAATTTGTTTTATTATCATTAAAATATTAATATGTTTTATTTAAGTAATATGTCACGTGTTTTGAAATAATTACACCCATTCTTGTAACGAGTCTTATTACCCTCGTGTCAATATTATTCGAGATATAATGTTTTTCTAATATTGCCACGCTTCTTTGTTAAATAAGCGCCCACTTTCTTGAGCGATTTTGTAAAAATTGTGTCATGGTGTTTTTCATTTTTCTTCAATACTGCCCGAACCATTCAAATGCCACAAATAATGTCCATAAATACATCAGAAAGAAACAGCTGTTGAGCATTATGTAGGTTACGTCAGTTGCTTTCCTATGTAAAAAAACACAGGTGCGTCTTTGGGCACACGAGAGAAGCGAAGCTTTTTCGCAATTTTTTCCTTTTAATAAATTAACTTTTAAATTCAAAAAATTAAAATAACATAAAATAAGTTACATATATACAGAAAACATATTTACTGCTTATTTTTTTATTGTTGAATGTCAAATTTCCACGCCAATTACATATACGGGCATATAATGCCAGCGACTCTCCATTTTAACTTTCCACACATGGTTGTGAACTTGGCTGCACTTGGCTATTTTTTTGACACTTAAAAATGCACTTTTCAACGCACTTGTCATAGAGTTTAAATTATTACTTAGAGATTGCATCAACTCTGCTAAATCTCTGGCATGTGTTAACAGAGTTATTTCACTTAAAAACATGAAGACAAAAAACTCTGTTAACCTCTGTCAACACATGCCAGAGATTTAGCAGAGTTGATGCAATCTCTAGATAATAATTTACACTCTATGTCCCTAGATCATAATTTACACTTTATGTAGATGGTGACGATCTACTGCAGCTAGCTTCTGTTATAATTAGCATTGAATTAACAACTGTTTCTGGCAAGTCTGTGTGGCCTAGTGGATTGTGTATTGGACTCTTGTGTAAGAGGACGTGGGTTCGATCCCCACTGGCAGGCCAACAAATATTTTTAGTATTTATTATTAAAGTATCAAATTTTCTTGTTGTAATAAGCACTAGCAACAAAGAAACCATCAAATTTCCAAGAAAAAATCTGTCGAAAATTTTTCAGATTTCACTCCAAGCAAATCACAGAACGAGGAGTAAAAAGCTTCGCTTCAAAAAAAAAAGAAAATTAACCCTCTCCTAGAGCTAAAATTAACTTCAAACACTTCATCGAATGGTGCATGCTCCACTTTCAGACACCGACAAAATTTGTTGTTGTTTTCGCGGGTAAAAGAAAAAGCTTCTCTTTCAACCAAAAACTCCAAGTAGCTGACAAATTAGGTGTGTTTCCGTACTCTACACTGTGTAAGATTTGTGTAAGTTCAAACTGAAACAGTAAAAATGAAATGTGAGAATAGTTGCAAAAGTACGGAAACAGCTTCTAGTAAGTTTCAAGCACAAAACAGATGATTTTGACTGCAGACATGCCAAACGTAAATTGCGCCAATTAAAATTATCCTCAATTTGTTTGTGAAGTTAATGCTTGTTCTTCTTTATGCTTGTTCTTACTTTACTCGGAGTCTTGAGTTCTAGCACTCTCTGTGCACTATGTGTGCTCAAGAGAGCGGTTTTATGCTTGTTCTTCTTCTCCCATTTTAAGCACAGAAAGTACGGAAACAGAAAATAGTGTCCCACAAGTTACACAATGTGAATACGGAAACACACCTATTATGTTCACGGGTCCAAAGCTGAAAAAAAAATATGGACAACTGGCAGAAAAGAGGGTTTGAAAAAAAAAAAAAAATAAACAGAATGTTGCCAAACAGAAAACTATGTGTAGCATACCGTGAAAAAACAATGAGCGAAAAAAAGATGGCGAAACTTCCGAAACTAGACAGACAAGTATCCGAAGTGAGACATGCAGCAATCAGTCAAAATTTTGATAGAGCTGAAGGCCTGGGCTGTCATCACGTATGAAAAGAATCCTTTGACGATACTTTACCATCACCTAACCTAAAATTTTTTCTATCGTCATAACGCTATCGTTTTGCTTGCTTCATGTATGTCTAACAGCTGTCAAATGCTATCATTTTGACGATTGAATTGCACGATAGATAATTTGGTATCGTTTGTGCATTTTATTTGATAGTAATTATTTTTTTATAGTAATTTTTATTTGATGTAATTATTCTGATAGCCAGAATTTAATTATTTTTTTGTTTGTCGATGAGGAAGTGAACAAATTGAGTTGTTGCGACAACGCAGGATCCTTCGAGATAAATCGAATCCTTGATGTCTTCCATTAAAAAGGTATGTGTTGTGCTTACAATATTTCAGTGTACGTAGTTTATTGAATAATTTATTTTCAATAAATTTAGCTTGCGTGCTTGCGACCTAATTGTTGGCCAGCTGCAGGTGTTCATCAACGAAATTGATTCATATTTCAATTTGCTTAGGAGAAATAGTTTTACCTAAAATATGGTTTTGAACACATTAATACGGAAGTATTTGGTTGAAAAGTCCACAATACTTACATTTTTGCTATGAAGCACAACAAACAAAAAAAAAAAAAATTAAGAACATAGACAAATAGAGAACATATGTTTTCTAGTGACTTTCAAACCTTAACAAACCTTCAATAGACAAGGCGACAGTGATGCATTTATATGAAGCAAACACTTGACGATATCGTTGAAGAGTAACGTTTGAACGATGATCGTTTTGAAAGTTACGTGATGCAGGGCTATCACATCAATCAGTCAAAGGGTTGCATTTTTTCAACATGTTTGATGTTTAGTAGCAAATTATTTCTAAAAAAAGTAGTTAATTGAAAACCTTTGTAGTCCTTAGTAGTAGACCTTAATAGTCTGAAACCTTTGAAAATAAACTGAAATGCAACACAACATTGCTATTGAGAAAATTTAAGTCGGTGTTTGTTTATTGTGTTGTGGTTGTTTTTTAAAATATTTTACACATAACATGGCAATTTCGTGGACAAGGGAGCTTACAGAAGTTTTTTAAAATAAGTTTAAAAGTATACCATATTTGTGGAGATATTCACATATTATTATTTATTTGAATGCTAAGCACTTGTGGCTTTATAGCAATTAATACTTACTTACTTAGGTGGCCATTGACTCAGATTGGTCCGTAGATTTTACGAAGAATCTTTCTCTCGATCGCTCCCAAAGTCTTCTCATCAGAGCTGCTCAACGTCCAGGTTTGTGCTGCATATAACAGGACGGGCATGATAAGTGATTTATAGAGTGTGGCTTTTGTTCGTCGAGAGAGGGCTCTGCTTCTCAATTGCCTACTGAGCCCAAAGTAACAACTGTTGGCAAGAGTTATCCTTCGTTTTATCTCTCTATTGATATCGTTGGTGGAGTTAATGCTGGATCCGAGGTTGACGAAGTCCTTCACAACTTCGAAGGAGGTGTTGTCAACAGTGACGTGGGTGCCAATACGCTGGGACTGTTTGTTTGTTGACACCAGATATTTCGTCTTATATGCGTTTACTGCAAGACCCATGTGACTCAACTCTTTTTCTAATTTGGAGAATACTGCAATGACTTCGCGTGTGGCGCGTGGGGCTAATGATATCAATATCATCAGCATACGCTAGCAGCATAGCACTCTTGTAGAATATGGTGCCGCTTTGCCTTAGATCAGCAGGTCGAATGATCTTCTCCATAATTAGATTAAGAATGTCGCACGATAAAGAATCACCTCGTTTGGTAACAAATGGTGGGGAGAGGTCGTTCCCGATTTTAACTGCGCTGCTGGTGTTGCTCAGTGTCATCCTATTCCAAATTCAGACATGGTGGACTATAGGTGATTCCTTATTTTTCTGTCGAAGGCGGCTTTGTAGTCGACAAAAAGATGGTGGGTGTCGATTTGTTTTTCTAGGGTCTTTTCCAAAATTTTTCGTAGCGTAAATATTTGGTCGGTGGTAGATTTTACAGGTCTGAAGCCACACTGATAAGGTCCAATCAATTGGTTTACGATGGGCTTCAGTCTTTAATATAATACGCTCGACAGGACCTTATATGCGATATTTAGAAGACTCATTCCACGGTAGTTGGCACAAATAGTGGGATCGCCTTTCTTGTTGATTGGGTACACTGAGGTTCCAATCGTTTGGAATGCATTCTTCCAACCATAACTGAATAACCATATTCTGCATTCCGTTCTTAAACAGCTTAGCGGGTAAACAATCGGCTCCCGCGGCTTTGTTGTTCAACTATATTATTTCTTCATGCTGTAACACTCAGAGAAAACTTTGCAAATTAATAAAAGAAAACAAAAGAGGAAAGAAAAAATCATGTGAAGCTTTACCCTGACATGAAAATAACGTATGTAGTGTAAGTAACCGCTGGAATTACCCACTTGTGTCTTTTAAGGGTTAAGAAAATGTTTGAGAGGCTCATCTAGAATTTGATTAAATTTAGTAATGTAGTAGATGATTTACTACATCTTTATGCAAAATGAACCCAATGATGAACGTTGTTTGAGACACGATAAGCAATACATTTTTTTATATAAAAAAAAAATTGTTGCACGTTTCTTTTGATGACGTGCAGCGTTCGTTTCGTTATACATAAAAAATCTTGTGAATGCCCGTATGATACTTAATTTTTTTTGTCCAATTTTAAAATCTGAAATCAAGTGGCGTGTGGGCAGGACAGACATATTTTGTAAGAAAAGGATAAACGTTGTTACTTTTTCATATCTGGTGTTTTTAAGAGCAGCTGCATTAAATAAATTAATATTAGCTACACACATCAATTCCAATTCAGCATACATTTATATTAAATAGTTTTGTTTACTCTAAAAATGTCAAATTAATTATTAACAGCACAGAATATATTTGATCGAAACTTCACGAAGAACGAATTGAAAGAAACGGCAAAAAATATGCAAAGAAAATACAGTCCGTCCTACAAATTTTTCTCCAATTCGTACCATATGCGTACTCACTCACACCAATTGAATCCATGCATTCGTGCTATTTGAACTGCTCTAGTTATAATTTTCAATGATCAATTTAATTAAGTATCATACACGCTGAAGCAGAACTCTAGTAAAATTAATATATATGAAGTGTTGTATTATATTGTTAATATGTACAATTTTTCAGTTCTTAATAAACCAATAATATAGGAAGCAATATGGCTGACTTCTACAAGCTTAATTCAATTTTTGTTTTATATGTTATCATCATTATGAGTAAGTTTTCTTGAATGGTACTTAAATAGCACATAAAAGTACATGTAAAAGCAAAAAGTTTGTTTCCATTAAAGAAAACTATACGACAATATTATGTTAATCGTGTACATCAAATGATAATATTTAATATCATTTGTTAATCATATAACAACATGTTATACAAATCTATGTTAAATTTTCCATGTTAATATTTTAAAATGTTGGTTTTTTTTTATATTATGCTAGTTTGGCTTTAAAGTGGCAATATCGTGTCTATTAACTCAAATTGATTATTAAAAGGCATAACAATTTTTGAATTGCAGATGGTTTTGCGGCTGTTGTAGCAGCTGGTGGCTGCTACTTTTCTAAAAAACTTAGTATATACTTAATTGTAAAAAAGGTAATACAAAAAACGTGTTCCACATAGAAATTATGTCAAACATGAAATCATCAAAATTTTATTTTTGGTTTTTTTTTTTGTTCTTTTTTTTTTTTGCTTTGACCCAAAGTGTCTGCTTGGAAATATCGACAAATTTAAATAGAGAAATAAAAAAAAAAATATAGGAACGTTAAATAATTGTCATTAGCTGCATTCCCGTAGTCGTTGATCTAGAGCGTGGCTCTATTTTATTCGCAATGCAAAAACAAAAATTAGAACCAGCTCTTTTCCTGGCTCTATTTCTGATCTTAAAATGCTGCCAAGTTGTCAAAAACACATTGAAAAGAGAAAACGAAGAAGCAGCAAAACAGATGACAAGTTAGACTTTGTATTGATTTGACAACTCCCGATCGCCGCTCGTGAGAAAAAAGGTAGTTGTCAAGGCTACCTTGTAAATTATTGTATCATGGTCTCACTGCTCGCATTCGTATTTTGGCACTTCATCGCCAGTGATGCCAAATGTTCCACTGAGATTTGATCTGATCCAGTGCCACGGGAATGCAGCTATTGTTTGTTAATTAGTATTTTATGTACTCATATATTGGGTTGTTCAAAAAGTCAGTGCGCTTTTTTGTATTTATAGTTACGCCTCATTTATTTCATGAATAAAATTAACATTAATCAATTATATATTCACCGTGTTCTTCGTTCTCTTTCTCTCGTATCTGTGGTAGCTTTATTATTCCGCTCAGGTGCTGCGCAGAAACCTCAAATTGCTTGTTTGATAAGAATATCATTATCAAACGTTTTACCATTCAGTGAGTTTTGCCGGTCACTAAACATATGACAATCTGAGATAGCAAGGTCACACAACTCGTAGGCCTGACGTTATCGTGGTAGAAGACCACACCCTTTCGTTTGAACAGCTTAAAACGATTATGTTGGATGGTATCGTTCAATTTCTGTAGTTGCCCACAGTACACTTAAAAATTTATGGTTCTATTCTGTATGAATAGCTCCGTAGTAGATAGACCCCTTGCAATTCCATCAGATTGAGAGCATAACCTTCTTCTGGTGAATGTCTACTTTTGCTTACCTATCCGGCGCTTTTTCTTGGACCAGCTACTTTTTCTGTTGACATTTACTGCGTTTCCATGGCGAGTTTACTCGGGGTTAGGGTTTTCGTTGAGTTGACAAAATGGCGTCGAGTCGAGTTGAACTCGTCAGTGGCCGCATTCAGCGGAGTTAATTGCTGTGAACTATTGTGATAGCGATACCTTAGTGAGCGATATTAAAGTTTATAGTTAAAGAGTCAAAGTTTAACCCTTAACTGATACACTTGGACTGTGGGACCATGCTAAAAAAAGAAAAGAATATATTTCACTCATTATGTCAGCATTCATTCCTTAACGCTCCATACATTTCAAGCCTGCAGGTGTGTGCATGTTTTCGCATTGATTAGTCGTGTTGCTATTTAAAGCGTTCTTTGAAAAAAAAACAAACTTGTAACTACATTTTATGAGGTGTACCAGTTAAGGGTTAAAGCACTCAATATTTGTGTTCATGTATCATAGAATTTTTTGCTCGATTCAATTGCGGCCGCTACCTGATCAGTTTAAGTGAGCGCAACTGTTGCCAACTTTTGACTCCGCTGAATGCGGCCAATTTCTTTTTGACATTTGTGTCTTCCACTCGCCATGCAAATTACTTTGACAGATGGAACCCAGATAAATCTTAAGGCCCAACCAAAATAGACGTGCTGCTCCGTAACAAGTAGAGACGAAAATGTTCGCTTAAATGCAATTCAATGTTGCTGCCCAAAATGAACAAACGTAATTTAACGAAGCTGAACGAAACAGCTTGTCCATGCGTTTTGTTCCGTAAGAACCGAACTGCTAACGTCTCAACTCGTCAGACGTTCGGCAAGTTGCAATCGTCGCGTTTCGTCTATTTTGGTTCTGCCTTTACAAGTATCGTGGAGTTTATGTGGATTTAACGAAACTCAACTCAACTCGCGTTTCCATAGCGAGTTAGCCCCGAGTAAACTCGGCATGGAAACTCAGTAATTCTTGTAGACTTTTACTACATCCGTACTTTTTTATATCTACTACTTTTACTCATCCGTAATTATACGCTTCAGAAATGGGTCACTTTTTATGTTTCATATTAAAAAAAAACATTTTTGGGGTCCACCCTAGTGTCAAAAAGTTTTTGAATTTTGAACATAAAATTCAAAATCAGCGACTCTCTAATTCTGTCACCTCATGTATAAAATGTGTAAAACAAAAAAATATTTTCAGGGTCCACCCTAGTGTTCCAAAAAATTTACAAAATTCCAACATCAAATACGAAATCAGCGATTGTATAATACTGCCATGTGCAAAATGTAGTAAACAAAAACACTTTCAGGGTACACCCTAGTGTCAAATAATTTTTCAAATTCTAAATCAGCGATCCTCTAATTCTGCCAGCGCATGCACATCGTGTGAGTTTATCCCAAAACAAAATGTCGACTTTCTCATGATTTTCAACCTAATTAGTCAACGTAAAAATGTATTCCTCAAAAATAAAAGTTGTTCATAACGTATATTTTTAAGGGTTAAAATTGCTCAACTTTTTCTGCTGTGAAATATAGAATAACAATTATTTTCGTTCCCTGGTTTAAATATATTTTGTCAGAAAGTATTTTTTTCTATGGTGTCCGACTTTGTCTTGGAGTGACATATGACAGATCTTTGGTGATAACGGTAGTGCATAAAAAACGCACTTTCTTTTTGAACAACATATTTTTTTTAAATTTTTGAGCGATATTTACCAGATTTCACTCAAGCTGGTCTTAATACATTGTACAAGATTCAGACTTGATGAATTAATTTATTTTAATTACTATTAATGACCTAAAGTGCCATTGCAGATATTTTTTGTTAGTTTCAAATCCATCATTTATTAACCAATAACTCAGTTTATTGTTAACTATATTTTGTGAATTTACCATTTTTGCTGTAAAAACATGAAATTGGTTGGTATTATTGTAGAGCAAAAACATTTTTTTGAACTGCCAAAAGTTTCCCAACTTTGCATTGCGAAAGTTCTTAAAACATAATCAGCCCTATTGTGTGAATAAAATTTCGCCCGGAGTTAAAATAGGGAATTTTCGTATTTTTAGCATTGTTCACTGAATTTTTGAAAAATTTGAACACAAAGTTCAATTCGTCAATTTTTAAGATCACAAGAAAAAAAATCTTTAAAAACATTATCCCCTGTCTAAAAAATGAAAGTTCCCTTTTTCGATTCCGGGAAAAATTTTATTCATAATAGGGCTGAATTTAAAAATACTCTAGAGATTAAGTGGAAATTTTCTAAAAAAAAAACCACGGTACTTTACAGATTTGCACCAGCTGGCTATTTGTTATAACTTTCATATTGTTTTTTGAGATTCGTTTTTGCTCTCTTGATGTACTTCCTTGCATATATCGCTAATAGTTGAAATACTTCTCGTATACAAACTACCATTTTAGCTTTGGCTTTAGACTGTTATTATTTTGTATTTTATTTTAAAATTGTACTATTTTTTGTGTACTATTTCCTTGTACTACAGTCTGGAACTTATAACTTTATTTATAATTATTTTATTATAGAAAAAAAGAGAAGAGGAAATGAAACATTAGCTGATGACGAATAATGCTGATGTCGTTTTTAATATTGGTAAGTTTTTCAACAATAAGCCTTGCTTGCAATTATAAAATTAAATTTCGTTTTCTTTTTTCATTACAGGATTAATATTTTGTGATTATATAAATGAACTGCTAACTTAAACCCTTCGCTACATCCTGAATGTCTGATTTAGTAACTGAGATTCTATTTATGTTTAATTATTGCTAGCCAGCTAAACAAATATGTGTATCTTTATTACTTTATACATGTCCAAGATATATCATTTAAAATGATAAAAATGTGCAAACATTCTTTTTAATTTCTAAAAAAATTATAAAAAAAAAATGTATGTCTGTGTGTTGTAGAGAAGAGTGCCGAGTTAGTCGTGAAAGTATAGCTTTTGTGCAACCGTTTAAAGAATTTATATATATAAATATATATATATACTAAATATTGTTTATATTTATCAAAATTTAAAAATCAAGTCTTATTTTCTTACATTACTCCATTTACATTTCAAAAGGATAAACGTTAATAATTAAAATTTAGCTTTGTTCGAAACTGTTTCGACTTGATTAAGAATTTAAACATTACAACTATGTGCTCCTTGTTGGATTTAAACGTTTAAATTTAAATTTTTTATATACACTGTGTAAATGTATTTTATTTATTATTTTTTTATACAGTTTTCGCTTCATAAAAGAGATTTTATCGATAGAAGCTAAAAACTAACTTTATTATTAATTTAAAAAAAAGTTCTTGCTTTGCGCCACTGAAAAGTGGCGACAAACGACTCAGTTTCAAGAATAAACGTGACATGTATACTTATTATTATTATTTACTATAAATATTATACAAATATGTTCTTAGTATAAGAAAGAGAGATAATACTTTATAACGAAAATTAACAACATTATTCATTGTTGTATGAAATACACAAACGATAGCATTTGTATTCAAATTATTATATATTAAATGTTATATGATAAACAAGAAATATATACTTCCTTAAATAATAAAAAAAAAAACCGAAAATTTGTGTCGTCTTCTTTTTAAAATAGACGCTAAACGTAGCGTATGCTAGGGTATTGTAGCGTTCACTTAGAGAACAGTGCGTTAACGTTGTGTACCGTTGGTGACTTCACGCATTATTCTGTAGCGTTATAGTTTGTGTGATTGAAAGCAAACCCAAACAATACACTATGACTGCATAAAAATTAGCATAACTAATAGCATATCGTTGCGTAACTACACTAAAGAACCGTTTTTGTGAGACAAAGAAAGCAGAGACTAAAACAATTTAATAGTGGTGGTGAATATTGCATTTAATGTTTCTCACCTATCCCCTATCTGCCATCCTACTTTGGGTCCCCATACAAAAAACACAAAATGTGGTGAAAATAGTTTATATTTCCCAGAACTGGACTCCTAGAAGGGTCAAATATAAGAGTTGTTCCTATTATTTTTTTGCTCCTCAAAATTCCTTCTGAACACACCTACCCCGTATCTGCCACACTAAAAGTTACCGTATGCCGTATGTTTTCCTTGAAAGAACGGTACAGAGTGATAATGTTTGTGTTCATTTCTTGTCATCGTTGTGTAGTGTATGTGTTTGCGTTCATGTACACAAACATATAAGCAACGGAATGATGAGTCATGCTTTCTACGGAACACTAAAATAACATTCCGTTTATTTTTGTTCCCTGATGAACACTCTCTGATGTTTTGAACATTGATTGCATAACTCCATGTGCTTTTACTAGGGTAAGCTAACCGGTTGTGGACACCCCTATATAACTTTTGACAGTGAGAAGATGCAGCTGAACTCATAATTGACGTTTGTGCGCAATGTCAGCACGATGTTTTACCGTGCGTTTAGACCGCCTGAACGAGCGAAAAATTCATTGCGAACAATTTTAAGCCGTCTATGCAGCATGACACTGAACAACACCAGCAGCAGCGCATTTAAAATCTGGAAGGGCCTCTCCATATGTTACCAATCGAGGTTTCAGACAATGTGATCCCTTATCGTGCAACTTTTTTAATCTAATAATGCAGAATATCATTTGAGCTGCTGATCTGAGGCAAAGCGTCACTATATACTCTAAGAGTGTTATGCTGCTAGCGTATGCTGATTGATGATATTGATATCATAAGCCATAATACACGCGAAGTCAGTGCAGTATTCTCCAAATTAGAAAAAGAGTCGAGTCGAAATGAAGTTGAGTAGGGAATGAAGCTTGGGAAGAGGTACTGTATTTCAAGTGCTATCAAAAATTTGGGTTCTGAAGAGAAACGGATATCGAGAGACCATTTTTACTGCAAATGTAGAATTCCGGGCATTACTGGCTGCATTGACTGCACGTATATTAAAATAATGAAGTTGCAGCCATAATGAATCCACAAGTGGTTTGTCACGTTAAGTAAATTATTTCGTAAGGTCTGGTTTTTTCTCCATGAAATCCAGGATAATTTCTCTTTGTGTTTTATTTTAGTGTTTTCTTCTAAAATAAGAATAATTCAATAAATTTTAAAATATCCCCAATAAAATTATTAAATTTATTTACATGTTTTTTAACTTATCGTCCACATTAAATAAAATATTTTACATTCCGATAGTGAAGAGCTTGGTCAGTTTGTTCCCGATCATCAAATTGATAAAATCGGTTTCTGCTACTACTTTAATCGCTGCAAATTTCATTCGAACTAAAAACCGGAATGTATGACACCTTTTCAAAATTTCTACTGGAATCAAAACCGATTCCGGTAATTAACATATTCCATAACAACCCTGATTATTGCAAAATGGTTTTCTACCAACTCTATTTCACAACAATAACTTATAAAAAATTATTTGAAGTGTTTATTTTCCCATAAGTCAAAAATTATAGTTTTTGTTAAAGTTTTTCTCAATAATTCCTAATTACTTATTTTCTAATTGAAGAATTTAATGTGGTTATATTAATTTTTGTTTGTTTTAAATCGGTTTCAATAAGTTTTTGATTTAGTACCACTAGGGAAATAAATTTTTTGCAACATGACCGAATACAAAAAAACAAAAAATTTCGTTACATTATTAACTGAAATTTTATTATGAAAATCAAATGATATTGCATTCAATTAAATTAAACAAATTTTAACATGTACAAAGAATGATTTTTACCAAAAAAAAAAAACATTGTGATTGATTCTAATTGAAAAATATTAAAAAAATTAGCGTATAACTACTCAGCGGCCATTTTGAGAAAAAATAGTGTAAACATTCGGTGTATTTTTTAAATTATGATGTATTGGGGAAACTAGCAAAATTTTAGATAATTTCGTTTTTTTTTTGTTTAAATAAATTATCAAAAAATATTGGTTTATTTTCTACATTAAAATCGTTTTTTAGTGTATTAGGAACAATAAAAAATGTTAGTGCAAAAAAGGGAAAAAATACTTCGTTTGGGGTATTTTATTAATTTTAAATTTTTAGCGCATTATGGAGAAGAGCACCATCGTCATTATCGAAAAATGGAGAAAAATCAGCAAGAAAGAAAATGTAATTGTGTTCAAAAATGTTTTGTTCATTTTATGCACTAGAAAGAGTGTATTAAATATAACAAAAATTATTGGAACTCTATTTTAACGTTTTATGTACTTAGATGAGTGAATATGGTACTGTGTAAAAAGTGGTGTATAACTTATCTGAAAAATGTGAAAAATACATAAAAAATAGTGCATTTTATTCACTTAAAGTTCACTTAAAGTGGTGTATTAGACTAGTTGTAATGGTGTATAACTTAGACATTTAGCCCGGTTAGGAATAAATTTCTCCCCAGAATTTAAAAAGGGAATTATAATTTTTTTAAACATGGATTAATGTTATTAAAAAGATTTTTTCTTGTGAGGGGCTGTTCATAAATTACGTCACTTGTTTTTGGCCCTCCTATGTCAGACTTCCTCAGAAAGTCTTTATCCCCATCCCCCCTCACCGATGCCACGTCACACTTTTACTTTTTTAAATTTTTTTGGTTTTTTTTTTCTAGTAATTTAGCAGTTTAGAAATTTCACGTTGTGTTTGACCAACAAATGAAAAATTTGACCATGTGACCAGAGCTAAACACAAATTAAGGCTTTTCTGACGTTAACAAGAACACCAACGTAATACATTATAACTTGGATATGCGACAATTGCTATGCTTGTTTTATTTTTTTTATTACTGTTTGATGGTCACTTTGAACGTGAATTTATAACAGCTCTTTTCGATGACTGCTTTAGACCAGCTATGAACAAAATCAGCTCGCGAGCTAAGAGCTTTTCAAAAATGTATACGTATATAAATTCTTCTGCAGGCAGACTCATAGCAGGCAGGGTCACGACGCTTTATTCACTTGATTTCAATATAATTAACTTATGTTTAGAAAGGACCACCGAAGGGAATAAAATAATGAAGCGATGCGTAGTTCTGTAATATTTGTTTGCATTTGCAAATTTAAAATAGTTTATTTTATATTTGTTTTGTTTTGTTTTTAGTTATACGCGGTCTCATGTATGCCACTCTGTTTAATATTTATTCATGATATAGGTAATAATAAATATAAAAAAAATAATCTATTCTGATGTGATTTCATGGAGATCTGAATACGGATACGCAGTGTGTGCTGAGATTGTAGAGACGGCACTTCTCCAATTTACTTACTGGCGACGATTCCACCAATGCCGCCCATGGAGAGCGCAGTTCAGAGCTATCAATCAACAATGACGGAGTGGACGAGTGAACGACTCAAAAACAACAAAGCAGCGGGTGCTGACGGCCTGTCAGCTGAATTGTTTAAAACCGGCGGCGATGAATTGATAAGGCGCATGCATCAGCTCATCAGCAAAATATGGCTAGAAGAAAGCATGCCCGACGATTGGAACCTCAGCGTACTGTGCCCTATACTTAAGAAAGGAGACCCAACAATCTGCGCAAGTTATAGAGGTATCAGTCTTATTTCCATCGCATATAAGGTTCTCTCAAGCGTACTGTGTGAAAGATTAAAGCCGATTACAAAAACACTGATTGGACCTTATCAGTGTGGCTTTCGACCTGGTAAGTCAACCATAGACCAGATTTTCACGCTACGACAAATCCTGGAGAAAACCCATGAAAATCAAATTGACACACACCATCTCTTTGTCGATTTTAAAGCTGCGTTTGATAGCCCGAGAAGGAATTGCCTATACGCAACAATGTCTGAGTTCGGTATACCTGCAAAGTTGATTAGACTTTGCAGAATGACGTTGAGCAACACACGCAGCTCCGTCAAGGTAGGAAATGACCTCTCCGAAACCTTCAATACCGAAAGAGGTTTCAGGCAAGGCGATCCACTGTCTTGCGATCTCTTTAACATCATCATGGAGGGGATCGTACGAAAGGCCGGTGTGCATCGTAATGGCACCATTTTCTACAAAGGCGTCCAGCTCCTTGCGTACGCTGATGATATTGATATTGTCGGCAGAACCAAGAGAGATGTTACCGCGGCTTTCGCCGCTATCGAAAAGAAATCAGCCAAAGTGGGTTGACGATAAATGAGGGCAAAACAAAATATATGCTGTCTACAAACAAGGGAGCTCGGCGTTTAGACTCCCACGTTTCATCCGGCAGCTATAACTATGAAGAAGTCAAGGAGTTCGTTTACCTTGGCACCGCCATTAATACCAAAAACGAAATCAGCCTGGAGATAAAGCGAAGAACAATAATTGCTAATAGGTGCTACTACGGGCTCAGTAAGCAACTAAGTTCCAGAGCCCTCTCTCGATCGACAAAACTAACACTCTACAAGACGCTCGTTCTACCTGTGCTGCTTTATGGCGCTGAGGCATGGGTAGTTTCGCAGACTGACGCAGCCGCTTTGGGGGTGTTCGAGAGAAAAGTTCTTCGCAAAATCTTCGGTCCTGTTCGAGTCGGCGATGACTATCGCATCCAACTAAGTAAGTAAGATGTGATTTCATCCTTTTTCTATTCCCATCTATGTTTGTACATAAGGCTTTCAGAAAGCTTTCAATTGAGGCGGAATTAATTCCAAAAGAAATCATTACAACCCAGCTCTGCGCACGACCAACCCCCTACTCCCTATGTCACACTTCGTCATAAATGTTTAACTCCCCCTCCCCCCTTAAAAATGTAACGTAATTTATGAACAACCCCTGATCTGAAAAATTGGCGTTGAATGCAAATACTTGAGTTAAAATTTTACAAAAATTCCTTGAACATTATTAAATATACCAAAATCGCTTTCTTTAATCCCGGACGAAATTTTATTCACAATAGGCCTGATTATGTAGACACATACTGGACAAAATAGCCCAAAAAAGGAGTGCATTTTAAACACTTAAAGGAATGTATACAATTCCCAAAAAAGTCGTGTACACTTTGTCTAAAAAATGTAAAAAATATTTCAAAAAGTAGTGTATTGCGAGCTCAAAATGCCGACTGATTAAATACTTTTAATTATATTCATGTATCTACCAATAATTTGTCAATTTCAACTTATATTATATATTACATAAAATCAGTACAGTCGTAGCAACTGGTATTTTATGCAAATGTAAAAGATGTGTCGGTTTCCATTAGCATATCTTCTAAGCGCAGGGATATGCGTTTTCGTTTAACATCAATCTGCACAATAGAAGCTGTTACACGATCCCCAATATTGAGCACCATTCGGTTCATTTTACTTGTATGTATGAGACCATCACACTCAACGCCGATATCGACGAAAGCTCCAAAGTGTGTGATGTTAGTAACTGCACCTGAAAGTGAACAGATAGTTGATGTTGGTTTGTTTAAATTTCATGAAATAAAAGTTCTTGTTTCCGTACTCACTTCAAGTAACTTGAAGTTACTCGAAATCGCTTTTTTACACATCCAGCATGAGAGAGAAGAACAAGCAAAATGTCACTCTCTATTACTCGAACTTTACTTGAAAAATTTCCTCGAGCACGAATCTCGAGCTTCAAAAAGCTGATCGTTAAAATTACAAAATTTAATTGTGCTTTGTTGTAAAAAAAATTATGCAATTGATTAGCAAATTAATAAAATAAAGGTAAAATATGCACAATTAGAGGAAATGGAAGTGGTGATGTTTTAAATCAAAGCTCGTCTGAAAGTTTTTTAATTTTCCATTTTTGTCAAATAATTAAATTTGTATTTAATTACAATTACAAAAAAACAACTGTTGTGCTTGAAATTTACTTGAAGTCGTTTTCATACTTTTTGACAAATTTTCTCATTTTGACAGATAATCAAATTACTCTCTTCTAATCAAAAAACAACTGTTGTGCTTGAAATTTACTTGAAGTCATTTCTGTACTTTTTGACAAATTTTCTCATTTTGACAGATAATCAAATTACTCTCTATTAATCGATAGATAACCACAGCCATGATAAAATAATTTACAAGGTAGCCATGAAAACTACCTTTTTTATCACGCGCGGCGATCGGGAGTTGTCAAATCAATACAAAGTTTAACTTGTCATCTGTTTTGCTGCTTCTTCTTCGTTTTCTCTTTTCAATGTGTTTTTGACAACTGCAAACCGACAACAGAACTGTCACTCCTACCTTGTACATCATTATACCATGGTTTTCTCTTTTTCAATGCGTTTTTGACAACTTCAGATCGCCAACAGAATTGTCATTCCTACCTTGTAAATCATTATACCATGACTTGAACTTTACTTGAAGTGAGTACGGAAACAGACCTAGTCTGAAAATTTGTTTTATTTTTTTTTTTAAATAAGTTGAGCTGATACGATTTTAAAATTGTATCTCTTTAAATTTTGTATTGAGTTTAGTCAGAAAGCTTTTGACTAGAAAAATAAACTGCATACAACAAACTTACCCGTTACTACATCGCCTTCAGAAAGATCGGCAAGGCGTGTTATACCCTGCTTGAAGAGTGGACGTTTATCAAAATCTGAGCGATAATCTTGAAATAGTTCACGCTGCAGAGCTACGATAACAATATCAAGCTGCAAATAATAATACGATATAATTATATAAAAAAAAACATGGTTAACAAAGAAACTAACTCTTTCTTTAGGAATTTTAAAATTAGCAGCGAGTTCTTCTAAGTTCTCACGCTTGGCATAGTCCTTAATTGTGGCAATAAAATTTGGTTTACCGATATCATATAACTCGAGCTTACATTGCGAAATTATACTGCAAAAAAAAAGACATATTTAAACTTGGAAACAACAATTATTATGGAAACAAACTTTTTCGCAACGGTATAACTTTCAGGATGCACCCATGTGCAATCCAAGAGATTGTCAACAACGCCACCAACACTTCGTGGTTCAATTCGAATGAATCTGTTTGATATGCAAAGAACAATACAAATTTATTTGAGATAAATAAAATTATATGCATCCATACCCAGCACATTGCAAGAATGTTTTTTCACCAATTGATTTCACATTTAACAAATCTTTGCGCGTACGAAATAAACCATTATCTGTGCGATATTGAATAATCTTTTCTGCTTTCTTCTGTGTTAAACCAGCCACATGTCTATTAATTAAGAAATAAAGTACAAGTTAAAACCCATCTGGTTGCTTTAGATTTGCTTGAACTTACTTCAAAACAGATAAACTGGCAGTGTTAATATCCACACCCACAAAACTAACACACTCGGATACCACTTCATTTAATGATTCGGTTAGAACTTTCTCATTAATATCATGTTGATACATGCCAACACCAATGTGACGTGGTTCTATTTTAACATACTCACTGAGCGGATCGTTTAAGCGACGCGCTATTGAAACTAGTTGGGGGGAAAAAAAAATTCGTTTTTAAAAATTCAATTTAAAATTTAAGATAAACATTTTTTACAAAAACCTACCTGCACTTATTTCATTCATATCCATGCTTGGAAATTCTTTTGTAGCTAGTTCACTACAAGAGTAAATCGATGCACCCTGCTCAGAGACAATACTATAACGTACTGACTGTGAATCCAATATTTCCATTTCAAATAGTTTCGACAGCCAAAATTCAGTCTCGCGACATGCTGTACCATTGCCTAAAGCAATTATGTGACATCTACAAATAAATTTTAAGTATTACAGTTTTAATAATAAAGAATAAAGTTAATCAGTCTAATAATAGAATATATTTCTCATGCTAAATTTTTCATTTTATTACATTCTCATATTACGAAAGTTTTTTAACATACATTTTGTGATAACGCATACATTATGCAAATTTAGTGTCAAATCAAGCTACTTTTAATTTTTGTTTTTATATTCCCATTCGCATATTTTTGGTCCTGAGAGTTCCATCGTTGGAAAACTTTTGCAATGAGTTTTCTTCGATGTATCAAGTAAAAATTATCTATATATTTTTGATTGACTGTTGACTGTTTAATTTCTTTCACCCCTTCCATTTCGGCATAGAGCGTGACCAATTTATGGTCACTTTCCACACTCAAACCTTATGACCTTACACCTATTTGGTGTGGCCAAAATGACCTTAATGTACTAATCATGCATCTTTTGATGAACGACTGAAGCTATTTTATATTTACCCCTTGTTGTTGTTAATTTTTACTAACCTATGCCTTGATAACATTTTAGCCAATTTTTCACCACATTCCTCAGGGTCACTTTGACGCACATGCGGATAAACAACACCAGTTTCCAAAACATCATTTGTTTCCGATATCAAAGCAAGCTTGCAGCCATTTGTGAAGCCTGGATCAATACCCAGAATACGTTCACCTTTTAATGGAGACATCAATAACAATTGTTTCAAATTCTTAGCAAAAACATCAATTGAGGCCTTCTTGGCAAATTCATTTAGACCAGCACGAATTTGTCGCTGAAGCAAGGGTTGCACTGAAAGGAAAAAAAAGCATTACAATTTTATTAGCTTAGCAAATCAAAATAAATTTTTCAATCGTAAAAACAAATTTAACCCTCTAATGCCACATTTTTTGTTTGAGCTAATAAAATCAGATTAGACTAATTAGTTGAAGAGAAAAACTAATCTGGATTTCGTTTTTCATTTTGATACTTTGTTCATTTGTTACAGGTGAAAATTTCGACTCCGCGTAGAGGCGGACTTGGGCATAAACACAAAAATTAGCAGAGAAGTGTGATTTAGATATTTAATAGTAAAACAGGTAATTATGAAGTGAACAATTTCCTTCTGACCAGTATTTTTTTCACTTCGATATTACTTCAATTTATGTATTTTTTAATTGACTGATAATCAAGTTTTTTGAAAATGAATTAAATTCGTTAAAATATGATGAAATGGAATTTCAAATTGTAATATTTGTCAAACGGAGCATGCCAGTACCAAGCGGTAAAAACTGAGTGACTTGAATATTCGTCTACACTCCAAAGAAAATAATTTGAAAATTTGTCCACAGATAACGGTTTTATATAGATCGGCGTGAACCCCGCCTAAAGTCGGACCTGGGCATTAGAGGGTAAACAAAATACTTGCATTTCTTAGTGTAGCATTCCTCGAAAGCCTTTTCAAAAATATTATTCCGTACTTCATAATGAATGCCTTCATTCATGAATGTTTCGCGTAAATAACGCTTTATATCATTCTTTACGTAATCCGATATTGTTAATTTAACTTTTAAAAATTTTAAGTTTTCACCACGATTAATGGCCAAAATTTGATGTGGCTTCAAATATTTTACATCATTTGTGAAATCAAAATAATGTTCAAACTTTGAATTATCATTTTTATTCTTTTGATGATGATGATTGGATGAATTAGATGCTAATGAGATGCTAGAAGCAGTTTTTTCTTTAGCTGCTTTTGATGTTTCTTTAACTTTGCTACTGTGCAGAGTATTACGATGTATTTTTTGACTGTAAAACGAGAAGCATTATAAAATATTTTAATTAAATGCAAATCTTAATTTTACAGTCTACGCAGTTCCTCCAAGACGCCGGTATGTTTGCTGAAGGTATGCGATATAATGTGACAGATTCCAGTAGTTACCTTTTCCACACTATCAAGGTTAGGGTTATTTCGATCTACAATGTTTTCTAAGCGCACCGGAGAACCTTCACCGTATAAAATTTGTTCGGCGTAGACATCAAGGCCAAGTGCCTTTGCTCGCTCGGCCAGTGAACCTTTACTAGCTGGTTTATATGGAGCATACTAGGAAAATAAAATTATTGATTAAACTTCGGTTATACGGTTATTTTTATTACCAAGAACTCCAACTCCTCGGTGGACTTGGCGCACATCATTTCTGTGCGCGTCTCAGTGTCGATAACGTTTTCTTTTTCCAAATGCGTTACAATAGCCTCTGCTTTCTTACGTAAATTTACAATATCTGTGTAACTGTTTTTTATCTCACGCAATTGTTCAGGTGTAATATGGTCAATTAAATCCCGTCGATAGCGACATATGAAGGGAATTGTGTTTTCATTCTCGAACAAGTTGACAATATTTTTAGCGGCATTATTGTCAATATTTTGTGTTTCAGCCAGCAGCTCATGGACATTCCATACTTTGCGACGAGCTTAAAAACAAATGGGATTAATTTTTGATTATACATATTTAGTAGTTGACGTATTTGCTATCAACTCACCCCAAAAAGAACTTCTTCCAGTGTTAAGAGGCAGCGACTCATTCGCAATGCTGTCGCGTGCGGCGGAAGTGGATGCACTTGGAACAGGATCTTCGTGTAATTCATGATCTGAAGTAACTATCTCCACTAAATCAATAGGTGTTGCATTGGGCGGAATATTTTCTGCGAACTCATTAACACTGCCTTTGCTTGACTTTGACTTGGCATTCTTGGCTTCCTTTGTGGGCCAGCGTTTACTTTTCCTAGATTTTTTTAAGCAGAAATTTTGTTTGCAAAAATTACCAAATAAATAGTTAAAAGTATGGAATAATACTACTTTAGGTGCCGGACCCGAATATTTGTTTTCTTATTTTTGTCGCACACGAATGGTTTAGACGATATAATTCTCGAAAGTTTGAAAATTCAATGCAATTTTCCAAGTGTGTGGAAGACGGAAACAGAAAAAATAGTCGCAAAATTATCAAAATGGTTATTTTTTTTTTTGTGATCAATGGTTGACTTTTTTAATTCTGTTTTGTACATTCCAATGGTTGACTTTTTTAATTCTGTTTTGTACATTTTGTACTAATCATCTTATCGTAAAAAACACCATTTGAACCATTTCATGGCGATTAATTTGCTCCCACCAGCCTAACAAAAAACTGCACTAAAACTTCCGCGAATTATATCTTCTAAACCCTTAGCGAGCGACAATTTTTTCATTTTTGGGATTAGGAGCCCCAAATACACTTAAGAAAAATAAGTAAACAAATAATCGGGTCCGGCCCCAAAAGTAAAATTATACCAAAAAATTATTGATTGAACTAGTAAATGTGTGGTACAATTTCAGAACATACTGATTTCCTAGTGTTCCAGCTGCCTGTCGTCCTGCTATGTCATACTGTGCACTTGAAGATTTTTGCTGCTTCTTTGGCGTTGGCTCTTCCTCAGAATCTGATAGTATTATAATTGCTGCTCGAGCCGCCTTTCGCTTTGGTCTACCACTTGTTGCCATGTTTTAAGAGTTTAAACAAATTATTTAAATAATCTGATAAATATATGTCTTAAATACAGGCCACTTTTTAGCTTTTTTGGCCAAGTTCAACAATTGAAAATATTTAACGTGCGTTTGGTGGTGTTCAATATTGCGAATATTTTCATAACATACCTGTGTACTAGAAAGTCTTGCCAGATTTTTGAAAAATGTCACAAAGATAGAGTTATACAAGGTACAATAGAATTATACAAAGTAGCCCTTATAGTTTTTTTTGCGATCATTATTAGATAGAGTTGATTTGTTTTTTAGACAAAGATAGAGTTATACAAGGTACAATAGAATTATACAAAGTAGCCCTTATAGTCTTTTTTGTGATCATTATTAGTCAAAACTAATATAACCATGCGTTTAGACCACCTGAACGAACGAAAAATTCATCGCGAACAATTTATTGCGATAAAAATACCGTTAGGATCAACTGTATATACCGCACGAACATCAATCCCGAACGAAAATTATCCGCCATCTTGTCTGTTCAGGCGGTGTAAATAGTAGAAATGAGTCGCTCCGAACATGTATAGTTCACGGAGCCATGTTCAAAGTCGGACAAGGTTCTAATCATTCCTTCGATCCATTCTTAACATTTCCAAACAGTTCCGGTTGCAATGATTTGTTTTTTAATGAAGCAATATGAACCGACATCTCTTTCGAACTTGTTACTGCTAAGCCGAGTTGGTTGTAAAAGGGATAGAAATAAAATATATATCTCTCCTTTTTTGGTAAAAACAATTGAAAGAAATTACAAATAAAACTATTAGAAGATATATCGTCGTTCTTGTCATGTGCATTGTTTCATTCATTTGGATGAACATGCAAACTGGTGGAACTAGATAGCTCCACGACATGTTTTGGCTCCGAGAGAACTGCTTGTGTTCTTGTCATGTGCATTGTGTCATTCATTTGGTTAAGCATGCAAACTGGCGGAACTAAATAGCTCCGCGACATGGCAGAATTATAAGGTAGGCTCAAGTTGGAGTAAAAAGGAAGCTGTGTGTCAAAATCGGCTGGTCGAATTTCGGTTTTCTTATTGTTGTTGTTGCCTTTATTATTTGACGCTTAGCGTTCTCATAGCTTTGTTGTTGCAAAACTTGTCATTATTAGCCATTTAAATGTGAGCTTACCTTATAATTGTATCATGCTCCCGGACATGTTTTGGCTCCCAGAGAGCTGCTACGTATGAACATGTTTGAACAATTTAAAATATATAGGATAAAATTTTATATAAAGAATGTAAATTTAGATTATATAATATATTATATTATATATAGCAGATTTTGTTATAAATTTAGTACACAAACACATCTTTTCGTTCTACAGATCAAAGGAACTAAATGGCTCCGTAGACATGTTTCCGAGAAGTAGCTCTGCTGTACGAAAGAATCATTCCATGTTCATTTCGGCTCCGGAACTGTTTAGGCCGGAATACATAGAAGGCATGCACGCATTAAAACATCTGACGGTTAAGTTGAAAACAAGTAAGCCTATGGAGTGATGCTCATACAAAGCATGCGCGCATGAAGCATCAATATGCATGCTTGAAGTTGGCAAACTTTCAACTTTTTTCAAGCATCAAGGCATTGACAGGCAATGCAGAGCATTTAATTGCTCATTTGCTTCATGCAGCATTATTTAAAAAACCATTTTCCACAAAATGTCTTCACAGTCCATTTTTTTAATTCATTTTCACCGCCTTTTGCAATTTCGTACAACAAATAAACCAATTTTGACAAGACAACATATGTTTAAATGCTTGCTATGTGTTTCAAAAAGCATGCTTCAAAAGCATCAATGCATGCATACTTTCTATGTGTTACGGCCTTTTAGCACAAGCCTAGTAAACAGAAAATTTTGCATTGGCCAAACATCAGTAAATGCAGGGTTGAAAGCTCATTATTTTTATATTAGTAGTAAAACGTCAACTTCTTTTCTCAACAACAAATTTTCCTGCCAAGCATTGTAATAAATGTATAAAAGTGTAAAATTATTCATAAGTAATAGTAAGTAATTTGCATTAAATTGAAGTTAATGCAATGGATTCAGATAATGAAATAAAGGCTAGTTCTGAATTTATTTTAGTGGCAATCTTATTGCAAAAGAAGGAAAGGAAAGAAAGGCGCAGTTGGGTCACCAAAAAGCTATGAAGTTAAATGTACTAAATTACAATAAAGAAAAAGAGAGTTAATGAAAAATAATTAAGAAAGTCCTTCTTTTTTACAAAAAATTTAGCACAAAGGGAAGAAAGCACATATTTGCACACATTGTTTTGATAAGTAGTCGACACACAACTTGCGAACGACAATGATGTCGTATTATTGACGACTTGGTAGTAATGAAGGTATATAGTAAACAATTATTTATTAAATAATTTATTTACCTACATACCTTCGAGTAAGAATAAACACAAAAAAGAAAAGCAAAGACTATCATGAGAATGAAAACATTAACAAGTTTAGATATTTTCTGTTTTATTTGTCAAATTAAAAAAAAAAATTAAGTAGGCGATAGCAACAACCACAATCAAGTCACTTTTTTTGCACCTTTAATCAAAACACCTTTAAACACGTCCACCTTTCAAAAATATAAAAAATTTATTAATAGAATTTTGTCTTTTTAGCCCCAATAACCCTATTGTAATTAGAAAAATGCACCATAATCAAGCCAATTTTGTTGCAAGTTTGATGTAAATTAAGCATACCAATTTTTACAAATAAAAATATATGTATTATATTTATTTTTTTTTATTAAGTTTCACTTCGTTAGGAAGAATTGATTTAAAAAAAAAAAGAAACAAATTCCTTTTGTGTTATTAAAGGGATACTTTGTTGTATTTTTGATTAAGAAATGTATGAAAAACTTTGTGTATACTGTTTTTGTGAATGTCACAAATTCGTTTAATATATCAAATTTAACTCAAATTCACAAAATTCCATATTTTTTTAATATATGTTCGTTTATAAGATTCGGTGGACAAAAGCATGGTGAAAAATATGTGAAAGCGTTCCATAAATAATCTGAAATTAAATATTTCTAAAAAAAATTTTATATAAATTTTAAAAATTCAAAAATTAGACTACCAAATATTAACCAATAGTTAAAATTTAATAACTAGAAAATTGTATGCTGAATAAAAAAGTCTCATGGGATTTCCTTAATACCAAGAGAATTAAAAATCCTTTGAGTGGAATTTAGTCCATAAATCTATCATATGAATTTAGAACCCATTTGACATTTGGTAATTATCGCAAATTTCGTTCATTGTGTTTCCTGCATCAAATTTTTATAACAAGTGGTTGCAGCTCGTAAGAAAGGATTTGTCACTACTATCTTGTTAATTGTATCTTGGCTTAAAACATCGTTTTTCTCTCTGCCAACCAATTGAATTTCTGACCGTTAAGAATTTACTAAGAGGGATTTTATACAAAGATGCTTATTGCTGGAAACTGTCATAAGTGACCGTGAACGCTATTGGGAAATGGATTCGGAAGGGAAACGGGGAAATCTCTAGGAACGCAATTTTCATGGAACTTTTTGCGTTCCTCTTCGCAAATTTTCTTTATTACTTGTATTGCAGAAATCTATTTATGTTTGTCTTATCATGTCTAAATTTTATAAAATGTTTATTTAATAGTCACAAGCTTTTTAAAATGTCCACAATTAATAATTGAAAAATGAAAGTCATAGCAAATGCAACAAAGTTAATTGTGAAAATTAATTAAGTCTCTGGCAAAGAGTTCCATGATTTTCATCACACAATATGAAAATGCAACTTGAAGAGAGAATTGGCAAAAGTCCCACGCAACTAGTCTTCTTGCAAAATGCCATTTCAAATTTACGTAAAGGGCTGATTACCCAAGCGTAAGGTAGCGTAGCGCTATGTTGCCAACTGTCACGTTGAAATCTGTTTAATGATAAATGTGTACTAGTCGATTCCGAAATAGTGACGGGACGTAGCGTAAAAGTGTGTAGAATATAGATTTCTACGTTACGTTTTTTGTCAATTCGGCAGCTGTGAGACAAGCAAAAAGTTTTGTTTAACTTCCAAAATTGTTCAGTATTGTATTGAAAAAAAATATTCAGTCTTAAATTGACGAGTTAATACTAGTAGAAAAAAGCGAGTGCCTTTACACAAATTTTCTGCGGTCTACAAATCAGTGCTTGCAAAACGTTGCACTACGATTTTGGTATTCGTTCATCCTCGAGACAACGTCCCGCTATGCAACGTCCCGACACGCCACAGCATGTTAGGCCTTTTCCACACTTGGTCAACGCAACTCCAACTCAAGTTGCTAGCCTGTGTATTTATACCTGAACCTTCAGATTGAGCAACTTGCACACAACTAGTTCTCGACACGTTCTCAACTTGTTCAACGCAACGTGGCTTTCCACAATTTTCATCGGCGACTTGTTGGATCAGTTTGTGTATTTAGTGAATTCAATTATTTGAAGTGCAGTATATATTAATCAACATGAATAAGTTAATTAATTAGTTACTTTTTTTTATTAATAGAATCTAGAAGAAGAAGAAATAGTTTGCAGCATAAATGAGCAAGGGTAAAGTATTAAATTAGTGTAAGAAGCACGACTTTAGAAGCAAGTCTGAAAGCATTCGGCTTATAATTGCATTGCTTTTTAACTTTTTTGCTGTTGCGTTGAAGTTGCGTTGGAATTGCGTTGACCAAGTGTGGAAAAGGCCTTACTCTTGGCTAATCAAGCCTTTAAATGGTTATCGTTTATAGTGGGATAAATATTTCGTGAAGTTGACATCTCTCATTATCAGCTGTTCATCAGTTGATTTTGAGGTGCGAAACAATTAAACATAGCACTTTTTTTTTGCAAAGTTTTCAATTTATGAAAGTAAATCAGTAAATATAATTTTTTAGCTTTTGGGATTTCAAACAAAATGACATTAATAAAAAGTGTGCTACTTCGATTCAAAATTACAGCAAGGAGCAAATCAAGGCGATTTTACTCTGGTCGGGATATACGCAACATTGGAATTTTAGCTCACATTGATGCCGGTATTCATTCAAAAATTAAAATTTATTCTTTAATCTAAAATATTATGTTGCACGGTGAAGGTAAAACGACTACTACGGAACGCATGCTCTTCTATGCAGGCAAAACACGCTCATTGGGCGAGGTACATCGAGGCAATACAGTGACCGATTACTTAGCCCAAGAGCGTGAACGAGGCATAACGATATGCAGCTCGGCGGTAACTTTTCCATGGCGCGATCAAACGTAAACTGTTACAGATTCGGTAAAAATTGTTTAAACATAACAAACATTTAAGATATACTTTGTAGAATAAATCTTATTGATACACCGGGACACATTGACTTCACCATGGAAGTGGAACAATCGTTGCATGCCGTAGATGGTGTTGTCGTCGTGCTAGATGCGACTGCTGGTGTTGAAGCTCAAACGATCACAGTGTGGTCGCAATCAGAAAAACATAATTTACCCAAATTAATATTTGTAAATAAAATGGATCGTCCCGATGCTGATTTCGACAAATGTTTGGCAGACTTAGCGGAAAAGTTGGAAGCAAAACCGCTTTGTCTACAACAGCCAGAAAAGAATGAAAAAGGCATTTTAAGTGCGTACAAAATACACTTTAAGGTTTTAATTTCATTTTAATTTTATTTAAAAAATTTTAATTTCAATTTAATAACTATTTTTTTAAAGGTATTCTCGATATTGTTACACTAAGACGTTATACATGGAATACAGAGAGCTTAGGACGTAACTACCAGATGCTGCCTTTAACAGATGATGCAGTGTTAAAGCGTATAAAAGAAAAACGCAATGAATTAATTGATGAACTTTCGGGCATGGACGATGAATTGGCAGACGTTGTCATCAGTACAGAAAGTTTCGACAGTGTCTCAAATAGTTTAATTTATGCAGCAATTCGACGCGCTACGTGCCAACAAAAAGCGGTGCCCGTACTGCTCGGCTCGGCCTATAAAAATGTGGGCATTCAAACACTCATCGATTCAGTCGTTAACTATTTGCCAGCACCACATGAACGTAATCAACTTTACCGCTGTTTTGAGTGAGTTATAAATAAAAATTATATATTAACCTTTAGTCACTAGTAAAAAATGTATTAGTCATAATTACAAAAAAAAAAAAAAAAAAAAAAAATAGGCAGTGGGGGAGGAGGGGACTGCCGACCGAAGTGAAAACTAAAGCTATGGAAAACTTAAGCTATGAAATAACAGTTTTATTTTTTAATTTTTATAGTATCATATCAATTTTTATAGTATAATTTTTATTTTTATATTATAGTATCAAATCATTCACATTTCAATCATCTTTTAATATATAAAAGGCAAGTACAATGCTTTGCACCTAATATCGCTCAAACTGTAATTATTTTTTGCGGTTATTACAGTTTCTTCCAACATGTACAGTCCTGAGAAAAGTTCAGTCTGAAAGGATGCACAGAAAACTCATTTGATACTTATCAGTGACATGCTTGCCTTTTATGTATGTGCATACTTTCAGGCTGAACATTTTTCAGAACAGTATGTTGTAAAAGCACTGTAATAATGGCAAAAAATAATTACAATTTGAGCGTTACCCAAATTACGTCGTAGGACGGGCTTTTATACTAGTTTCATTATACATGATACAAAAAGGATACAATAGGCTTATGGTAACTAAAGATAGAAACAAAAATGTTGGGTTGAAATTTCTGTAAGTATCATCGTTGTTTTATATTTAGTAGAACTGAGTTGCCGATCATTGCAAAGTTAATAATGAAGGCTCCATTTAGTGTCATAGGTTCATCGTCAAATTTTTATTTAAATTTTTTTTCGTATTTTAGAACATTCATAAAGTCATCAAATTTTCGAAAAAAAAATCTTGAATTTAACTCTAGAGTGGTTAAAAATATGAGCTCGTCTTATTATTTTTTCTCTTCAACATTTCGTCTTAACTCACCTACCCCCTATTTGCGACCCTTCTGGGGATCCCCATAGAAAAAAACACAAAACTGTCTATTATAGCTCATATCTCTCCCTAATCGACCCCAAGAATAGTCAAATATAAAAGCTGGTCCCATTATTTTTTGCCCTTCAACATTTCTTCTGAACACACCTATCAGCCACAGTTCTGGGGTTTCCCATACAAAAAATACAAAAACTGTCGATTATAGCTCATATTTCTCCGAATCAACCCCTAGAGGTTTCAAAAAATGGGTTAGTGCTATTATTTTTCACCCTTTAACATTAATTCTGAACACATCTGCTACCCTTCTGGGGTCCCCATACAAAAAACTCAAAAAATGTCGATTATAGTTCATATCTTTCCCGAATTAACCCCTGGAGGGGTCACATGGAAACTGGTTCCATTCCACCTACCTCCTATCTGCCACCATTCTGGGGGTCCCAATCCCAATTTGACCACTACGATTAATGCGTTACATTAAATTTTTTTATTTTTTTTTGTTTGTATAAAATTCCAACCTTGACGAACTTTAAAAAATACACAAAGTGACTTCTAGGTATTGCTTTTAATTAGATAGCTATATTACTTGCTGGATAAAAAAATCTTTTTGTCCACATTCAACAAAAAATTAGACTGTGAGAATCAAAGAGAGCTGAGGTGAAAGTATTGATTCAGCAGCCTATTGTTTTATATTTACAAATGAATGAAAACACAACTGACAATCACTAAAGCCTTTTAACAAATTTAAACTTTCTTAACTTAAACCAACGAAAATACAATAAATTTTCAGGCACGATTTAATTACATATTTTGAGCCAGTGTAATTTTAACTAAATTTTGAGTTAATAAAAATGTATTTAATTAATAAATTTTGGGAGTCTTCCAATTAACCTGCTAGCATTCATAAAATTCGAAGTCTTCATAAGTCGAACTTTTTTTTGGGTACGTAAAAAAGTGCTTCGGGATATGGAAGTTTGACTTGACTTACTGTTAACTAATATTTAAAAAATTTTTCTCGAAAAAGAACCAAAATATTCAATGTTTTCTCATAAAATCGGACAAGATTACTTACTTACTTAGATGGCCATAACAGCCCGTGTTCGGGTTTCGGCCGATCTCACCAACTTCGCCAGGCGCCTCTATTTTGCGTGCGTCTTATCCAATTGGATACACCAAGTACGGTTAAGGCTCCCTCGGTCTGGTCCATCCATCGGAGGCATAGTATCTCCCTTCGTCGTCGACCAACGTTCCTCGCTTCGAGCACCCTTTTTCCCTGGAACTTCATTGTCCATGCGATAGACATGACCCAGTCAGCGTAGTCGCTGCACAGTTATACCCTGAACCATGGTTAATTTATTAGGTTGTCGCAAGGATGAGAGTGGCTACCCATAATTGTCAAATCGAAGTTGACAGCTCATAGCAAATCTGCAATTGCTCTCTTTTTCCTGTGTTTTTCTTTTGTATTCATTCGCAAAATTTGCTGAATTTGACAATTATGGGTACTGACAATTATGGGTATAATTCAATCATGCCCTAAACTACGTCAATGACTTCGTAGAGCTCATACAGCTCATGGTTCATTCGGATGCGATAGTCATCGCCGACACAAACAGGACCGAAGATTTTGCGAAGAGCTTTTCTCTCGAGCACCCCCAGAGCAGCTACCTAAGTTTGCAAAACTACCCTTGTCTCAACGCCATAAAGTAACACATTTAGAACGAGCGTCTTGTAGAGTGCTAATTTTGTCGATCGAGAGAGGACTCTGGAACTTTGTTGCTTATTGAGCCTGTAGTAGTACCTATTTGCAATTGTTGTTCTTCGCTTTATCTCCAGGCTGACATCATTGTTGTTGATAATGGCGGTGCCAAGGTATATAAACTCCTTGACTACTACAAAGTTAAATGTGCCGGACGAAACGTGGGAGTCTAGACGCCGAGCTCCCCTGTTTGTAGACAAAATATACTTTGTTTTGCTCTCGTTTACTGTCAAACTCACTTTGGCTGATTCCTTTTCTATAGCGGCGAAAACAGCGATAACATCTCTCTTGATTCTGCCGACAATATCAATATCATCAGCATACGCAAGGAGTTGGAAACCTTTAGGGCAAGATATGATTTTGTAATACAAATAATTTTAATTCAAAATTTTATTATATTATATCAAACATATCAAACATATCATATCAAAGATGAGAAAACTGTTTCTGTCAACAAAAATCACTTCTTTTATCTGCATCTTTATTCGATATTATCAACAAAAGAAGGCAAAGCTTATCGCAATCAGAGCTGGGTCGAAAAGTACCCTTTCCTATTCAATTCCAATTCTTTGAAATGAAGATTTGGTATTTGGAAATCTCAATTCCTTAGAACTATAAATAGAATTCCTCAATTACCTTACAGTATTAATTGGTAATTAAGCACCTCAATTCTTCAGTAATGGAATTTGAAAAAAACCAGAACTCCATTATAGGAATTATAATTGGTAATTGAACATCTCAACTCCTAAGGAATGATAATAGAAAAAAATAGCACCTTGCAAATTTTGCTCAAAAAGTCTTAAATCAGAACATTGGCGATTCGAATAAAGCCTTCTAATAAATAATGAAGAAGTTTTGAGTTAATGAAAAATTACAATTCTGTAATGGAATTGACTTGTTTTTTAATTCCGCTCCTAAGGAATTGAGATGTTGAATTGCCATTGAATTGAGATTGCAATTCCTGTAATGGAATTGAAGATGTTTTTCAATTCCATTCCTGAGGAATTGACGTGTCCGATTACCAATCACAATTCCTGTAATTTAATTGAAGAGTTTTTTCCAAGGAATTTGAATTGAGGTGGAATTAATTCCAAAAGGAATCATTACAACCCAGCTCTGGTCGTTATATTTACAAATTCTTATAAATAGTGGCATTAATCTATATATTCTAGTATGTTGCACAAACTAACTCTGTATTAAAAAAACGATAGTAAATTTTGTTATTTTGGTTATTGTACGTATTGAACATATATTCAGTATATCAGATAACCAATAAGCATTTTTTTAATGAAGAAAAAAATTATAAAACAATTAAATTCCAGAGACAATTTCGCTGGTAAAGTGTTTAAAATTGTGCACGACAAGCAACGTGGTGCTTTAACGTTGGTGCGTATTTTTCGAGGTTGTCTGCGCAAGGGAATGCGAATAACTGGAGCAAAAGGCGCCACAGAAGTTGTTAATAAATTATATGAACCACTTGCGGATGAATATAGAGAAATTAATGAGGTCAACGAAGGTGATGTAGTCATATGTGGAGGCTTAAAGGTACCTTCGATTCCTTATAATGCATTTTTTGTCAACTCTTGTTTGTATTTTCAGCACACTATAACTGGTGATTTGCTCACAGTCAACTTAACTTCTTTGAAGCAAGCACAAAATCGTCTAAAAAAATTAATTGGAAAAGATGGTGATACTCATATAAAAACCGTTGAGGCTATAGATGATAATGATGATGATGATGATGCTAAAACTGATTTAGTTAATGAAGTATTTGGTGTTGATCCTCAAATTCCGGATGCAGTTTATTTCTGTTCAATTGAACCGCCTAGTCTTTCGACACAAAATGCAATGGATTTAGCATTAAGACAGCTGCAACGAGAAGACCCCAGCTTGCGTGTTACTTACGATGAGGCAACAGGACAAACCGTGCTAGGAGGTTTTTCTGCCTCACTCTTTAATGCTGTCTAAATTTTTTCAGTATCAACTTTTCAAATATTTCAGGCATGGGTGAACTACATATGGATATTATAAAATCACGTATTTTAACGGAATATAAAATTGATGTAGAATTGGGTCCACTACAAATTGCCTACAAGGAAGCTATTGAAGGACCGGCAGTATTTACTTTCAGCACGGAAAAAGAAATAGCTGGCTCTAAGCAAAATGTATCAATTACTATGGAATTGGTTAATGGCCAAAATGAGTTATTCAGGTATGAGCAGATTCAGAACTCCGTTCTTTTGATAATGTATTGATTGAAAAAATTAAAATAAAAATCTGCAATAGTTTAGATAAATCACCAGAGAATGTTGCAAATTTAAACTTGGTGCGTCCAAGAACTTTGAAAGTTATTAAGAAAGGTGCACTCTCGGCCTTGGAACGTGGTCCACGTGTAAGTGGTCAAGTTATAGAAACGCAAGTTAGGCTGCATAGAGTAACAATAGGACGTGGTACAGCAGATTCGTTTCTTATGTCGGCTGCTGCGCAATGTATTCAAAAGGTGCCTGATTTGTCGCCATTTTCGATTTATTATTAAAAAATTGTTTGCTGCGATATGTGCTATTATGGGTCGCATTAGAAAATACGTTTTTATAATGTTATGGCTTTTATGTGTTGCGTAAATTTAAAGTTAACAACGCCATATTTTTTTAAAATTATAACTTTTTTGGTAGCGGTAAAAGTTATGAATTCGCGTCAGCACTGTTAACGTCAGCAATGTTATATTACCACCACTGTAGATGTCATCACTGCTAACGTTAGCACTGTTAAATCGTGCACTAATGCCTGCATTCCTGATACAGCTACCAGAGGTAAGCAAAAATCATAGCAACACTTCTGTGTTTTTTGTTTGGGGACTTCCAAAAGTGTGCCAGATAGGATGTAGGTGTGTTCAAGAGAAATGTTTAAGAACAAAAAAATAATAGGATCAGCTCATATATTTGACCCCCTTATAATTTGGAACCTCAGCTTATAATTTGGAAGAGATTTCTTTTAATCGAAAATTTGATAATTGGTTGAAAATAAAGCTCTAAAATACTCGAAAAAATATTTACAGAAAAATTTTACGCTATATCTATGATACTTATGTCGTTTTCTTTTCTCGCCAAAAAAATTCTGCACTCTTAAAGGGCCCTTTAAGAGTGCAGAATTTTTTTAAATTAAAATGTTGTATGTATGTATAAAAAAAAATGTTGTGTTGGCTGCCCTGCTAATCGAGAAACGTCAAATAAAATGCAAAAGTCTTCCGTAAAATAGCAAAACACAAAATAAAATTCAAAATGTCTGGCGACAAATGTTCTGTTGAAGGTAAATTAACTTATTTGTAATATTTTCGTTAATATCGTTGAAACCACTTATTTTTCGTTATTTCGTTAATATCAGCCATTTTATGTTTAACTATAATAAATATTGGTAATTTGTATATGTTCAATATTTTCTTAACATGTCACTTTTTTGTTTGTTCAGTTTGTAGCATTTTAGGGCAAAACTCTGAACCCGTTGATCTTGAGAGTGCAAAATTTCTGCATTTTTTATACTTTTCAGGTCAAAATTTTCGATTTTATTTTAGAGGTCAAAATTTTTTTGAGAAAAGAACACAAAAAATGCAGAATTCTCAAAGAGGGCAGAAAAAATGCAGAATTTTTTCGACAAAAAAGAAAACGCCATTAGTGAAGACTTCAATATTAAATATGCAGATGATAAAAATCCACCACTTTTTGAATTTTTTAGTCAAGCCTTAGGTTGACTAGATCCAGAGCTGGGTTGTAATGATTCCTTTTGGAATTAATTCCATCTCAATTCCAATTCCTTGGAATTAGGAATTGGTAATTGATCATCTCAATTCCTCAGCAATGTAATTGGAAAAAGCACCCCCATAAATACCTTGCATCTTTTCATTTTAAAAATTTTGATTGTCCGATAATTTGTAAGGCTTACTCAAAATTTGCTATTATGTGCCGTCGGAAACAGCTATTAGCAATTGATTAAATATATATATAAATATTATATAAATTCGGAAAAGAAACTATGATCTTGAATCTTGATTGAAACTTTGCAAAATGTTAAGTTTTATAACTTTTTTATTTAAACTTAATAGTACTATACTTAGTTCTCTATTTTTTTTTAACCTCTCTACGGCACGTTGCAGCACAATTCGAGCACATTACAGCGCAACTTCAAAATTTCTGAAAAAATATAATGGTGGAGCTAACTTCACATTAAACACTTACTATCTCATAAAAATAAAACCATTAGAAATAGAGTTATTTTCCAATGCTGCACATAATATCACACATCGCCTAACATATTATTTTAAATAATAAATCAAAACTTCGTGTTGTTAGATTGTTAATATATACATGTTATTTTAACAGATTCTCTCGAACTTTGGCACCCGCATTTTGGAACCAATTATGTCTCTACAAATAGTTTTACCCTCCGAACGTGTGTCTGCCGTACTGGCCGATTTGTCGCGGAGACGTGCGCTTATAAATGATGTGCTTCCAAAGGGCACTAAAAATAAGGTATTCTCCCTCATCATTTTCACTTTCAAATCGTGAAATATTTATCTAAATTTTTATCATTTTAGTTGATTTTAGTTAAAGCACCATTAGCCGAGTTGTCGGGCTATTCCAGTATTTTGCGCACCATTAGCTCAGGTACAGCAAGCATGACTATGCAACCATGTGGTTTTGCGAATATGAAAGCTTCAGATGAGGAGCTGGCGATAAAAAGAGCTCAAGGGTTAGACTAAGCTGGGTTTTTTTTTTTAAATTATAACTAGTTGAAAGAAGTAAAAAGCGTTAATTTTCAGTAATTATAAAAGAACTAACTTGATATGAAAGATTTAAATCTTAAAACAGAACTATTATTTCTCATAATTCGAAAGTTGCATGTGTTAAACATTTTTATTACTTTTTTCAGAGTAAAGCTGCTTAAAAGTAAATTTAGGTTTATCCTTATAAAATGTATGCATGCAGACTTAAAATACTTGACCCTCAAACGATAGAGTAAATAAAATCACTTCAGTTATAAGCACACGAATTTTAAAACTTTGTGTTTTATTTTAATTATAAAAAAAATCGATTTTTTTTTTCAATCAGAGCAACATTTTCAAAATTAATAAAGAAAAATATTCCTTAAAAATTAGGGAAACTAAAGCAAAGGCATTTGCTCATTAAGAATTTCGTTCAAAACTCATTGCAACAAAAAAAATTTCAAGTTTTTATCGGTCACAATCAAATAAAGCAGGAAAAAATCAAAAAATATTATAAAAAATGGCCTTTTCAACACAAAAAGATTTTTTTCACGTGCCATTCATGAACCAGACTTTGGAGTTCGAATGTCGTAGGGCATGCGTCAAACTGAAAAGTTATGATTCGACTATCGACGATCGATCATGGGCCATGGATGAAGTGAAACAATCAAAGTTTTTATCTGATCTTGTTACATGCAACACTCCGGTAAGTCTTGAAAATTTCATAAGCACTTAGTAGAGTGGTGTAGAGTAACACGGCATTGCAAGAGCGTTAACGTTAAAAATGCCTTAAAAACAGCTCATCTCTATTTAATATTGACCTTGTTCAAGTTCCTTCTTTAGATTAATGCAGTCAGATGTATCTTAGTTGTATCTTACTAGCGGTTTTTGTGTTAATAGATGCTATAATAAATTTCGTGGCAGAAGTCACTGTCTCGCTGGTTAAACTCCTGAAATGATCGTGCTTTCTAAAATTCGGCCTTGTGAACAATTAAACAATACACGTAAGAGTTCTAAGTATAAATTATGTGGTCTGTTTTTGCATCCAAGGGCTCTAGATTTCTAGAGTTGGTTAAAATTCAAGCTAAATCACTTAAAATTAAACTCCCGCAAATTCGGCGTTTTAACTCGGATAAGAATATTAAAAATATGATATTTGTAGAAATAAAATCGTACTAAATAAACGTTAAAATCTCCCCCTTGAATCATAGGGATTTTATCTTCGCTTCTACCAACAGCATCAATACTGTTTGACTGTAAATCAGTAGGGAATGATGTGTGAAAAAAAAAATTTAAGGTGATGGATAGAACTGCCACCTGAATATTTTGTATTTTTACGAATTCAGTGATTAGTCGAACGCTAGGAAAAAATGGGTTGCTGAGTCCTAATCCTTTGTCAGAATTTTAAAAATGCAAGAATTCGTAAAAATACAAAAAATTGAGGGGGCAACTCTATCCGCCGTATTGAATTTTGAAACTGTGATACCAGATTCAAAATCGAGTACGTTTTTGGAATTTCAAATTTACAAGAATCCGCAGAAATAAAAAAAAACTTCTAGATGGCAATCATATCCGCCATCTTGAATTTTTAAATGTCGACAACAGATTCGAAATCAGCAACCCCTGACCATGTTATATGAAGTTTTAAACTCATGAAAATACATTTTATTAGGTGGCAATCTCTTTTGCAAGAAAATTACATAATTTTGAAATTCTGTTAACGGGTTCGGATTCAGCGACCCTGTTTTACCTAGTGTTAGCCCCAGTACCGAATTTCAAAACTGTGATATCGGATTCGAAATCAAATCCGTTGTCAGAATTCCAAAATGACAAGGATTCACAAAAATAAAAAAAAATCGAGATGGCAAGTCAGTGCAGCATTCGCCAAACAAGAAAAAGATTCGATTCGCATGGGTCTTGCAGTGAACGCAGATAAAACGTGAAATCTGGTGTCAACAAACAAACAGTCCCAGTGTATTGGCACCCACGTCACTGTAAACCAACACCTCCTTGAAGTTGTGAAGGACTTCATCTACCTCGGATCCAGCATTAACTCCACCAACGATATCAATAGAGAGATAAAACGAAGGATAACTCTTGCCAACAGTTGTTACTTTGGGCTCAGTAGGCAATTGAAAAGCAGAGCCCTCTCTCGACGAACCAAGAAGTCATACTTTATAAGTCACTAATCATGCCCGTCCTGTTATATGCAGCACAGACCTAGAAGGTTGAGCAGCTCTGATGAAAAGACTTTGGGAGCGTTGGAGAGAAAGATCCTTCGTAAAATCTACGGACCAATCTGCGTCAATGGCGAGTACCGAATACGATTGAACGATGAGTAATATTAGCAATACGCCGACATCGACATAGTAAAGCGCATAAAAATCGAGCGGCTTCGTTGGCTAGGTCATGTTGAGCGGATGGAAGACGACGCTCCAGCGAAGAAAATATTCGATTCGGTACCCAGCGGCGGTCAAAGCAGAAGAGGACGACCGCACCTCCGTTGGAAGGAGAAAGTAGAGTACAACCTGACGAAACATGGATCTTCCAACTGGTGTCAGCAAGCGCAAAATAGAAATTGCTGGCGCAAATTCTTACATCTGGTCAAAACTGACTTACGGTTGTAAGCGCCACCTAAGTAAGTTAGTAAGAGGTGGCAATCCTATACTATGAAGGCCGAAACATAGTACATCGCAAATCCTTTACTCGGGTCTTGTAATAGATCTTACTGTGTAAGGGTTAATTTTAGGGGCTTTAATTTTTGAGTATTGATGGAATTTTGAAAATGGCGTTAACTAAATAATTCACAGGTTAGGATTCGATATGAAAAAAGCTAAAGAAATTAAGTTTTATTCAAAAATTTGAAATGTTTTTTTAAATTTGTTTGATGATCAATTATTTTCTCTTTTCTCTAAAGGTGCTGGGTGCTGGAACTAATGGAGGACCTGGTGAAGGTGGTGTTGGCCTTGGCGCAGCGCGTGATAGAGATGGAGCTGGTATTGGTACCCATGGTCGAGGTGCCGGTGTAGATCGAGGCAGTGCTAGTCGAGGAATTGGTGGTGGTGCCAGCGGTGGTCCTGGTGGTGGTACTAGCGTTGGTCCTGGTGGTGGCCCAGGTGGTGGTCCTGGCGGTGGTACTAAAGTTGGTGGTTCTGGCGGGGATCCTGGTGGTGGTCCTGGCGGTGGTCCTGGTGGTGGTCCTGGTGGTGGTCCCGGCAGTGGCTTTGGTGGTGGTCCTAGTGGTGGTCCTAGCGGTGGTCCCGGCAGTGGTCTTGGCGGTGGTGTTAGCGGTGGTACTGGCGGTGGTACTGGTGGTGGTACTGGTGGTGGTACTGGTGGTGGTGCTGGCGGTAGTACTCGTAGTGGTACTAGTGTTGGTCCTGGCGGTGGTACTGGTGGTGGTACTGGTGGTGGTGCTGGTGGTGGTGCTGGCGGTTCCACTCGTAGTGGTACCAGCGTTGGACCTGGAGGTGCTACTGGAGGAGGCACTGGTGATAGCTCTTTTCGACCTGGAGCAGCGAGTGGTGCAGGTCAGGGAGGGCCCAGTGGTACAGGTCTTGGAGGAGGAGGAGCTAGTGGTGCAAGTCGTGGTGGTGCAGGTGGTGCGGGTGGTGTTGGCGGTCATATTGCGGATGTTAGTTAAATATGTTAAACATACAAAATAGTTGAACTCCATTTTTAACATACATTTCTCTCATAGAACCTAGCTAAATATGGCATAAAAGGCGGCGATAGTCTGTTGCAATGTGCAAACCAAAATCTACTTAAACTAGATGAAATTCTAAACGACAAAAAGAGCCTACAAAAACAGCTGGAGGTTTCAAATGAACGATTGAAGACAACCACTGAGGAAAATCAAAAAATTAAAGAAATCCTCGATCAAAAATTCGACAATAACCTCAGCAAAGATTTCTTTAATAAAATTCAAAAGTTAGGAGCATCTGGCAAAATAAGTAAAAGTGAAGAGAATGATCTTCTTCAACTATATTACAAATTTGAAGATATGAACAAGGCCTACGAGGTGACACAAGCGGAAAGTTTGTATCTGAAACGCTTAATTGAAAAACTCTCCCAACGTGCCTCCATGGATGTCATTCGTGTAGAACCCGAAAACAGTACCGATGTCAAATATTTACAAAATAATGTCAACTCTCTGCGTAAGGAGGTCAATATGTTGCGGCATTTGGAGGATGAAAAACTTAAAATCCAACAAAATGCGCAAAGTAATAAGGCCGCTTCGGACCAAGATGCGGAGAAAATAAAGGAAATAATAGATGAACGCAATTCGTTGCGTGAAAAGTGTAAAACATTCAAGGATCTTGAAAAAAAAGTCAGGGATTTACAAAAGAAAGCGCATGAAGCTGATAATATGTCGGACAATCTGTCTGCCAATTTGGACAATCAATCCAAATATATTTGCGATATGGAATGCGAAATGCAACGTATGCAAAAGTACTACGAAGACGAAATTCAGAAATTAAAGTACTGCGAGGAACTACTAAAGGTATGTACTATGACATAATATGACATAATAATTGCCATAGCTATTTTTTAGTATTCTTTTATTTTATATATTTATATATTATTTATAAGCTTTGGTTTTTTTTAAGTATTAGGTTTTTATTTTTTTCTAAGACGAAACAAGTATTCATATCTTAGGAACTAATTTGACACCTGCCATTAGATCTGCAATGAGTACTAATGATTATTGGTATACTTAAGTCATGAGCCATTACTACTGGTGCAAATGTGTTTTCATTTCAACTCAACAAAATACTTTGACTAATTCTCACCAAAATTAAAAAAAAAAATAATCATAGAACTCCTGTGGCGATCGTGTCGAAGTGGGTAGAGTGTGTGTCCCATACGTCAGAGAACCTTGAAATCCAACAATACACTTTTTTGTGGTAGTCAACCAATGACTCAAAAACGACAAGATATGAAACAAAAGAAGAGATCGTTTTAGGTGTAATTAGATTTTACTTCAGAAAATAATACTTGATACAAACATAAATCAGCCATAATTACCAAAAAGTATGCCAAATTAATATTTTCTCTTGGTTGATGATGAGTTTTTATTATTTTAAATCAGCAATCCTTTCACATGCACGCGAGCTCATCGAATTTCTTAAAGTCCATGGAACGAACTTAAGTGTCTTCCTAATATTTTCGCAGTTTTAAACTGCTTGTGTGCATTTCTGGCACTTCTGCATTTTACATCTAAATAGTTTTTTGAATTAATTTTTTTTTTTTAACACAATTTTTATATTAACCTTTATTTTCGTTATCTTCTTTAATAATTTTTCTAGCTTGAGCAAAAAATTAATATGAAATTAAGTGACACTCGATTGAATGAGCATTCATCGAACACAGCGCAAGGCAAAGCTGGTGAAGACCCGCACCATAAGCCAAACATAAACTAACAGAGCTGCAACGAATGAAAAACAGCTGATATTGACAATGTGTCTTTCATGACGTAGGCAAACGTACGCATGGCTTAATTTTGTCTAATTTTTGACTTGCCCTCAAGAAAAATTGCCGTGTGGAAAAGGGGTCTAAGGGCCAACTAAACTTCACAGACAGTCTGCGCAAACAAGACTTTTTTCTGGCTGTAGCGACGATCGTAAACTACAGAGACTTCATTTAGGACATAGAATAAAGTTCTATGAATCCAACAAAACTTTTTTCTTAGCTGCCACTTTTATTTACTTTTCATCAACACGTCTTCATTCGACAAAATTTTCGCGATTGTGACAAGTCTGTGTGAATTCCAACTCACACTATAAAGACTGTCTGCGCAAACAACCGAAAATCAAAATATTTTAATTTTTGCGCAAACATCTGCGCAGACCAAAAGACAGCCAAAAATACACCGTCTGCGCAAACACATGTGTAATTGCAGAATACGACCGCGAAAAATAAGTTTTTATAGAATGATATTATTTCCAATTTGATAGCTGTCATTCAATAATTTTGTATATTATTTCTGAAGTAGTTAATAAAAATTCCAAAAGAAAGCCGTTAGTTTATTTTATTTTGAGAATAAAAGATATGTTCAGTGATCAATAGAAAAATTTGAAACAGACGACTATCATAGCATAGGGTGTTCAGAAAGGCAATATTTCAGCATTGCTATATTAAAACATGATAATTTGCAAGCCTTTTGCAAATTAAAAAACTCAAATATGTAAATAGTGGCATAGAAGCATTCGTAAAACCATGATCTAAATTGTGTGTAAACGTGGTAACGTTATCTTCCTTACTTTCCGCCTAAGAACAGAATTTTTGATATGAAAAATAAAATTCACAATGAATATATTTACAGTCTAGATGTTACAACGTACACTTTTGAAAAGGGTTGGGTTCTGAAACATAATTTCTTTGACAAAATTTCGCCCTACAAAATTATCCTTATTTAAAATTGTCCTTTACAAAATTTCCCTCTACAAACTTCACCTTAACAAAATTATAAAAAAAAAAAAATTAAAAAAGAATAACAATTTCGTAAAGAGGTAATTTTGTTAAGGACAATTTTAAAAAAGGGTAATTTTGAAAAGGGTAAATTTTTAAAATGGAAATTTTGTGAGTTAAAACTTTGTCAAGGACATTTTTCGAAAGGGAAATTTCGGCCAGCTAACTTTTGAAAAGTATATCACGTCGTGAATTTTCCTAATACTTTCTATAAATCTTAAATGTTTTTATTTCTTTTATTTTTAGTGCCAAATACAAGAGCTGAAAGATGACCTCTGCCGCTCCCATTGCAAGGCTCAAAAAGCAGATTGTCTTCAAATGGAGATCGGTTGCTTACGCAATGAATTGTTAAAACGTGACTTGGCGCTGGGTGATTATGATTGCCAATATAAACAGCTGATGGTAAGTTGATTCCTTATTTAATATCGATGATATTTTGGCTAGAGGTTCCAAGCTTAAAATAGTTACAAACTTGTATCATTTGACTATACAAAATATCAAAATTCATCGATTAAAAGTATTAAAGTTAAATGCAGTGGACGTCAGAAATAATGTATTTTATGTTGTACATCACCCAAGGATAAGTAGTGTGAAATGCACCTGTCTTTAAATTTTTGATTTTATCCAATTTTATGGTTACTTAAGCTAAAAAATAAGATGCTCATGATACATTTTCTTTTACCCTGCTCCTATTGTTTTTCAGTTTCAAATTTGTTTTATGTGTTGTGATTGTTTAAAAAATCATGAAATTTTTATGTAGTTTGGAATACACTACGGTGAATTTTTTGAATAGAACATTAAATAAATGGCCGCCTCTATTGGCCAAAACAAACTGCGTTTTCCATAACTTTTTCAAGCATTTCAGGCGGTGTAACGATGATTACGGTGTTGAGATCGTCAATGGTCTGAGGCTTGCGGGCGTACACTTTGCGTTTCAAATAATCCCAAAAAAGAATCTGGAGTTCAGGGGTCAATCATCATTTTCTAACATCACACGTCTAAGACATTTCAATTGCAGAAACTGCATTTATTGATTTGCAGTGTGATATGGTGCTCTGTTTTGTTGAAACCAGAGAACTGCAACGAGCCTATGATTCGAACGAATAACTATAAATCATCCATCAAAAACCGAATGCGAGTGCGTGCGGTTGCGTACAACAACCACCACTTCCACGCGAAGCATCCTCATAACAGCGATGAGCGACGAGTGCCGCCGATTTCACTCATCGCTCATAAGAATGCCGCTCAATGATTTTAGAGTCATTCCTTATGATTCTAGAGTCATTAAGGGAAATCACGTGAAGTGTTACCACTGACATATATTATTATACATATAATATATAAATTTATTATTATATACATATAATACCTGCGGACTCGGCAAATGTATGAAAATAAATCTTAAAACAGTATTAAAATAATACATAAACGCATATACTTCATAAAAAAAATTTTAAATATTATTGATAGAAATAAGTGAAAAATTGTGAAAATATTATTGGAAAAACATATTAAAAATTTTTGGAAAAATTTTTTAAGAATTACAATAAAGAATTAAGAATTATTTTAATTAAAATATTAAATAAAATCATTTTATAATACATAAAATCGGCAATCCTGTTTATTTTGGATTGCCGCTTTCCTTATGGCATCCCTACACATAAGGGTTCTCAGCAATTCATCATTGCAAGTGTGAAAGTGATTTAAGAAATTGATTAAAACAATACAATAACAACAATGAACAAATAATAGACAACATACAAGTAAGTTTGCTATAATTTAAATCTTTGAACAAACGATCCCCAACTTAGAAGCTGGCGATTTATCTTAATCAACACGTAAAACACAAGACAAAAGTAAAACAAGGAAAACGCTCGCCAATACTGTGAAGTGCACGCAAATCATTCAATGACTCTAGAGTCATTGAGGGTGCTTAGAATCATATACTTAGAATTCAACAGTCTTTCTAATGAGCGATGAGTGAAAGCAGCGGCACTCGTCGGTTATCGCTGTTATGAGAATGCTTCGCGTGGAAGTGGTTGTTGTGCGCAACCGCACGCACTCGCACTCGGTTTTTGACGAGTGATTTAGAACCGTAAAACCCTAACTCAATTTTTTTTTACATTATAGGACAAGAAAAAACTTAATAAAAACCAAGTTCTACAATTTCTGCAGTAAAAAAAAAAAAAATTGTAACATCATTACATCACTTATAGTTTTTAATAAAAAAAAAAGTTTGCAAAAAATTCGGAGCTAAAGAACTTTATTTATTACAAAGTTTTTTCCTTCTCCTATTGAGTTAGGACCTTTTGATATAGAGCCTTTCTATATTAATGCCCCTATCAAAGTCAGCGAATCGAATTTTCTACTCGATTCGACTCAGTTGGCGAACTTTCAATTCTGCCGTATCATGGCTTGCGACTTTACTTGTTCGCCGCAGATTCAATGCTGCCAAAGCATAAAACTATAAAAGTAAACAAAGTTACGTCAAAAAATTAAATTTCGAAGAAAACAAATTCAATTCGTTCGGGTGTTTTCTTACCCCCTAGCCACACGTGCCAGTTCGAAGACACTAACAGTTCGAAAAACTTAATACACTCTCACTTTTCACTAATACACTCACACCTTGACATCACTGGCAGTCCACTGGCAACAACTTTTACTGAGACAGTGAATTTTGACAACCACAGCCAGTGCGAAATCGAAGTAAGGAAACAGTGTTGTATTTTATCCCTAAAATATTCGAACTTTAAATATGCACTTTTCTTTCATGTCTTGTAATGAAATATATTCAATTATTTTAATTGCCCTTATTTGACACATAAAATATCATATGAATAAGTTGCATTTCATTTTGTAAAATATTGATAAACACATTTTACAACATAATTAGTTCCCCATTTTTATCCCGTGTAAGTTTCGTGCTGTGTTGGCATATAAAGCATCACTGAATAAAAGCAGCCGAAATAATAAAGTGGTCGAACCTTTGCCTTCAACGCGTAGATTTGTAGATTATTTCGAAACATTTTCGTAGTTAATACATATTCTTTGCTGGCCTGCCAGTACTATCACGTGTGGCTGCAGCGTTACAGGCCGGTTACACAGGACAGTGAAAGTGCAAAAGAATACGTGTACTGTTCAAATGATTCGAAAAATTTCGAACTTTGACCCCTTTTACATTGATCAAGTCTTGAAGTCAAGTTTTTTGACGTTCTCTTTAGAACTTGACGAAAGCTTTCAATTGGTCAAGACTTGAATTCAATTTCTTGTCTTCTTTCCTTGTTTTCTTAAAAAAAAAGCGGGATAGGTAGCAAGCAAACTGAAGCAAACTGAATTTTAATAAATTTGCAAACTGAATTTGGATTTACTCAAACGACATTTTTGGCTATAAAAATATATTATTATTAAAAATATCTACAAAAACCTCATTAAATAACTCACACACAAATTTTACTGCAACTGAAGTCTAACAAACTCACATTGATATGCAAAAAATAAAATAAAAAGTACTGTCAACAACGCGAAAATAACAAAAGGAACACGAAAAAATTGCCGGTACCAAGGTTTATTAATACAGGTTAAGTCACTTCAGAGACGCTCGGTCGAACTGTCAGAATGGATAAAAGGAAATCAAGAAAAAAAAAAAACCTGAATCTGTACAATTTTTAGCTAACAGCCACTTTGACAGCTCGAGCAAAGGCAGAAAAAGAGCATGGCACAATTATAAGGTAAGCTCATCACGGAGAGGAATGGAGTAGAAATCAGAATAAAGCTAGATTGATGTCAAAATCAGCTGTTCATCGCAAATTTCTTTATACTCACGTTCGCAGTTTGTAGGTTAGAATTTGTTACAGATTTGTTTGCAATTTTAAGAGTTTCACATTTTATAGTTTTCATTACACTGTTAATAGTTTAATGAATATTTATTACTTTTCATCATTAAGCAAACGAAAAAAACTCAAAATTTATTCCAATTTAACAACACTACGAATACTCTTGCCCTCATGCATCAAATCGAACGCCTCGTTTATGGCATTTAAGTTCATGGTGTGCGTTACAAATTCATCGACCATTAATTCTTTACGCAAGTATTCATCAACTAGCTTAGGCACATCCGAAACACTACGCCATCCACCGAATGCAGTTCCCTTCCAAGTGCGACCTACTACTAGCTGAAATGGGCGTGTACTTATTTCTTGTCCAGATGCTGCCACTCCGATGATAACTGATGTGCCCCAACCTTTGTGGGTCGACTCCAGTGCAGCACGCATAGTATTTACATTGCCAATACATTCAAAGCTGTAATCGAAACCTCCATCAGTTAGTTCGATGAGGTAGTTTTGTATGGGTCCCTTGTCGGCTACATCCTTAGGATTAACAAAATCGGTGACGCCAAATTTCTTGGCCACTTCATATTTTGCTGGGTTAATATCAATGCCATAGACTTTTGAGGCACCTGCTCGCTTACAGCCCATAGCTGCTGCCAAGCCGACAGCGCCGAGACCCCATACAGCACAAACACTGCCAGGTTCAACCTTTGCAGTATTTATTGCAGCACCATAACCTGTGGGAATGCCACAACCAAGCAAACACACTTTCAAGCGGTGCCTTCGCATCAATCTTGCACAAAGAAATATCAGCGACCACCGTGTACTCAGAAAAAGTCGATGTGCCCATGAAGTGGAAAATTTTTTGGCCTTTGCATGTAAAGCGTGTTGTTCCATCGGGCATCACACCATTACCTTGAGTGACACGTATCTTCTGGCACAAATTTGTTTTGTTGCTCTTGCAAAATTTGCATTCATTACATTGCGGAATGTAAAGAGGAATGACATGATCACCTGCCTGAAAATTGGTTACACCCTCACCAACACTTTCAACTATACCGGCACCTTCGTGACCTAAAATCACTGGAAAAATGCCTTCGGCATCGTGTCCACCCAAAGTATACGCATCAGTGTGGCACACGCCGGTAGCTAGAATCTTAATACGTACTTCATGAGCTTTCGGTGTGTCTACTTGAATTTCCTCGATAACAAGTGGTTTCTTGGCCTCCCAAGCGACAGCGGCTTTGCAGGTTATGACTTTGCCTTCCGTGGATGACATTTTGATCCGAACTTTTATCAATCACAGTAGTATCACAAAAAACGAAACTGAATTAGAATACCAACCAGAAACGATTTCATTCTAAAAAATTAAAAAAAAAAAGGAAAGCGGAGTAGAAAAAAGGATAGAAGTTATAATATTTTCACTCAAATTATCACAAATTTAACACACGCGACCGCACTTTATGGATGTTTATGTTTGCAACTTTATGGGAGGAAATTAAATTGGTGCTACATCGTATGGCCAAGCCATCAACTGACAAGCATCTTCCTTCTCATTATCCGCTCTTCGTTGACGCGTGAGAGCATTTAGTATCATGGGCCTACCTTATCATTGTATCATGAAAAAGAGTGCTTTTCTCTCAAGTGACTTAACCTATATTAATGAACATTGGCCGGTACAGCTTCAAGTTTTTTCCCCCTTCCGTCGCTTCCGATGTGCGGCGAATTGCCAACAAACTCTGAAACTCGACTTTAAGTCTTGATCAATGTAAAAGGAGTCTTTCATGCTAGTAGCAAGAGGTGCTACACATGCAAGTGAAAGTTCATTAAAAAAATTTCATCGTATGCGAAGGTTCTCGCTGCTATTGCAGTTTGCGTGTGCTTTATTTCAATTTTGGCTTGTTTTCAAAAGTGTAAACACAATGTCGTCGTATACAAAGGTGATAGTTGCTTTCAATTTTCGATTTTCTTTCCATTACTTTAATTGTACATTTTTCACTTTTATTTGCAACTTTTTACATTTGTTTTATTTGCTTTTAATTGTAAACAAGCTATCAGTGTTGCTTCTTGTACGAAATCGAGGAAAACCCGAAATAAATCCACCAATAGTAATTAAAAACAACACTGATATCCCCTTTTTTGACATACACTAGCCGCTGCTGTCAAAATACACTGGCTCTGAAATTTCGTTGCTAGTAGCGATGAAACTGGCGTGAAAGTGAATTCAGTATGAGTGTATTTGTAAAAAAATTAATGAATTAATTGAATGAACTAATGAATTAATTTGTAAAGAATTGAATGAACTAATGAAAATTTTTGGACTTTTCCAAGTGGGAGTAAGATGGAGGGAAAGAGCAAATGGATATTGGGCACCTTATTTTTTTAGCGCAAGTGACCACAAAATTAGAAAAAATCAAAAATTTAAAAATAGGGGCATTTTATTAATCGTATCCCGAGGTAACCTCTGGCTTAAACTTTTCAAACTAAACATTCTTGGTATTAAATGTACTTAATTTGTTGAATCTTAACATTTCATTACTTTTAAATACAAAACAATTACAATTTTAAGGAAAACCACAAAATTAAAAAATTTTAGCTCCAAATTTGAATGAAAATTAAAAATAATAAAACTATTTTTTTGTTTTTAATTTGACGAAAATTTGACAGTTCATTATAGTGTACGTCCATTGTATAAAACAGCTACTTAATTTAAGTGACAGTAATTTTAATTATTGTATTAATTCTTTAAAGTACAAAGCCAAAGCATTTAAGAACTGTGGCTATCGTCTGCTCCAGCAATTACCCGAAGCTGGCCATGATTCTAACATGTCAAGTTAATACTTAGTTTTTAAATGTGCCCATTTTTCAAAATCATTTATTGTATATATCTACGTTGTTGAATTTGTAAATTTTATGTTGAATAAACTTATATGCCCACCTAAATGATTGTCGTTTAACAATGTTGAGTGGATAGATTTCGATTTTTCTTATTGTGGTAAGCCAGAAAGTGTATAAGTGAGTCTTTTAGTTTATTGAAATGTCTGATGAAACGAATCGATCGCAATTTTGGCTATCTTGGTTAATTTTATTTTTTATATATTTAAATTATTATAGTTACTTTTACTTGGGAAGGGTTTATTTTTTATAAAAGCAACACATGGCCAGCTTCTTATTGCTAGCCACAAAACTAAATGGCTGTGGTTTTGAGTTAAAATGGACCAACTTCGTTATTTATATTACGGAATATGCGTTTTAAGTATGGCGTTTATAGGTTTTTTTGTTAGATATTCGAAATTAATCGAATAATAATTAATTAAATTAACAGAAATTGGAGTTTATGGGGATATTTACGGAGTTGGTTCATTTTAACACTGAGCTTTTTAACAAGAAGTTAAATGTTTTTAAATTTTGGTCATAATTTGGACCCATTGTAATTACTTAATTTTTTAGAAGCTCGAAATGAAATTTTCAGATTTATCAGTCTGAAGTTTATCAGTTTGTTTGGTGTTGTTTGTAAAATAAACAGCCCCATTGTGAATAAAATTTTGCGCGGAATTAAAAAAGGGAATTTTCGTTTTTTTAGCAATGTTCACAGAATTTTTGGAAAATTTTAACACAAATATTTGCATTTATCGTAAATTTTTAAGATCTAAAAAATTAAAGTTCCTTTTTTATCAATTCCGGGGGAATTTTAGTCATAATAGGGCTGAATATATTTTTCAGTACTCACAGTAATTATGGTGGGTATTAATATAAGTAAATTTTTCTGCATTAATAATAAAAAAAAAACATTCTTTAATCACATATCACAAAAAAAAAAAAAAAGCATTTCTGTGGCTCTTATACTATATTGTTTTTCTAAAAAGCTTGTATAATTTAATCCTACTTTTCACAGTTTGTTGTTGATGAATTAAAAAGTCGCAATTCTTTGGAAATACAAAATCTTCAAGATACTCAAACGCAAACATGTGGCGATTTTATAGATGATTTGGCCTTCTTTACCAGCGCAACAATTAGTGAAATAATGAAAGAAATTAACCAACGTGGTATAACTCCACATGGTGTCGGAGATGGGATTTATACTGGAACAGGAGTGCCAGGTGGTCTTAAAGGTTATCCACCGGGTGCTGTTTATCCACCAGATCAAATAAGAGAAATGAAAAGAATATCCCAAATGTCCCCAGATGAATGCTTCAAGGAAGTGGAAAATCTTCAGAAAATAATCCGACAGGTGGATGCTGAAAAGGCTATGTTACAGCATCAAGCCCAGAAATTGGCACAGGAAAATAAAAGATTGAGTGAAGGCTTGTTGAAACATGGTGATAGCTTAAACCACATAATCAATGAAGTGGGAAGAATTGATACCGAAATGGCAAAGCAGGGCGTAAAAGCAGAACAATTTCAAAAAGAGCTTAAAGAATCCGTAGATATAGTATATGAAATAGGTGAAGTTCACTCAAAAAATCAAGATTTGAGTAATGCTGTAAATGCGATCAGATCACGAGATGATCAGAATCTTATTGAAGATCTGCGCAGACAATTACAGGCCTGCACAGAAAAGAATGAACGCTTGCGGAAGGAGAATGATGCACTGCGAAATCAGCTTTTAGAAAGGGGTATTGTGCCTATAGTCGCTAAAACAGATGAGGCAGGTATAAAGTTGGAACCAAGTAGTGCTACGTCAGGAGATGCTGGTGGCAGACCGGGAGAAGCTGGTGGCAAGCCAAGTGAAGCCGGTGGCAGACCGGGAGCAGCTGGTGGCAGGCCAGGAGAAGCTGGTGGCAAACCAGGAGAAGCGGGTGCTAGCCCGGGAGAAGTTGGTGGAAAACCTGGAGAGGCTGGTGGCAGACCAGGTGAAGCTGGTGGCAGCCCAGGTGATGCTGGTGGCAGGCCTGGCGAAGCTGGTGGCAGGCCAGGTGAAGCTGGTGGCAGGCCAGGAGAAGCTGGTGGCAAACCAGGAGAAGCGGGTGCTAGACCGGGAGAAGTTGGTGGCAAGCCAGGAGAAGCGGGTGCTAGGCCGGGAGAAGTTGGTGGCAAGCCAGGCGAAGCTGGCGGCAGATCAGGAGAAACTGGTGGCAAGCCAGGAGAGGCTGGTGGCAGGGCAGGTGAAGCTAGTGGCAGGGCAGGTGAAGCTGGTGGCAGGCCAGGTGAAGTTGCTGGCAGGCCAGGCGAAGCTGGTGGCAGGCCAGGAGAAGCTGGTGGCAAACCAGGAGAAGCGGGTGCTAGGCCGGGAGAATTTGGTGGCAAGCCAGGAGAAGCGGGTGCTAGGCCGGGAGAAGTTGGTGGCAAGCCAGGAGAGGCTGGTGGCAGGGCAGGTGAAGCTAGTGGCAGAGCAGGTGAAGCTGGTGGCAGGCCAGGTGAAGTTGCTGGCAGGCCAGGTGAAGCTGGTGGCAGGCCAGGAGAAGCTGGTGGCAAACCAGGAGAAGCGGGTGCTAGGCCGGGAGAAGTTGGTGGCAAGCCAGGAGAAGCGGGTGCTAGGCCGGGAGAAGTTGGTGGCAAGCCAGGCGAAGCTGGCGGCAGACCAGGAGAAACTGGTGGCAAACCAGGAGAAGCGGGTGCTAGGCCGGGAGAAGTTGGTGGCAAGCCAGGAGAAGCCGGTGGCAGACCGGGAGAAGCTGGTACTAAAGCAGGAGAAGCTAGTGGTGGACCGGGTGAAGCTGGTACAAAGCCAGGAGAAGCTGGTGGCAGGCCAGGAGAGGCTGGTGGCAGGGCAGGTGAAGCTGGTGGAAAGCCAGGTGAAGCTGGTACTAGACCGGGAGAAGCTGGTGCTAGACCGGGAGAAGCTGGTGGCAGGGCAGGCGAAGCTGGCGGAAGACCGGGAGAAGCTGGTGGCAAGCCAGGAGAATCTGGTGGCAGACAGGGAGAAGCTGGTGGCAGACCGGGAGAAGCTGGTACCAAGCCAGGAGAAGCTGGTGGTAGGCCAGGTGAAGTTGGTGGCAGACCGGGAGAAGCTGGTACTACTAAGCCAGGAGAAGTTGGTGGCAGGCCGGGTGAAGCTGGTGGTAAGCCGGGAGAATCTGGGGGTAAGCCTGGTGAAGCTGGTGGCATGCCAGGAGAATCTGGTGGCAGATCAGGAGAAGCTGGGGGCAGACCAGGAGAAGCGGGTAGCAGACCGGGAGAAGCTGGGGGCAGACCGGGAGAAACTGGTGACAGGCCAGTAGAAGCTGGTGGCAGGCCAGGTGAAGCTGGTGGCAGGTCAGGTGAAGCTGGTGGTAAGCCGGGTGAAGCTGGTGGTAAGCCTGGCGAAGCTAGTGGCATTCCAGGAGAATCTGGTGGCAGACCGGGAGAAGTTGGTGACCGACCAGGAGAAGCTGGTGGCAGGCCAGGAGAAGCTAGTGGCAGACCAGGAGAAGCTGGTGGCCGACCAGGAGAAACTGGTGGCAGGCCAGGAGAAGCTGGTGGCAGGCCAGGAGAAGCTGGTGGCAGGCCAGGAGAAGCTGGTGGCCGACCAGGAGAAGCTGGTGGCCGACCAGGAGAAGCTGGAGGCCGGCCAGGAGAAGGTGGTGGCATTCAAGGAGAAGCTGGTGGCCGACCAGGAGAAGCTGGTGGAACAGATACCACTAAAACTCGAAAACTTGGTGCAAAGCCTGGAGAACCTGGCTATAAGCCAGCAACAGCGGATTCTAGAGGCAGTGAAGCTGGTGATATATCAGGTGAAGATGGTGACATAGGTGATGCATCATTTGGCCAGGATGGTACACGAGCCGATGCTGATGACCGTCGAACGGATGGTGGTCGTGGAAGAGGAACGAAAGGAAAACGTGGAATTTCAACAAAAGGTGGTCCCTCTGATACTGACGGTGGTGTACAATTCGGTGATAGATCAGGTGGTAGAGCTGGTGGTATAGCCGGTTATAGAGTTGGTGGTAGAGCTGGTGACAGATCTGGTACTTCACCTTATTCTGATAGAAAAGGTTCACCAGGTAAAATCCGCGAAAAAGAGTTTCCCGGCAGAGATGATCCTAATATGTACAAAAAATTTGTTGAAAAGAGTTCAGACAGGATGTCGAACAATTTGAAGGCTGGCAAGGATTTAGAAAAGGAAATACGTGCAATTCTTGACTCTTTTATCGAAGAATGTGGCTACTTCTTCTGTAAATGTTCCATGCCAAAGAGTAAATTCTATAGTATAATCCATAAGCTACTACATAACGGCATCAATACTTTATTGTTCAAAGAACTTGTGTACGTGCATAAAAAAATATTTTTAGCTGCTGAAAAATTAAGACCAGGATCATTGATCAGTATAATACTCGCCGAAAATCAAGATGATAGTGATGATAATAAAATGAAATGTTGTAATTGCAGAAATGCACTTTGTTGTAATAACTCGGAAGAAATGCTAAAAGAAAAAGGTTTGCTTACTCGGTATTTTGTGCTATTTTTGACGATCATTTCAACTTTTCTTATAGTGTGCAAATTGGAGCGTGATATTGAAATAGCTAAAGAATATTTAGATAGTTATAAGACTCGCCCACAATCGTATAGAAAATATCATGACCGATTAGAAGCTGGACATAGTCAATCTGAGGAAGAAAAGTATGCGCACATTATTTTAAAGAAAAAACCCATAACCAAACATTTACTTTGATTCATTGCAGGAATTTGACATATCGTCCAGCAAAACCGATTACAAAATGTAATAATAAGCAACTGAAGCAGTTAAAGGTCTGTCAAAATCATTTTCATTATTCACTTCTAATGTATTTTTGTTTTTTCCACAGGCTCGCATCATGAAATGTTCCGAGCTTATACGATAGATGTGAACGAAGATTAGAACTTGTGTATTTTTTTTTCTTTTTATGTACTTTTGTGATGATATATGTATATTTTTTTTTTTAAATATGTATACGAATTTATTACATATCCTATGAAAAAAAAACAAATTGACACTTTAGCTTAAATGCGAGGCAGCATATTTGGTAATATCTTTATACACCAAGATAATTTCTTTTTTATCTCTTTGGTTAGGATGTTTTTATTCTTTAGTTATAAAACCGGATTTCAAAATGTTATTCTTTGCATAAAAAAGAATTGTTAAAGAAAGGTACATACATACAAAAGTTGTTGCCAAATTTAAATCAACATTTATATATCTTTAGCAAGGCGAAGGTATGCATTAGAGTGGGTCGAAAAAAGTTTAAAAAAACCACCCCCTATTTCAAAGCTGCCCTCGAGTGGATTTCAAAACCAACAAAATTTTATTTTTGGTCCACCGGAAAAACAGCCGAAATGGTATTTTTTCTATAACTTAAGCATAACATATCCGATCTTAAAAAATAATATGTCGTTTGAAAGTGCTTTACGAGTACTACATTTTCTCTTCAGAGCATTTGTACTTTCAAAGTCATATATGACTAGTAAGCCCCGGTAACCCGATTTACCCCCCATACAATTCATACAATTTGTTTACATTTTGTCCAAAAAAATTATTTAATAAGCTTAAAAACATAGAAGTTATAATGGTTCAAATATTTGGTACAATGCTTGTTCCATTATACATGTATGAATTATTTTTTTTTATAAAGGGTCCGCCAAATAACTTTTTTTTTTGAAATGCAAAAAAAAACTACTTAATATTTTCTCAAATTTATTTTTTTATTTGAATGTACAATCCTTCCGATTAATAATGGAAAATAATTTCATTCAAATGGCTGCCTCGGCTGGCCATGCAGTAGCCTACACGATCGGTCCAATTTTTTAGCACATTATCGATTGTGTGCAGCTGTATTTCACCAATGGTTTCACGAATATTGTCCTTTAAAGCGTCAATTGTCTTTGGCATGTCGGCGTAACACTTATCTTGGAGGGCACCCAACAAATAATAGTCCAACGGTGTCAAAACGCAGCTCCGAGGTGGCCAAACGACATCAGCTCTGTGGAGGATAATGCGATCTTCAAAAACAGGGCGCAAAACATCGAGTGTAGCTTCGGCTGTGTGGCACGTAGCTCCGTCCTGTTGAAACCAAATGTTGACAATATCCTCCTCTTCAATTTTTGTGAACAAAAATTCGTTCAACATGGCCCGATAACGATGGCCATTGACTGTAAAGGGCCCTATAGACGATCAACTAATCGCAAAACTGGTTGATAAACTGGTTGCTCGTTGTTGAGAACAAGTCGTGTGTAGATGAGTTGAGGTGTTATTTTCAGTTTTTCAACTAGTTTATCAATCAGTTGGCAAAAATTAAAAAATTTTGATTTTTTGCGATTTCACATCAACCAGTTCTTCAACTGGTGATGTGTTTGTAGCAAAATCAACAACTAATCGTCAGATTCATAATAAAAAAATTATTTGCATTCATTTTCAATATAATATGCGCGATGTTTTCAAGAAGAAAAACTTTTTGTACTGGAATTGAAAAATTGGTTCATGCGTCTATAGATAAAACCATCGACCAGTTCTTCAATCAGTTTTGCGATTAGTTGCTCGTCTAAGGGCCTTAATGGCCACTCCTTGCTCATTTTCGAAGAAAAATGGCCCAATTATGCCTCTGGACCAAAATCCGCACCAAACAGTGACTCGTTTTGGGTGCATCGGCTTTTCAATGTATGCTTGAGGGTTTTCTGTGCCCTAAATGCGACAATTTTGTTTGTTTACATACCCGCCAAGATCAAAATAAGCTTCATCTGAAAAGATGATTTTTTTGGCAAAATCGGCATATTTCCCATTTTGGCAAAATCGCAATATTTCCCAGCGTTGTTCAAGCGTATACACAGCCATATTCGTTCAGCGGAAGGATAAAACTAATTATCTGTCAAATCATACATGAGCTAAGTGTTACCATTCACGAAATAAGCACTAGTTGAAAAAAAAAACGTTAGATGGCGGACCCTTTATCAAACAAAATTGAAAATTTTCAAGAACAAAAGTCAAGAACATTTGGCTGTTTTCCGGTGGTCCAAAAAAATTTTTTTTGGTTGTGGAATCCACTTGAGGTCAGCTTTGAAATAGGGGATATTTGTTAATGCATGAGTCCTAAGCTAACCTAACCCATTTTGAACAAGAATGGGCATGACAAACTTATTTATTGGCAGTTAAGGAACATTTATTGTGTTAGTAGGTATCATTGCATAACTTGAATGATATCTACATAAGTGCTCCTTAACGGTTCATTTACTTGACTTGGACTCAATTCAGTATACTACTTTACAAAAGCACAGAATTTTCGGAATCTATGCCATATACCATACATCAAATTATCATAGACTCTAACCGCCACAACAGCCTTTAGAATAGACAGCTTTTGAATAAGGGACAGTCACCTTAAATGAGTCACTTGCATCAAACATGTTCGTTTTCATCAAAGGCTTTGATGAAGACAAAAATATATGAATTTTCAATAGAAAGTAATCTTGTTAAGGGGGTCTTCTCATTGAGCAACATTTTCGACTTTTTTTTTGCATTTATTTATAGCTTGGGTAGTTGTGAATATGCCCCTAAAAGGATTTTTAGAAATTCGAAATACTTTAGAAGATACAGCCTTTTTTGTGAAGCAAGGTCTTCGTCAAAATGAGCTATTTTTTTTCGACTCATTTTCGAACGAAGCGGCATAAAGTAACCACCGAATTCCGTTGAAAATGTTTTTTAGAGATTTTAGATTTCTAAAAGGATTTTTAGAAATTCGAAATACTTTAGAAGATACAGCCTTTTTTGTGAAGCAAGGTCTTCGTCAAAATGAGCTATTTTTTTTCGACTCATTTTCGAACGAAGCGGCATAAAGTAACCACCGAATTCCGTTGAAAATGTTTATTGTTAGGTAAAAACGTGTTTGCACACATATTCATACAAACATACGAATACACATTTCTGCTTATTTTAGGGGTTGAAGCATTTTTTGAGTCCAGGTGTTCAACTGAAAGCATCATTTAGTTCAGTTTTTATCGAGTTGAGCAACAGACGCGTGCGCTTCAGTGAACGGAAAAGTAAATTTTTCATAAGTTTATTGTGATTTTTGTAAAATGGATCGGAAAAGTAATTAAAAAAAAACAAACGCCCAAGTGAGCGTCAGAATCGTGCTAAAAAACGCGGGTTTAGTGCAAATCAGCATCTTAGACCAGAGGATTCTGAATATACCAGTACATCGGCCAAGAAATTCAAGAATAACGAAGACGACGAAGTATCAATCAAAAACAATTTGAAGTATTGCATTCTCGAGTTCTGTTCTGTGTTTACCACGTTGTCAGCGTTGGTAATTTGTGCCTCATCAAGCAAAAAATTGAGTTCTCAGAAGCCTCACCAAATGGAGTTGGATTTAAAATCGCTTTGAACTGCGCCTGCCCACGCACAACATATATTCCTTCGTCACCTATGATCGGAAAATCATATGAAATTAATCGACGCTTGGTTGTTGCCATGCGGCGTTTAGGGATTGGGCCAAAAGGTATAACCATGTTTTGTGGCCTCATGGACCTCGGACAAAGTTTGTCCAACAATCTGTACTATACTATCCTACAAAATTTGTACGTTGCTGGAAAAGCCATGTACGAACATGTCATTTCAAAAGCTATTGGAGAAGAAAAAGAGGCTATGATCGAAGCGAATCCAGAGTGCGATCCCACTTTATTTACTGTGTCGGGGGATGGGACTTGGAAGAAGCGTGGCTTTGCTTCCCTTAATGGTGTCACAACTTTGATTGCCAAGCATACCAAAAAAATTGTTGACACTGTCGTAAAATCTCGTCTGTGTAACAGCTGCAAATATTGGGAAGCCAAGAAGGAAGAAGAGCCAGAGGCTTACCAAATTTGGCTTGATACTCATGACGAAGAATGCACCATAAACCATGAAGGAAGCTCTGGGAAAATGGAGGTGGACGCTGTAATAGAGATGTTCTCATAAAATAAAATATGTAAAGTATATCGGCGATGGTGATTCGCAGACCTTCAAAGGTGTATTAGATGTCGACCCCTATGACGGTGACCCTATAGTGAAAAAGAAAGAATGCATTAGGCATGTGCAGAAGCGAATGGGCACGCGACTTCAAAAAATAAAAAAAGAAAATAAGGGCATTGGAGGCAAAGGTGCGGGCAAGCTTCAATTAATATCTGAGATGACCACATATTATGGCCTTGCGATCCGCCGTCATCCTGACTCCGTGGAGGATATGAAAAAGGAAATTTGGGCCACTTTTTACCATAAGTGCTCCACCGATGATAAACCGCAACACCAAAATTGCCCCACCGGTGCGTCAAGCTGGTGCGCATGGCAGAAAGCAGCTGCTGAAGGTACGTTAGATAGCTTTCACCACACGTATGCACCTCTCGACAAGAAGGTGATGGAGGTAATAAAACCAGCTTACGAAGCGCTGTCGGCAGATAATTTGCTTGAAAGATGCCTTGGATCTGAAACTCAGAATTCCAATGAGTCCTACAATTCTGTTCTTTGGTCACTTTCGCCCAAACACATCAACTCAGGCGCACGCACCATCGATGTGGCCAATTTCATTGCAACGTGCCTCTTCAACGACGGTTTTATTCCCATACTTAAAATTATGGGTTTGATGGGTATTGTGATTGGCAAAAACGCATACGAATACGCACTATCTCGCAATGAAGACAGATTGAACCGATCAGAGACTCGAGCTGCGGCATCATCAAAAGCTGGCAGAACGGCTCGCAGAGCAGAGAGGGCAGCAGAAAGCAGTTTCTACGAAAAAGAGGAAGGTGGCCTGTATGGAGCTGGCATCGCCGACTAATATTTGTAAGTAAAAATTGTCAGCTCTTTAAAACTGCATTTAAACATTTTTGATTTTTTTTTTTTTTTCCCAAAAAAATTACTTCAAACTTTAAACGCGTTTATCTCAAACCCACGTTTTTCGAACTGGCGGCCATGATATCTCCAGTTCAACTGAACCGATTTTCATGAAACAAAGTGGAATCGACGCAGAATTGTCACCATTCTCGGGTGAACCTCGACCATAATTTTAAAAAATTTTTTACTATTTTTTTTTTTACACTAAACTACAAAAAAAAAAACCCGAAATTGAAATTTTTTTTTTGAATGGCCGCCATTTTTTCAAAAAAAATCACAAAATTAAGCTTGAGGTTCACCCGAGAATTACATCTATACTGATTATAACCCCGTTTTTTTTTTCATTTCAGACGCTCCGGAGACCCGGAATCGTGGCCGCCGTGACGACACCTTTTTTTTCACCACCAACTTTGAAGTCTCATTACTTTTTGAACAGCCCACGTATCGAGGCAAAAAAAAATTTTTTATTTACTTTGAACCTTTTGTAATACAATAAATAAAAAAAGTTTTCAATTATTCTTTGCGTTTTCAAATAAGAATTTTTTTAAAAAGGGTCCAAAAAACGGGTTTTGAATGAGAAGATCGACTTAATGTAGAACATACATATATCGCACAAATAGTACGTTTATTATAATGGGAAAACATACGTGTACCGCATAGATACTATACGACAATAGTACGATTGTTATAATGTAGCACATACGTGTATCGCATAGATCATATTACGAATATAGTACGATTATAAAATGAAGAGCATACATATATCGCATAGATCATATTTCGAAAAATAGTACCAATTATTATAATTTAGAGCATACATATATCACATAGATCATATTGCGAAATAGTACGATTATTATAATGTAGAACGTCCATGTATCGCAAAAATTATGTTACGAAAAAGTACGATTATCAACCCTTTACTTCATCTTCGGTTCAAAAATCACTAATTGTGAGGAGCAACCATCCAGTGAAGACACAAATTTAGTTCTGGCTTATGGTGTATGTAACATTCACTCCCTTAATCCTTTACACATAAAGAGCTTGGAAACATAGGCTCTAAAACGTTATTTAGTTGCTTTCCTTGGCGATGTAGCCAAAACAGAACTATAACCGAGTACTCCATAACACGGTTAACATCACAAAATTAGGCACCAAGGACAACCATCCCTATGAAAATAATTGCCTAGTTCTGGCTTATGCTCTCAAATACAATAAACCCACACTATGCATAATATACATTAGCTAAGATGTTATCATACTAAGAGTCTGGAAACATAGGCTCTAAAACGTTATTTAGTTGCTTTCCTTGGCGATGTAACCAAAACGGAACTATGAAGAAATCATCCCACAAACATAGTTAACCTCTCGCCAAAATTTTCAGCCGAAGACCGTCAAAACTTCAAACTGTGCAGCACATAATTAGAGTCCAATCAACCGATTTTGTAGAGGAAGACACAATTATTTTACAAAACCTGTATTAAAGAATCTTTAACATATGTCAAAGGCACCATTACATAACTTGAATGATGGCTTATCAAAATATTCCTTAATACATACTCGGTCATACTGTAGAGTCCATCAAGCAGTCAATCACTACCCCAGCAATTAAATCCAAAAATCCCCACACAAAATCCCTAACGCATAAAAGACTATTGTGAGTCAGAAACTATCCTATTGTATGGCCTTCAACCACCAAATAAGATTATACACTTAATCGGTACTGCTTATAGTGCCCTCGCGAGACGTGATGCCCTAAGTAATTGTTTAATTTGCTTATGGACTAATCCGGGACTGATAACAGATTTACACTAAAAGTGTTTTTGAAGCGAAACTTTTTACTCCTAGTTCTGTGATTTGCTTGGAGTGAAATCTGAAAAATTTTCGACAGATTTTTTCTTGGAAATTTGATGGGTTCTTTGTTGCTAGCGCTTATTACAAGAAAATTTAATACTTTAATAATAAATACTAAAAATATTTCTTGGCCCGCACGTGGGGATCGAACCCCTGTCCTCTTAAATGAGAGTCCAACACACTATCCACTAGGCCACAAAGACTTGATAGAAACAGTTGTTAATTCAATATTAATGTTATTTTATTAATTAATGTAATAGAATAAATTTTATACAAATTCTATGTATTCTCTTGAAATTCATTCACATATATACTATTGTAACAGATCTAAAAAGTCTCAATAAACGTACTTACTTACTTATAACAGAAGCTATGCTGCAGTAGATCGTCACCAGCTATCAATAGATAGAGGATTGTGTATTTGCTATGCTACAACAAACAAAAATTTGCTCTTATTTGCCACAAGGTGTCTCCAGCATCGGTGTGTTTGTATTGTGAATGCGTTTGTGGTGTTGTTGGCACGAAGAAAATTAGCAATGCCCAGAAGTGCGTTGACAAGTGCATTTTTAAGTGTCAAAAAATAGATGATATCAATAAATATGGAATTAACAAACACACGCATGACATCGGTAAGGTATCTAAAATGCTTGTTAAATTTTGTTTCGTGTGCGTTTTTTAATATATATTTTTGAAGCGAAGCTTTTTACTCCTCGTTCTGTGATTTGCTTGGAGTGAAATCTGAAAAATTTTTGACAGATTTTTTCGCTAGGTAGTACGCTGTTGAAGGAAAAAATTTGTTCAGTGCAGTCAAGTTCACAACCATGTGTGGAGAGTTAAAATGGAGTCGCTGGCATTATATGCCCGTATATGTAATTGGCGTGGAAATTTGTCATTCAACAATAAAAAAATAAGCAGTAAATATGTTTTCTGTATATATGTAATTTATTATATGTTATTTTAAATTTTTGTGTTTAAAAGTAAATTTATTAAAAAGAAAAAATTATTAAGATATCAAATCTATGTAACTGCGAAAAAGCTTCGCTTCTCTCGTGTGTCCAACGACGCACCTGTGTTTTTTTGTATTGAGGCCGACCCACTCTAGTGTACACAACATATATGAACTTATACCGTTTAAGTCTATAAACTAAATCAAATCAAGTGGTAGCAGAAAACCTAGTGATAAATTTTTAGATTTTAAACAAAAGGTTCCACCGATGTGCTCAATGGGAACAATATATTACGTTCAATGCCTGACGATTTTCATCATTGAATATCCTTAATTTCATTATCATAATACGTTTGTGTTATCAAGGTAGTTCTAATGGAAAAATATCATGGTTCGTATATGTTTAAAAATAAACCACTGGTAAGTCAAGCAAATTTTTTTTTTTTTAAATATGTTGCTCTACTGTTTGGCCTAAAATTTAACTCAAAAATATTAACCAAAAAATATATAAAAAAGAGGGATCATAGAGGGCTATATACAAAAGCCCACACCAAATTTAAGGATAATCGGCCCATTAGAACTTGAGATATCATGTTGAATATTGGAAAAAGTAGTTTTGAAAAAAACGCATTCAAAGATTTGAGCAAAGTTACAGCCAGTCAAAGTCATATAAACTAAAATAGCTATAGCTCCGAAAATAATTGAAATACCTTTCGAGGATATATTCTTAAAGGTCTAACCGTTGAAAATATGCAAAAAAAATGGATTTATTCAAAATTCTACGCTAGAATACTGCCTAAAGCAATAAGCTGCTTTAGTTGTCCAAATTTTGAGCTTTGGACCGAGAATCGAAGTTGTCGGTTGCTTAGAATTTTTGGATGAAAGAGAAGCTTTGCTAAATTGTAGTCTTTTCTTTTACCCGCGAAAACAACTACAAATTTTGTCAGTTTGCGATCAGAAGCGTATATATTGTATATTTTGCGTATATTTTGTCAGAAGCGTATATTTAACAAGGGCAAGTTTCCAATTGAAACGTCAGATGGTAAGTGTTGAAACTTGTGGTCCAATTAGTTTCGCATGGCACAGTAACGCATGACTGAACAAGTGTCATATGAGAAATCTGTTTAATGGCATTTGCGTGTATCTGGTTATGCACAACATGACAACGCATCGCATAACAGAAAATCATCTTTGAATACATAGATAAACATAGAAGTTCTGTTTCATTTTGATATTTGTGTATGCATCATGTTTTTGACACTTGATGTTCAATAGCTCGCTGCTGGAAACTGTCGAAAGCAATAATTTTATGAAAATAAAATAGTCTTATAACAGTTATTGAAGTCATTTCTGTTTGATCAAGTGCTATGTTTAAAAATTGGTTACGATAAAAGACAGAAAAATGTATCTGTTATTTGGGCCTATTCGGCACAATCTGTTATGAAAAATTCTGTTATGATTTCCCATACAAATTTTTGAGCTGTCAAAAAATCTGTTACGAGTCCAAAATTCGTATTCTGCACGACAATCTTTCATGAAATCTGTTATGAATCATAGCGGATTTTTCGAACTGTCAGAAAATCTTTTAAAAAATCTTTAATTGGTATTCGGCATGGTAAAATCTGCTATGAAATCTGTTATGAATGACAACACCAAAAAAACCACCTAGTTTATTTCTACACAAACATGCAAACATGCGGAAGAAAATTGTTTAAATAAGGCATTTTATTCAATTGAAATCAGTCGTTTGGTTTAAACTTCTTTCTAATCTAGCAGCACTTATTAACCAACTAATAATTTACTAAATAAACTATTCAGAGCGGGCATAATTTGTAATTGCTTAAAAACGGGGATTCAAAGAATATACGTATTTTTAAATTGATACACAAATAGCTAAAAAACAGTTATTACGTTACAACTTAAACGTTTGGCACAATAATATGGGTTTAGAATTATTTACAAAATATAAAAGTTATTACTAAATGCTTGCTGGTATTTTGCAAACATTTTCTTCGCGGTACACATCAGTCTCCACTTGGTACTCAATCAACATTTGATTGCTAATTCCACAATTTAGTCAAATGCAACTTTTCCAGCAGATGATGTCAGCAAAGATATCTCACTTGGATTGGAGTCAGATGGTAAATTGCTGAATTTAATGTCTTCATTACTGCAGCGGCAACAATGTTTTCATTGGACTGGGTTGGGTGGCTCCAGCAGCTGCAGATCAACTTGTAGCACGCCGATAAGATTTTGCTGCCACCTGGAGTAGTCCAACACCTAACCCTCTCACGGTATCGGCATTTAAAATACGTAGACAATTTTATTGGCCATTTTAGTATATTGGCGCTCAATCTCCTCCTGTACTATGGATGCACATCTGCCATCGCCACGTGAGTAAAGCCAATAGTTGGAATCATTTTGTCGACTCGTTTTATCCTTACAAACCATGCCGAGATTATTTTGGTGTGAGGGGGCTACTGTCCATAGACCGCCCAGCAAGAAGCAACCACCTGGCAAATCATTAGCAGAGCCACTAGTATAGACAATTTGCGTCCGCTACATTTTCTAATATTGTGCCAGACATGACGTTACTGATGCACTTGATGTTGTCTTGTGTTAAATTTACTGCTGTTATGCTGCGAACAATTGATCAATCGTAATTGATACGATTTTTCCGCTGTTTTGCTATTCAGATTTGTTAAAATGATGCGTTGACGTAGGAAAACATGAACTCTTCTACACCTAGCAAGGATCAAATGCGCCGAAGCCAACAAGAAAAAGCAAACAAGTTAAAAGAATTTATTGACAGGAATCAGCTGTTTCAACAGCAAACAGCAAAATTTTTTTGTTGTGCTGTGCTAGCTGAGCATAAAAAGAGAAGAGTCGAGAGCAACATGAAGTTTACTGAAACTCTCGCAGCACAAATGCGTGAAAATTAAAGGATGAAGCAAGTGGCAATTGGCGTAGGGATGATTCCATAAAAACATTTATATTTTTATTTAATATGTTATTATCTAAAGGAAAATACCTCTATATCGTGCTGTAGCACAATATAATGTTTTAAAATTTATTTCATAAAAATTGACCCAGTAATTTTGGAGTTTCACAAAAATTTGCACTTCAATTTTATATAATAGTATAGATTGCTGCTGTGTGTATTTTGTTGGTATTTCTTCGTTGTTGGTATTTTGTTAGATAGAGCAGGGCTGGGCGCTCCATAGCTCACTGAGCGCTCTCTAAGCGCAACTTTTCACATGTACACAAAGCTCACAACACAAGAGAATATAATTCAGTCGTTTGCTAACGGTGATTTCTGTGATGACCTATGTCGCTTTGCGCTGCAAATTGTATGAGCTCAGTGTGCGTGATTTGTGAGCTCACTAATACAAACAAAATAAAATGTGACTGTGTTAGAACGCCCAGGCCTGGCATAGAGAAAACCTTGGTAGAATAAATGAAGGTAGTCGCACGGCTGAGAGCCGAGCACAATAACTGTCGAAACAAAATATCTCCCATTGAGCAGCGACTTACTAGACGAGTGACAGAAAACGTAACGCTTGATTTCACTCACAATATAATTTTCATGCCGCAGGCTACATATGAAATCGATTCTAAAGTAGTAAACTCCAAAAATAGACAAAAGTGCCAGGTAACAAAGTTACGCATCTAGGCACATGAGAACATTGTAGAGATTATTTTTGAGTATTCTTCAATAGTTATTAATTACTTCCACACTTTCATGGGTATTTTCACACTTTTTGATCGGTATTCTAGTTTCTGGATTTTGGTACGATAATCAGCACTGAAGGTGTTAATATGCTTAAAAATAAAAAGTAATGAAATTGCTTTCATGAACTTGGCAATTTCTTAAGGACTTGGAATTGGTAAATTTTAGCAGGTCTTAAACCTCAATTTGCATTTACGTTTACATTGCAGCAAAATCTGGATATTGATGTGGAGGAGATAGAAGACGTTGTATGCCAATTAAATATAAATAAAGCGACCGGTATAGATAATCTACCTGCGAGTGTTATAAAAAACTCGAGTGCGGTTATATCCAAAATGATAGCGAAGTTGTTTGCAGCTATAATAAAAACGGGAATCTACCCAGCAAAGTTGAAACTACAAAAAATCATACCACTATACAAAGGGGGAGATAGTTGCAATGCACTAAACTATAGACCAGTTGCAATTTTACCAGTGCTAAATAATGTCGTGGAGAAACTGATGAAAAAGCAAATATTAGATCATATGGATCAAACCAATTTACTCTTTGATCGTCAATATGAATTTCGGCAGCGATCTGGGACGCTACCCGCACTTATTCAGGCTATCGATAGAAGGGCTATTCATTGACTTGGAAAAGGCGTTTGAATGCGTTGATCACGATATTCTTATAGAAAAATTAAAGTTTGCAGGATTTGGTGTAATAGACATACAACTAATGCAAAATTACTTGAGCAATAGGCATCAATTTGTTTTTAATGGAAGCACAAGGAGTGAATCGGGAAGAGAAGTAAAAGTAGTACCACAGGGTAGTGTGCTGGGCCCTCTGCTATTTCTAATATTCATAAACGACATCAAAAATATAACGTTGAATGGCAAGCTGTTTCTCTTCGCAGATGATATCACTATAATATATCCTAGCATGTCAAGACTGGCACTCAGAGCGAAGATGGAATATGACGTATCCATTCTTACCGAATTCTTTCGCTTTAATAAAATATCAATTAATGAAGACAAAACTAAATTAATTGTAATATCACCTCAACAAAGAAATATTGAAAAATTTAAATTTATGATGAATGAAACAGAAGTAGTGGAGGAAGAGCATGTCAAATTTCTTGGAATAACTCTCAGCAACAATCTTTCGTGGAATCGACATATATTGAATACATATACAGAAGAAAATATCGTATGGTCTAGGATTACTGCACAAATTTAAAAATAAACTCTCAATTGACACCAAACGCTTAATATATATGTCTCTCGTGCATTCTCACTTGTCATATATGCCAATATGCTGGGCTTATAAAAATACCACGTAATTAAAGAAATTGCAAAGGATACAAAACAAATACATTAAAACGGTATTTGGCCTACATCCAAGATTTCTAAGTCATCAATTGTACACGGAGGCGTTTGGAAATATTCTACCCTTACACAGATTGTATCAATATCATCTTTTAATGCAGGTATTCAAAAACTTAGCAAACAGCAGCTATAACTCTATGCAACTTCAAGCACAAAATCATGGATTCAACACAAGAAATAGGTGCAACCTAATAATGGCGAGATGCAATCGAGAAGTCACAAAACAGCGTTATCTATATGCGGGTGCGAGAGCTTAGAATAGTCTACCGGAAAATATAAAAAACTCTATATCAATTAGTACATTTAAATTAAAGTTGAAGCAATACTTACAAAATAATAATGACTAGTACAAAATAAAACGAACTAAGAAAATGTAATGTATATTGAAAATGTAATGTATATAATGTATATTTAAAAGAAAATGCAATGTATTGAAATAATATTGTAAAGCCAGAGTAGCACGCTCCTTTAAAGCTTTTAAGGCAATGGAGCAAAAATAAAATTGTTTTGTTAATTTAAAATAAAATAAATCAAAATTAAAAAAAAAAAAAGCTTACTAGCCTCTTTGCTTTCGCATATAAATTCAGACCTTGTAAGAGGTTTCATCGAAATCACCATCCTTCTTAAATCTTAAAATTTTGTCACGGAGCAATTAACAATTTGGTAGTGACACTTTTTTTGGCGAGCATAGGTTGTCAAAAACGGTACAAAGCAGAAAATTTGCTAATGACAAACAGGCTAATGACAACCTATGATCGCCGTTTGTGTGAATGTAGCCTGCTGTCACTACCACATTGTTAGTTGCATCATGAAATTTTTTTATGTTAGTGCCTGTTTACATTCGCCTCACTTCACTAACTCATTTTGATGTGAGGCAGCTACCAAATGTTCACACACACTACTTGCCTCACTTCAACCTTGAACAATTCAATCAAGAACTCTTTGCTGTTGGAGGCATATCGAAGCTTAAATTTGGGTTTTATTGTACTTAAATATCTTAATTAACATTTAAATCAATTTTTACAAATGAATATTGCACAACAAACAGAAAAAATACAAATGTCAAATCAAAGTGAGCTGCAGAATTTTCAAAAATTTCAAACATTTCACCTTTCCACTTCCTCATCTCTTCTATAGACGCAAAAGTGAGTCGGCTGAGTGAGGCCAGTGTAGACAGGCACCAACACTGTGTTATGTCGTAAACAACAAAAGGTAATGTCAGAAAATATTTTTCTGAAAGTTATTTAATACATTTTTTTAACACAAACAATCAAATTAGAAAAAAACGTATGCAACACAATTATTGAAAAATATGTGGAAATTGTCGATACTTACATTTCTATTAATTTCAAGTTGACTTCGGAAAATCCACCAACAGACAGTGTAAACAGTTTAGATATAACGAAAACTTTTCCCAGCCAAATCTCGAGTTTAAGCTGCGGAATAATTGTACTTTAGAGCCCAAGCTCAAGGTTCATTAATATAGGTTAAGTCACTTGAGAGAAAAGCACTCTTTTCCCGCCTTTGCTCGAAGTGTCAAAGTAGCTGTTAGCTTAAAATTGTACAGATCCAGGTTTTTTTTTCTTGATTTCCTTTTATCCATTCTGACAGTTCGACCGAGCTTCTCTCAAGTGACTTAACCTATATTAATGAACCTTGCCCAAGCTCAAATATTTTTTTTTAATTTTATTAGATGTATGTGGGCCTCCTAAACCTAACGATGCAATAAAATTTGCCCGCTCTCGTATGGTTTACGAGATAAAAATCGCGAAAGTGTGAAAATTCAGTGCAAATTTTTTACTGCGTGGATGCAAATTTCACAGTTAAGAATATAATACGTACCATTTTTGGTGGAATACGAACCTGTCAAAATAAGTAATACAGCATCATTTAATTTTATCAGTTTTCGAATCTTGTGGTGACGATGACATACTCGCTCTAACCGGGTTATACAGCTCACCGGCAATTTTAAAAAATTCCGTTAGTTCGTCGCCACCCATGGCATGGCACTGCTTAATAAATATTTTTTTTGTTTTTAATAAAAAATTTTTCATTCATTTTTTAATTTTTATTTAAAAAAAAAATTTTTATTAAAAATTGGCGCGATTTTTTATAAAAATTTTTAATTTATTCGAAATCGCATATTAAAGCGCGGCAGGCGGTGATGGGGTTTGTTGATATGCCGTAAGTTAGTTTTTCTGCTAGAAGCAATAACGTAAACCAAAGTCGTGAAATATTAATTAACCCTGTAGCTCCTCAGAATATGAAAATAGACCCCCGCTCCCATACGATTTTTTGCTCAGCTCGACATAACCTTTCAGCTCCGTAAAAAGTTGCACTCAATTGCGGGACACCCTGTATATTTGTATTTTATGTAGTCATTGATTTAACCTATAATATGCACTTTATATCCAATTGTTTTATTTTGCCGCCTAATCAAAATTAAAATATATAATATAAAATTGAAAATTATCAGCCTGCTTCATTAAAGTAAGCCATTTATCGTAATCCAAAAAAAACTGAAATGTTGGTACTATTAAAAATATAGGACGGCAGCCCTGTTTGTCAGTTTATTGCGAATAGCTGTGAAAACAAAAACGAGATAAACGAAAGTTAAAAACAAATTGAAAATATTTTGACAGGTGCGCAAACTGAAAATCTCTAGTAATAGTTTTTCTTCTTGTGCAAAAGTGTTCGGCGTAAAGTTTTCGTGGGTGTCGCCAGTGGAGGTTTGGAAAAATTTATTCTGTTGTTAATCCACACATGATACCGTGATTGTTTATAATAAGTTGAGAGTAACGACTTGAAATTAAACAATTTGGGAATTCCGATCAGAACTCGCAACGCAGCCAGCAGAAAAAAAAAATTGTGTGTGCTTGTGGATGATCGCTACTCAACGCAATCTACAGGGTGTGGTTGCTGCGACAGAGTGGAACATTTCAGCTTAATGGAAAAATATCGACAAACATTTGAATTCTGAGAGTTATGCGAATCGAAAAAAGCAAATTGTTGATTCCAAACAGCGCTGAATAAATTAAGGAGTTAAAACAATTGGATTTGCTCTATGTGACGTATGCTGGTTTTCTTCTTAAGATGCAGATTTGGCGATAAGTTTTATTAAAACCATCAGAAGAAGGGTGTACATAAAAAAAATCATTTAGATATAGTCGAATAGAGATACAAAAGTACGGAGCCGTGGCAGAAACTGTAGAAGTCAATAGTGGAGCAGTAGTAAAGAAATGAGAAAAGAACTTTTCGGACATGTCCCGGCTCGCTGATTATTTTGTAGTTGTCGGATATGATAACGATAAAGAACGTAAGTATATTTGATGCGGTGTGTGGTGTGATGTGTAATTTAAAGTGGAATAGTGAACAGAATCCGTGATAATATCTTTATAAATATCTATTGTGCCTTTCCATTTTGATGACCATATTGTTCACCTCTGGATATCTTTAACCAGTGGATATTTTCTGGTTTGCTGGTATGTGAAACTACTGAAAATCTAATACTTTATCTGTTGGTTAAAGATATCCAGAGGTTAACAATACGGCCCTTAGTTGAATGGATACAATTTTTTAGTGGCCGTATTGTTCACCTCTGGATATCTTTAACCAGTGGCTATTTTCTGGTCTGCTAGTATCTGAAACTACTGAAAATCTAGTATTTTAACCGCTGGTTAAAGATATCCAGAGGTAAACAATACAATGGTGTTTTTCATTTACAGGAACGGCCACCAACATCCAGTTGTCATATGGAAAAATTGTGCAACGATTTCCGGAGAAAGACTGGCCTGAAACCCCCTTCATCGAAGGAATTGAATGGGTACGTGAAATTAGAAAATAGTACAAAATAGCTTTTATATATTTTGTCGGTCGCCTTCCCATTTGAAGCCATAAAGGCCAAAGTTTAATGTTCATGAATTAAAAATAATATTTTTCATTTAACACCTACAGTTTTGTCAACCATTGGGCTGGAATTTGTCTTTCGAGAAGCAGGAGCCGAAATTCTTTACTTCTGTGCTTACGGACATAGATGCTAATAAGCATTACTGCGCTTGTTTAAGCTTCCATGAAACACTAGCCATAACTCTCAACAAAGTCGTCGACGAAGAGGATGAAAATGTATCGAATTCTAAATTTGCCGCAAATATTTCGCCACCGCAAAGCAACAATTCAATCATCTCGCATCACAGCGTCATGTATGCGCCCAAGTGTCTGGTGCTCATTTCGCGTTTGGATTGTGCCGAAACCTTTAAAGTAAATTATATAAGTTTTATACTAGTAAATTATATACTAGTTAATATTATTACAGCTTACTTATTTGTTACTCTTTCTTTGCTATCTACTTTAGAATTGTTTAGGCACAATCTATACGGTTTACATAGAAAATTTACCCTACGCCTTAGAAACACTTATAGGCAACATTCTGGGCTGTATACAAGTGCCACCAGCCGGTGGACCACAGGTGCGCTTTTCAATTGGCGCTGGTGATAAACAATCATTACAACCGCCACAATCACTTTCGTTACCCGTGACTGGAACAGCTGTTTACTTTGTATTCAAACAATTGGGCAAGTGCATGAACAAAATAATAATAAAAAAAAAAAAATCTAAAAAGCAATTCTAATAATTTGTCACCCTCAACAGGCATAAAGAATGTACTTATTTTGCTGTGTGCTGTTATGACAGAAAATAAAATACTATTTCACTCAAAGAGTTATTCCCACTTGACGGAGAGTTGCAAAGCTTTAGTGGCTCTTATGTACCCCTTTAGGTAAATTTTAATAAAATTATTCATGAACTCAAAAAAAAAAATAAATATATGACTTATATTAACAGATACACACATGTGTACATTCCAATATTGCCCGCTCCACTCATGGAAGTACTCTCAACGCCAACTCCTTTTATAATGGGCATACACAGCTCACTGCAAGGAGAACTCACTGAACTCTTAGATGTGATAGTCGTGGACTTAGATGGTGGTCTTGTTACAATACCAGAATCACTATCGCCGCCGGTACCCGTCCTACCATCACCACTTTGGGAGAATATACAGGAACTTTTAACAATGATTTTATTTCCGAATTTATCACAAGCCGATCTAGCATTTCCATCTTTGGAGAAACCAACAAACTATCCAAAATCGGATGCTGTTATTGATAAGGAGTTGCGTGCAATATTTATGCGTTTGTTCGCTCAACTGCTTCAGGGGTGAGTTAAATGAAAATTCAGTACATATTTGTTTTTAAAAACTTAAAAAAAAAAAAAAACAACCGACTACAAAATCACTACAAAGTAAAAAATAATTTTAAAAATACTTTTCCTTTTAATTTCTTGGTCATATTTGATAATTTATTTAAACATATTCTTATATATGAAATCTTATTATTTGAATTTTTTCTTATTTGTTTTATTATCATAAATATATTAATTTCTTGATGAATACAAAAGCTTTTAAGGTCGGCGCTAATATAATCAGACTTTTTATCAGAAGCGCCAACTTCAAAGCATTTGTAAATATTTTACAACATCTATTCAAGGGCTCGTTCAATGCTTAAATAGTGTTGTGGTGCGATTCATTTAACAATTTTGTATACCTTGTTCGCCTTATTGGTTCATTAAATAGTACCTTGCTCGAGATGTATTCGCTACCGATGTTACCAGTAATAACATCAAATGTAAAGCATGAGCAAAGTAATATTCTCCTTGATGACAGCGACATTAAATTGAGGATTTTAAATCTACTCTCGTATGGTGGTAAATTTGTATTGTCACGAGGATCGTATAGGTCTCTCAATGCAAAAAGCAAGAATTGTCTTTGAATAGATTCTAGCCTTTCACTATGCACTACAAAAGCTGGGTTCCAAATTATGCAACAGTATTCTAAGATTGGTCGCACTAATGTGCAGTATAAGGTTTTAGTTACCCAAAGGTTTTTGAATTCTTTTGCACGTCTTTTTATGAATCCGAGCATTTTGTTGCGTTATTCCCAATAATTGTGCTTACCCCTGTACTTTATTTCAGTACCCCAGCGTCAATATTAACTGAGATAGTGTTTATCTAGTATTGCCACGCCCATTTGTCAAATAACGCTACCTTTATTGACCCTAATTTTTAATAATTCTGCCTACCCCTGTACTACAATAAATTTCAGTGCCCTAGTGCCAATATTATTCGAGATACACTGTTTTTCTAATATTGCCACGTCCAGTAGTTGAATACCGCCCACTTTATAGACTGTAATTTGTACTAATAATGCCTACTCTATATCAAATTGCAGTACTATAGTATCAATATTATTCGAGATATACACTTTTTCTAATATTGCCACGCCCATTTGTGAAATAACGCCCATTTTATTGACCGTAATTTGTATTAACTGTGTCTACCCCTACACTAAATTTCAGTAACCTAGTGTCCATATTATTGGATATACAGTGTTTGTATAATACTGCCACGCCCATTTGCCGAATAACGTCCACTTTATTGACGATAATTTGTAATAATAATGAATACCTCTATACTAAATTGCAGTACTCTAGCCTCAAAATGATTCAAGATACACTGTTTTTCTAATATTGCCACGCCCATTCGTCGAATTACGCCCATTTTCTTGCCCGTAATTTGTAATAATTGTGCCTACCCCTATACTAAATTGCAGTACCCTAGTGTCTATATTATTCGAGATACAGTAGTATGTAGTATTGTGAGATCTATTATTGCCACGCCCAGTTCTCGAATACCGCCCACTTTTGTACGGGCACCTCCATGCTTATGATATCTATCTGTTCCCCAAAAATTATGGCAATCAGGCATATGGTTTAGGTGTTATCGTTGTACATACATTTAAATAAAAAACAGAGAAACCGACGAACTTGAGAACCTCCTCCTTTTTGAAGTCGGTTAAAAAAGCAGGGATCTTTACTATTATTAAATGAAGTTATTAAATTATTTTCTAAGAATATTGATATTGACAAGATAAATATCCCTCCTTGTCTTACGTAAGGGAACTTATATCTATTTCTTGTGAAAAAAACTTAGATGCTCTTTATGAGAGGATTACGAAAAAAACGGTTAGAGATATTGATTTAAAAAATGTTTGTTTTCTTTTTTTTTGAATTAAATACTTAAAATTTTTTGTGACGTCATTTCTTCCTAATAATAAAATACCTGAGACACCAAGACAAAAAAAAAAGGGGTCTCTTTTACACACTTTGTACACACTTAAAACTAGGAATTGACATCGAGTTTCGTCAAAATTTTTAATTTATAAAAAAATGGAAGTCAAACTGTAAAAAATGCTCATAATTTGAGCGTAAAAGTAGGTACAAACGATTTGTAAATCCTTAAAAAAAATCTCGATATCAGTTCCTGACAAATAAGTTGCTAAAAGTCACAAAAAAATTAAATTCAATCGGCTTTCAAATTCAAATTCAATTAGTTTTTGAGTAATCTTGCCCGCTGATTTTTTCTTAGTGCCTCAGGGATTTTATTGTTACGAAGAAAAGAGGTCACAAAAAAATTTTTTTTTAAAATAAGTACTTTTTTCAAAATTAAAAGTGTCGGCCGTGGCGCAGTGGGTAGACTGCGTGGCCCATACGGCAGAGAACCCTAGTTCAATTACCACCTGACACAGGTAGCTATTTCAATTGAATTAAGTTTTCTGTTCGGGCGTCACCTCTCTGCAGACAATGGCAAACCTCAGAGAGTAACAACTGTCATGAAAAGCTTCCTGAGAACATAAGCCGTTCGGAGTCGGCATAAAACTTGTAGGTCCAATTCTCGATAATTTGTGTTCAAACATTTCACAACATGCACAACACAATTGATCATAAGAAGCTCGGTCAAAATCCTTTCAAGATCTGAAATGGCCATTTCGTTTTTTTTTGTAATTGTAAGTCAGAACTTATATTTTCAACAAATATATCGCACACTAAATACAAAACAGTCACAACTCAAAATTTTTAAATTTCTAGGTGAAACAAAAAACAATTTTATTTTTGAAAGAACTCCGTACAAAGCAATGAGACACAACTTTTCTTTAAACTTTAGAAAAAGAAGATGTGTACAAAATGTATTTGATGTGTTACAGTCAAAGTATATGATCACTACGAGTAGTTTTAACATACATTAAAAAGTAAAGATTTGTTCATTTTGAGTTGTGCTGTTTTGTATTTAGTGTGCAATTTGTTCCTTTCGTGTCTTTGAATTAGATACACAAAAATATTTATTATCGTCAGAAAAATGCCATTTTAAATCAGGCAAAAAAATCGCCCAAGAGTAAAATGTCGTCATTACGTCAAGAATATTTATAATGTATTCTATGCAATCTGCAAGGTTATCATAGACCTCTGCCCTGCTCTTAAGAGAAACATACGTATTAATAATATATACGTTAGAATTACAATGCACAACCTTAACGCATATAAGTTCAACATGAGAAAAGCAGGGAATATCGATGAAGGAACTGACAAAGGAGTTCCTTACAGCTAATAGAATCCCATCACCAACAGTAGAAGTATTGTTAGCGTGTCTTTCCTTTCTATAAACTTTAAAATTATTATGAAACAACTCTAAGTCCGAAATGCTTTCAGCCAAATTCAGTTAACGCGATAATTTTCTCAGAGAAATTTTGAGAAGACAAAAATATGTCTCGCGTTTTAGAACGTAATCCCCTTACATTTTGATAGTACAGCAAATGAGTTGTATTTATAATAGTCTTGAAAGACTTCTTAACCTAGTCTTAACTTCAGACAGTAACAATGTTGTTGTTAAGAGGGTCATTCATGCTCTAACTACTGTTGATGAATACCATCCGCCATTGAGTATTTGGTACAAATCTGACAGAGAAAATATAGTAAATGCGAATTCAGTAGATAAGCTTTATGAATTCAATTTTATAAAAGCTGACTTTTTGAAGTTGAATCAGTTACTTCAGAATGCATAAATGGAAATTGCCTTGATGACTCCATTCGTTTTTTTTTTATATGGAACTCTTTACTATGTTTTCTCAGTCCGTACCATATGGCCTCAAATTTGCGAGAAATTCTGCGTACCCGTGGTATACAAAGGACTTAAAGACTCTTTGCAACACTCGCAAGACTCTTCGCAACAACAGGATAATGTTAAGCTGAGAATATTGTCTGATCCAAAGAAGTTTTGGGGATTCGTAAATACCAAAAAAAAAATCCGATGGATTTCCTTCTTCATTTAGAACTCTTGATGGATTTACTGACGATTCCGTCAAAATTTGTGCCCTAATCGCCAATCTTTTTATTTATTTATTAATTTTTATTATTTATTTATAATCTGGAAGCCAATAAACTAAAAAATAGGCCAAAATCATTCTGTTCAGATTCTTTTAATCCTGATGGAGATTACTTTGAATATAGGAACATATATCCTTCACTCCTGAGGATATTTTAAAGTATATTAGATCGATTGATGAGAATTTTGGCGTTGGACCCGACGGTGTTCTTGCCGCAGTGTTAACGAAAGTTATTTTCCACTTTTTTGAAAAAAATCATTTATATGCCCTATTTATAAAAAGGGTTGCAAGAATGATATCAATAACTATAAGCTTATCGGCAAGCCTCTCATCAATTCCAAAACTTTTTCAACTGATCGTGTATGATCGGGTGAAAATTTTTGTTAATGGCAGATCCTCCACTGTGTCTAATCTTCTCGATTTTACAACATTCTGCTTAAATTCAATTGATTCTGGTAACCAGATCGATTATGTTTACACTGACTTTAGTAAGGCATTTCATAAACTACCACACAATCTAATCTTATTTAAAATATTATTTTTTAATTTCGTCTAAAAATTAAGAGGTGAAAAAATTAAAATTTAAATGAAATGTTTTCAAACCCACGAGTTTGTTTTAAATATCAAATCTTATATGTAAAAAATCAAGTCTATAAATTAAGTTTTGTGAAACTGATGAAGGTTTTTCTATTTTAAGGTGGGACATGACATTCGCGGCAGAGAATACAGACCTTTTTTTAAAAATTCATAACTCAGTCAAAAACAAAGATTTTTCCAAATTCTTTTTTATTGTAAATTTTTTTATTATTGTAGAGAATTGAACAAATTACAAGAAAAAAAATTCAAAAAAATATATTTTTCACTCCAACATGGTTTTATAGAGCTCCAAACTGGCGGCAGAGAAAAAAACGGGGCCTCGTGGTTGCAGCGCTGGGAGTTGCAAAAATTGTCCGATCTGAAAAAAAATTACTTTTTTAAATCTAAACAAAATTTGTTATCGTATGACACGAGCTTTTTTTTTTAAATTTTTTTCAATTTTTGGTGATGTTCCAAATTTGAAAGTTTGTTTTTTCGAAAAAAATATTGCCTTTAAAAATTCATAAAAAATCGAAAAAAAATTTAAAAAAAAGCTCGTGTCATACGATAGCGAATCAAGTTAAAAAAAATACAAAAAAAAAAAATTTCGTGAAAAAATGAACCCGTTAGTACCGCAACCAGTACGAAAAACATGGTTTCGAGAAAAACGCGTTCAAAGTTTGTGAACAAAGAAAAAAAAGGATACCTTCAATCTGTCATGCCTGCTTCGTACTGTATGCCTTCGTTATCTTGTGTTGTGCTGTTTCTTATAGTTTTTTGCAATCATTTAGCAATTCGGGCTTCATCATTCACCCTTCAAGTAGGTACGAAATAACAACCACCAAAAGTCAGGTAGCAAGTAAAACAAGTATATACCAGCTGCCGTACGTAGGTAGCGCAAAAATTAAAAATGCGCTCTCACTATTCCGGCTGTAACTTTTGAACCCGTAGGAATTAGAATCTCAAGAATATTTACTAAAATACAAAATTATTAAAAAAGTCGATTTCAAAAAACTGCCAATGTCATGTAACCCCTTAATGACGTCAGATTTTATTCGATTTTGATGAAACTCGTTATTATTTTATTATTAGCATTATTATTTTATTATTTTTTAAAGAGTTTTTACCGTTTTGTTAAAATTACTTTGTATGGGAGCTAGTAGTTTTTTTCAAACTTGTTCTATAATTTTTTGAATAGAATCCTTTTTATAAAGGGTGTCCCAAAAGTCACTGACATTTTAATTTTTTGTGAGTTTTTAATGAACTATAAAGTAGAGATATGGAGGTTATTGGTAGGACAAAAAATAGCTCAAATAGCTGACTCGACCTTGCTTGCACACGCGAGCCCTTTTCATGAAATTTTCCACACGCTCTATTCCTGACCATGATAACGAATCGACATTGTTGGGCCATTATCAACGCCTGCCATGACTATGCTTGTCACAAAAAAAGGAATGACCAAATCAAAATGTCAGTGACTTTTGAAACCCTTTCTTTCGTTTACGATAGCTCCAAACCGACGCACAGTGGGATAAAGTAACCTAGTTTTGCATATTTTGCAACTTTTTCGCTTGTATATTTTTTTAATTTACACAGTGAAAAATTAAAAAAATCAAAATTTGTTATTTGGACATGCAGTAAAAAACCGTTATTCTTACAAAAAACATGTTAAGGACATTTTAAGAGATTTTGAATTGATCTTTGTGGTGTAGTTTTTTACACTTTTATGAAAATTTTTAATTTTTTTTGGACACCAAATTTGATGTTAGAATTAAAAAAAAATTTGTTGACGCTAGGGTGGTCCCCAAAAAGTTTTTTTTTTGTTTTACACATTTTGTACATGCGCTGGCAGAATTAGAGAGTCGCTGAGTTTGAATTTGATGTTAAAATTTCGAATATTTTTTGACGCTAGGGTGGATCCCAAAAATGTGTTTGTTTTACACATTTTGCACACGGGGTGGCAGAATTAGACAGTCGCTGATCTCGAATTTGATATTACTTACTTACTTAGGTGGCCATAACATCGGTCGGGTTTCGGCCGACCTCATCAGCTCTCGCCAGGCGCCTCTGCCTTGCGTGCGCCTTCTCCAATCGGAAACACCAAGTGCGGTTAGGGCTTCCTCGGGCTGGTGCATCCATCGGAGGCATGGTCTCCCTCGTCGTCGTTGACCAGCGACCCTCGCCTCGAGCACCTTTTTCGCTGGAGCTTCGTGTCCATGTCCATATGATGGACATGACCCAGCCAGCTGACGCTGCACAGTTATACGCTGAACTACGTCAATGTCTTCGTAGAGCTCATACAGCTCGTGGTTCATTTGGATGCGATAGTCATCGCCGACTCGAACAGGACCGAAGATTTTGCGAAGAACATTCCTCTCGAACACCCCCAGAGCAGCTGCGTCAGTTTGCGAAACTACGCATGCCTCCGCGCCATAAAGCTGCACAGGTAGAACGAGCGTCTTGTAAAGTGTTCGTTTTGTCGATCGAGAGAGGGCTTTGGAACTTTGTTGCTTACTGAGCCCGTAGTAGCACCTATTAACAATTATTGTTCTTCGCTGTATCTCCAGGCTGATTTCGTTGTTGTTATTAATGGCGGTGCCAAGGTATACGAACTCCTTGACTACTTCAAAGTTACAGCTGCCGGATGAAACGTGGGAGTCTAAACGCCGCGCTCCCTTGTTTGTAGACAGCATATACTTTGTGTCGAATTTGATATTCGAATTTCATAAGTTGTATTTTTTACACAGTTTGTACCTTAAATAAATATTATTAAATACAATTTTTGAAATTCTAATCACAGATTCTAAATCAGTGATCACTAATACTGCCAGCGCATTTACAAAATGTGTAAAACAAAAACATTTTCAGGGTCCACCCTAGTGCCAAAAAAGTTTTTGAAATTCTAACATCAAATTCGAATCAGCGACTGTCTAATAATGCCCTGTACAAAATGTAGTAAGCAAAAACATTTTCAGGGTCCACCCTAGTGCCAAAAAAGTTTTTGAAATTTTGAAATATGTAAAAAAAAACATTTTTGGGGTCCACCCTAGCGTCAAAAAAGTTTTTCAAATTCTAACATCAAATTCGAAATCAGCGGTTGTCTAGTACTGCCATGTGGAATACGTAGTAAACAAAAACGTTTTGAGGGTCCACCCTAATGTCAAAAAAGTTTTTCAAATTCTAACATCAGATTCTAAATCAACCCTCTATCTACTTCCATATCTACTACTGTTTAATACTACCGTTTTCGATTACTACCACATTTTCCACCTTTTCCCTATTTAACACCTTGGTCTGGTCTTCATTCAAATCCTTGCCCAAGTCCTTATCCAAATCCTTGCGCAAGTCCTTGTCCAAGTCCATGCCCAAATCCTTGTTCAAATACTTTTACTAATCCTTGACAGAATCCTTATCCAAATACTTTTCCAAATCCATGTCAAAAATTTTGTCCTTATCCTTGTCAAAATCGTAGTTAAAATCCTTGCCCAAGACAACTTGTTTGTATGACAGTAAACGTGGGTTCGAAGGGTGGTAAGTATGAATTTTATTTCTTATATGCTCAATAACATTCTAATTTAAACCCAATAACATGCTTAAATATTGATTTGATTTAAATTCTAATCGATATTATTTTAATCAAAAAATAATTTTTTTAATCTGATCGGAAAAATATCGATCAATGACTGGTTTTTATTTCTGATCTAAAAAATATCGATCAAAAAATAACTTTTATTTGTGACCGAAAAAATAATGATCACAAAAAGATTTTTATTTCTGATCGAAAAAAATAACGATTAAAAAACAACTTTTATTTCTGATTGCAAAAATAACGATCAAAAATAATTTTTATTTCTGATTAAAAAATAACTTTTTTTCTGATTGAAAAAAATAACGATTACAAATTATTTTTATTTCTGATCGAAAAAATAACTTTTATTTCTAATCGAAAAAATATTGATCAAAAAATAATTGCTATAACATGATTAATTGATAGCGATAATCGTTATTTGCGGTGCCTGAGAAATACTAAAAATCCGGTTTTGTATTAAAAATAAAAGTATTTTGTATGTAAAAACTGTGTAGGCAGTTTTTAAAAATTCGTTTGAAATAGTAAGCATTAATTCTCCAACGTAAAATTTTCAGAATGCATTAAGAATGAATGCTTCAATACAACAATTGGTGGTGTTGACCTTGAAAAATGTGAATAAAATTTTGAGTCCGAAACTTTTCTGTTAAGTCTTGGTAAAAAACTACACGACTATGAAGATCAATTTAAGATCTTTAAAGTTATCCTTGACATTTTTTTTGTTGCACTAACGATTCTGAAGATATAGTTGTTTTACTTCATGTCCCGAATGACAAATTTTGATTTTTTTCTGTTTTCTAATTTTCCACTGTGTATAACTTGCAACACAAAAAAAAAAATCTCCAAACCAAAATCTCCAAGTCAAAATATCCAAATTCTTGAGCACAAAATATTCAAATTCAAAATCTCAAGAACTTAATCGCCAAACCCAAAATAGCCGCGGACAAAATCTTCAAAAAACCTCCAAAAATGTAAATTACACCATTTATGAATTCGCGCATTTTTTGAATATGTTTCGCTCGAATTCATAAATGGTGCAACAATGCAATGGTTACATTTTTGGAGATTTAGTTTATTTTTTTCAAGAAAAAGTAAAAAGTTTAATGAAGTTTTAAATTTACGGCAATGTTCCTAAGGGTCAGTTTTTTACTACGAGTTTAAATTTTAGTCAAAATAAACCGAACTTAACTCAAAAAAATTGGCCGTTTAAACTCGGTTTAGCTAGATATTTTAGCATTCGTTGAAGTTAAATTGACTTAAACTATCATGTGTTTCTTTTTTGCCTTAACTGAGTTAAACTCGGTTTAATTTGACTAGATTTTAAACTCGTACTGAAAACCTGGCCCTTAGATAGTCGGCTTTATTCATAGTTTGTTTGATCCATACACTTTAGTATTCGTTAAATATCAATATCAAAGCAATGAAATTATTATGAAAAAATGCAGTGTTTGGATTTTAATTAAAAAAAAAATAAATTTAGTGGTTTTGGCTTGGATATTATGATTTTTTTATTTGATATTTTGACCATGGTAGAATTAATACAGGTAAACTCGCTAGATGAGAGCGTACTGCGCGGGAATGTCAACACGAAGTTCATGGCAGAATTATAAGGTATGGTCATCACGGAGAGGAATGGAGTGGAAAGCAGAATAGAGCGGGATAGATGTCAAAATCAGCTGTTCATCGCGAATTTCTTTATGCTCACGTTTCGCAGTTGTTTTTAGGTTAAAACTGTTACAGGTTTTTTTGCAATTTTAAGACTTCTTTCACATTTTATAGTTTTTATTACACTTTTTTTATAATATTTTCACTCAAATTAGCACAAGTTTAACACCCGCGACCGAACTGTTTGCAACTTGGAAACATAAAATATTTTCTTAATTTGCAATTTCTACGAAATTCGTCGTTTTGACATATATGTTGCTTCTCATTATCCACTCTTCGTTGACGCGTGAGAGCACTCAGCGCAGCGGCCCTACCTTATCATTGTATCATGCACGAAGTTGACAACTCATATAAAATCTCAAAGCTATGAGAAAGATGTGAGAAAGCAAGAATTGTCAAAATGTAAACGAAGTTAAATAGTTGAAGGGGTCTTGTTTATTTAATTAAAAATTGTAAAAAAATTTTCTTTTCCGTGTTTTTATTGATATTTAAGCAATAAAAATTGCTTCAAGGCAAACAACATGGAAAATTAATTAAATAAAATATTAACTTCAAGCAGGGGCGCTATTGACAATATCGGCAGCAACGAAGAAGAGAGCACAATCAACGCTGCATCTATATGTATTCTTCTACCATGATTTTGACAATGTATATTTTGTAACTTGGAGATTTTGTCTATGGTGGAAATTTTGTCTCTTGAGATTTAGTAACACTCCAAAAAAAAAAAAAATAAAAATATAAAAAATATGCAAATATTTCTTATTCATACTCATATATTTCACCAAATTTGTGAGTTTCGAAAAGCGTCCGAATTGATATGGAATCACCGATATGTATTCTATAGTTTCCGACAACTCTGGGTAGGTCATTAATATACAGAACCCCGTCGCCCCGTTGAAGATATGAAAACTGGAACATGGAGTCATCAAGACTGATGATTTGTGTTCTTTCACAAAGATAAAAGAACCAAACAAAACTCAAAAATTGATCGCTTTGTTAACGGAAATTACTTTTTTTTTTTTTAATCAGTAATTTCTCAATCACAGCAAAAATACGTCAAAAAACTCTTGGCAAAAACCTAGTTGAATACGGCAAAAACCTAGTTGTGTAGGGTTATTTTTAATTTTTTATATAAAATAAAAATTATAAATATATTTTATAATGTATATTTTTAAAGTTTGTGGTGATTTTAATCCCATTTTAATTTGATATTCATAGCATTCAAATTTTGTAAACCTAATAATAAAATAATATCACTGAAGTTTTATCAATAATTTTCTTTATAAAATAAAATATCGGTATTCATTATTTTTGCTTTCTGCTTCAAAGTATGAATTTATTTGTTTATTTTTTTTTTAACTTCAGATATCGATCCTGCCTAACACTTATTCGTATTCATCCCAGACCAGTTATAACATTCCATAAGGCGGGATTTCTAGGTGCTCGCGATTTAATTGAAAGTGAATTTCTCTTTCGTGTTTTGGATAGCATGTTTTTTACAACTTTCGTTAATGAGCGAGGACCACCTTGGCGACCATCAGATGCTTGGGATGAGCTGTATAGTTCTATGAATGAAATCATTAAATCTGAAATAAAAAATAAGAACTTGGTAAGAAAATTCACTTACGAGTTGAAAAAAAAAATTCTATACTATTGTCTTCCTTTTTTTTTTCTCTTCGTAGATTCATACTCACATTCAAGAATTGGGCAAGACACTTTATGAGAATGAAGTACCAAATCAACAAATTTACGCACAAAAAGTATTACGTCCACCAGAAGGATCCTTCCACCGCATACATCAGCCCTCGTTTCCACGCATCAATACGGATAAAGTTGAGCTCATCATCAATGATGGCATGCGCAAAAATTGCATATCACAGCGTTTTTCTGCAATTAAGAATCAAAATCGTATCATTCCAATGGGTCCACGTCTACCTGAAGTATTAGATGTACGGCCAAATGTTTTGAACTCAGCACGTAGATTAGAGGTGTGTTCGTTTAAATTTCAAGCTGGTCCATTACATACTTATTTCACTTTGCCTTCTAAGGTTTTAAAAACTTGTGTCGCCTATATATTTGAAAATAAAATTGCTGATGCACGCAAACTTGTTCCGGCTGTCATGAGAACCTTAAAACATCGCGATGCACGTTTAATACTCTGTCGTGAATTGTTTGGCTATGTACACGGAAACAAAGCTGTACTTGATCATCAACAATTCGATTTAATTATTAAGTTGGTCACTGATTTAATTTGTCAGAGTAGTTAATGAATGCCATTCCTCAGGCTTACATTCCTTAACTGTTGTGATTTCTATTTAAAAATATTTATTAATTTCCCTTACTTCATTACATAGATTTATGAATAAGACCCTACAGAATTCTTCCGGTGTAGATGAATACACAGTTGCCGCTGCCCTGCTGCCAATGTCAATAATATTTTGTCGAAAACTTTCTACTGGTATTATGCAATTTGCATATACATGTATACAAGACCATCCTATATGGAAAAATTTACAATTTTGGGAATCGACATTCTATCAGGACGTACAAGCACAAATCAAAGCCTTGTATATGCAACATAGACGCATACTTGAAAATAATAAAGAATCTAATTGTATACTAGACGATGTGCCATTGGAGGAACCATCGGCACTAGAAATAACAGCAGAACAAATGCGTAAAGGTCCCACAATAGACGAGGAACGCAAGAAGGTAAACTTAGATGTAATTTTTTATCTATCTGAGTAGCTTGCTAAATCTTCTGTTTTCGTATAGGAATTTGCTCAATCAGAGGAATCAACGCTCTATAGTCAGGCAATACATTATGCAAATCGCATGGTTTCATTGCTAATACCGCCAGATGTTAATGCCGTTGGTCATAAGCCTAAACAAGCATTTCGTTTGGATGATAATCAGAGCGTTTCAAATAGGTAAGAAACAACAATAGGTAATTTCGAAAATAGTTTTATTCTCGAAAAATACTTTTCCCATTTAATCTTATCCGCTTTTTGTAAACGAAACTATGAACTCTTTAATATGTGTAAACTCCCTAAATTTGTGTTAAAATTTGAGTTTTATTGTTGACAAATAAGACTGAATCTTGCGATTCAACAACATTGTTGTCAAAATGTATTGCATTAAAACATTAAAAATGTTTTGCATTAAAATCGGATTAATATAAATATTTTAAGAAATTTTTATTATACATGTAATTAATAGGATTGATAAAGAAAAGAGATGAAATAGAAAATTACATAAAAAAAGTAAAAGAAAGTGGTTAGAGATAATTAGGAAAAGTGTTTGAATACTAAATGCTTATAGTTATTTTTGTTGGAAACATTTTTATCTTCTTGGACTTGATGGCGTTTACGATTTGATTGCATTTACAAACATACGATATCAAACATACGATATCAAACATACGATATCAAACGGTTTAATCTGACCTTATTTTCCTTCTTATCCTTTTCTATTAGTCCTGACACAAAAGTCTTCTAAAGAATCGATTAAGCTTGACAGATACAATTAAAAGTCATCAGCATATGTATGTATATTGATATAGTTACACAATGGGCAAAATACTAAGCCTTTAGGTAGTTCAGAGAAAAACGTCTTAATTTTGTCAGAGAGGATTTTCCTTCCAAATTTTGCCAAAAAAGGAGTTTTTTTGAAGTGAAACTTTTATAGCCGCGTATACAACAATACGGTGAGCTAGATGGGTGGTAAAACCAATGTAACGAAATGGTTCTTATGAAAACAACAACACAGCAATTCGCAGCACTGGTTGTATAAAAACGAAATAATGGCTATTTAAAAATTGTTCATATGTTTGCTTTCACCGAAGATTGAACTCACTACGCCTAGATCTATAGTCGACTGTTCTAACCACTGAGCCACGTAGACATATTTAATTATGTATACATATGTACATACATATGTTAAATTTTACAAACAGTAGTTCTCTTCTTTATTTTATGATTGAATTGAGTCTTTCGTTCAATACTCTGAACGTACATTACGGTCTAAAAATTTTAATCTGAACGTTGCTTTTGTTCAGAATATTAGCATACTTTTAGGAATTTCTCAAATTGAGTTTTGATAAATTCAGAAAGCAATTTCCGAAGTACGCCTGGCATTGATTGATTGGAAACTTTCATATATTTCAAATGCAGTTTTTAACACACATTTATATCGAAATTAAAAAAATCGCATCCTGTGGTATTTGAATACCCAACCTAATGGCTACAAGTTCTTCCATTACAAACTGAGTTACCGGACTACCTACTCTGCTTTTAAATAAATTAAAGAAACTTGATGCAAAAGCCAGACTAGTAGAATATTCTTTAACGAGCCTGGCTTGTGTTCGTCAATAATAGACTTGCAGAATATCCTTTAACTCATCTGCAGTGGTTTCGTCAACATTAAAAAAAACAAACAGAACAAGGAACCAACGAAAACAGTAGAACACGCTATAACCGATAACTCTTCTCTCTTATGTTTCTTGTCGAAAATTCTTTAACGCGTCCGTCTTGTGTTCGTTCATTAAAAAATTTGTCGAAAATTCTTCAACCTTTCTGCTTTGTGTTCGTTCATGTTTTCGCTACAAAGGCTTATATTTCGGGGTAATTTTTTCGTTAAAAGTTACAATATATATCATTTCAAAAACATAGGACTGCATGACTGATAATCAAAGATTACAAATCGGAAATAATCTGATCCAAAAAACTTGTAAAATAAAATCAAAGAATATATAAAAATGAAAAAATTTTTTTCATATTTCTGTCTTGTTTGTTGACGAAACTTTCGCAACGATTCATGCACGAATCAGCATGTTTCGTCAAAGACGAAGAAAAATCGCTAGTGATTCGTTTATCAATTCTTTAAGACTTGGACTACTTGGAAATATCGTCGCAAATGCAACATAAAATACGATGAAAGTCTTGTACCGAAAAACGCATCGATATTTTTAACTATGTAGGCACGTTAAAATAAATCTAAACAAGTATGCGCGGTAGTATTAAGGTCAGTGCTTCTGACCACTAAGCAAATTTTAGTGGTTCCTTTTTTAATTAAAAATATGTACAATTATACTGGCAGTTTTTTTTTTAAGAAAAATTTAAAATAAATTATATAAATAAAGCCGGAGTTATAATCGATTAATGATTATTTTGGATAAACAATAATTTTTTTTTTGTCATCAATCCTATAAAATTAATTGAAAGATGTGTGCTGTGCTTGCTTTCGGGTTTGTTCGTACAAGGGAGGCTATGAGAATCGAGCCTGGGTACTACTTAAGTCATCAAAATAAAATAATAAATCCTCTTGATAACCAACTGTGTCACGAAAGTTTCCAGTTTTCAGTAACTGTCAGTAAAAAAAGGAACAATTGATATTTCCCATAATATCGCCATGTTGAAAATATTAGTTGGCTTTAAATGATTGTATGAATGCAGACTGCAAAAATTCAATTTTTGTGTAAAAGTTTCACTTCTTTTACTTCACTTCGTTTGCATTAAACAAACTTTAAGCTACATAGAATTTAATGATTTACGATATCAAATGCTTTGGAGAAGTCTTACAAGCAGCATAAGTTTATGTGACCTATAGAATAAAGAACTGTTTTGTCGTCGAGAATTTTTAAAACAGTTGTCGAATAGTTGTGTCCAGGACGAAAACAAGACTGGAAAAAATTATGAACCTTTTTTATTTCTACCACATTTTGGACACAATCAGTTGTTGATTATTCTACATTTGAAATGTGTGGCCGAAATATGAATTATCTCTGTATTTCGACGTTCTCGGGGTTACCTTTGATTGTAAAAAAGATACTGCAATATCTTCTTCTCTTATCTATATATCGCATTAAATTCTATTCAGATGCCCCAACAAATATCTTCAAGCTCCTGTCTAAATGTGCAAAAATTATCTCTATGATAATAAGGGTTGTGACCGTGGCGTTGTTAAGGGGCTGTTCATAAATAGCGTAGCATGTTTAGTGGGAGGGGGGGAGACTGCAAGACTTTGTGACGAATTGTGACATAGGGGAGAGAGGATCTAAAATTGGCCAAAAACATGTTACGTAATTAATGAACAGTCCCTAAGGTGCATGACCTATATTCCAAAGAACCGTGTTCATATCATTGACACAGAAAATAGTTTGTTCAATAGAAATAATTTTTCTGATCGGCCACCAGCTCTCGACAGACAATGGCAATGACTCGGCGAAGTCAGCCTAAAACTTGTTGGTTCAATTCTTGACTATTTTTGTACAAATATTTAACCCTTTCGACCCCAACTTTTTTCCTGTGGAACGAACATTCTTCTTTTATTTTAAAATGTTGTATTTGTTCAACAAGTGTATTGGCAAAATTTCAAGTTACCACGCCCATCCGTATGTGTGCTAGAATACGTTACTTTTACTATGAAATTTTTTTTAAAACTAAACTTTTAAAAGTACAACTTTTAAAAATATTTAATTTAATCTTTACTGAAAAGTATTTCATTAAAACATTTATCAAATTTATTATTATTAAAAAAAAAATGAAATATTAATTACGTCTTTATAAATTTAAAAGCATATTTTCGAAGACACAGCTGCAGTCTTTTGAAAATAACTTTACTAAATGATTCACAAATGAGTTCATATTTGGTTACACTTCGTGTAGACACATGTTCTTACCGTTACCATTACGGTTTAGCAATCAAAAACAAAAATAACGCTGATAGTATGCCGACAAACATGCAAAGTGGCTCTCAGGCAACTTTGGGGTCGAAAGGGTTAAAAACACACACAACACAAATTTATCAATAGAAGCTCGATTAAAGTCTTTTTGAGAGCTGAAATGGACAATTCGTTTTTACCTTTCTTTTTTTTTTTAATTTAGGGTCAGATATAAAATAATTATGAATGCCTTTAATAAGAAGGTGCAAGCAATTTGAGAAACATTTCCCCCCACCTATTACCACTAATTTCGTTTTCTCTTCCCAACAGTATTATTGGCTCTCACAGCATAAGCGAACACTCTGACGAAGGTTTTGAAGAGAACGATGCTATTGAAGTTGGTGGAGCAGTTGGTAAAATTGTATCACGCTTTATCGATCGTGTTTGTACCGAAGGTGGTGTAACATCAGAACACATACGCAATTTGCACGATATGGTACCCGGTGTGGTACATATGCACATTGAGTCGCTTGAATCGGTATTTCTCGAAGCGAAACGTCATCCACATGTACAAAAACCAAAAATTCAGACACCTTGCCTGCTGCCAGGCGAAGAAATAGTAACGGAACCGCTGCGTTGTTATCTAATGCCTGATGGAAGAGAAGATGATACACAAAATTTAATACCCGCTGAAGGAGCACTCTTCTTAACGAACTATCGAATTTTGTTCAAAGGTAATACTGCGCCAAGTCAAAATAAGATAAACACATTTTTAACTAATTGTATTTGAAAATTAAATTTTTAGGTACTCCCTGTGATCCTTTGGCGTGCGAGCAAACGATTATTCGTGGTTTCCCCATATCCTCGCTGCTAAAAGAAAAAAAGATATCTGTGCTATATCTTTCGCATTTAGACCAAACACTGCCCGAAGGACTGCAGCTAAGGTCGAGCACATTTCAATTGATTAAAATAGCATTTGACACCGAAGTAACGCCGGAAAATATTGAAACATTTCGCAAAATTCTCAGCAAAGCTCGGCATCCTATCGATGAATTCGATCACTTTGCATTTCAATCGTTTGGCACAATAATACACGGTGCAGCACCGCTAAAGACCAAAGAAAAGTATTCCACCCTCAAAGGCTTTGCTAAAAAGACTTTGCTACGCACTGCCAAGAAGGCAGGCTTTAAACAGAAAGTACAAACAAAACGAAAACTAGTGGCATCCGGCTTGGATTTCGATCAAATCTCCGATTCCAATGCATTGGAAACGCACTCACTCGACGATGATCTGGAAGACGATGAATTTGAGGTGAACAATACAGAGATGACGCTACCCAGACTATTGACGGCCAAAGATGTGGAACGCATAAGAGAGCGAAATTATGTCAAAGATTGGCAGCGTTTGGGCTTTGATAATCATCAGCATGGATTTCGCATTTCCACAGCAAACTCCAACTACACTATGTGTAGATCATATCCTGCATTATTTGTGGCACCCTCTTCAATACACGATGCTGCATTGATACATCTAGGACGCTGCTATAAAAATCAACGCATACCAGTTCCAACTTGGAAGCATCGCAATGGTGCATTATTAATACGTGGTGCACTGCCGCATAGCAAATCCGTAATAGGTATGCAGCCAACATCGAGAACATTTATTTTGAAACCTATTTAAATAATTCTTACATAGGCATGCTTAAAAACTCAACTGGTTCCAATACCATGTCTCATGATGTGGCCAACTATCATGAGCAGGACAAATATTTCATGGCTCTCATTGATACAATGCCGAAAAATTTCTCACTAGCTCTAGCTCAATATAATCTAACGGGTATGAATCTCTCCATGAATTCGCTGTTGCTTAACTCTTCGGACGATCATCATTATTTAAGTCGAAACGCTGAAAATTCTTTGACACCCGACTTGAGTCGCAAAAATAAATCAACACTCTCAGCTAGCGATGCAAAATCCAGCAATTGGTCAGATTCATTGAAGCCCAAGGTTGGCAGTACTATCAAAAATAATAATGCGGCTGCAGTGGCGTTTCACAAAATGCGTTTGTATGTGTTAGGTGAGTCATTTAAGCTTAGAAGTAACTCATTTCAACCTGTCCAAAATATAAATAATAAACATTTTTATTGATTCTAGGTGAAAAATCCCAAACAAAATCCAGTGTCAACGCCGATCTGTGCGCTGAATTTATTCCAGTTGACTATCCCGATATCAGGCATTCCCGTATAGCATTTAAAAAATTGATGCGCGCCTGTTTGCCCTCAACCACCTCGAATGATGTTGATCAGACATTCGCCAAAAGTGTTGAGCAATCAGATTGGCTGCAACAGATCTGCTCACTGCTGCAACTTGCTGGTGCTGTTGTCGATTTAATCGATTTACAGGAATCCAGTGTCATGTTGTCACTTGAAGATGGTTGGGATATCTCAGCGCAAGTCTCATCCATTGCGCAGCTCTGTTTGGATCCTTATTATCGCACTATCGAAGGTTTTCGCATCTTAATTGAGAAGGAATGGATAGCTTTTGGTCATCGTTTTGCGCATCGCAGTAATTTGAAGCCGGCCCATGCCAGCTCAAACTTAGCATTTGCTCCAACATTTCTGCAGTTCTTAGATGCAGTCAATCAAATACAAAAGCAGTTTCCCATGGCTTTCGAGTTCAATGACTTTTACATACGTTTCCTGGCCTATCATACGGTGTCATGTCGCTTTCGTACATTTCTTTTTGACTGCGAAGTTGAACGTTTCGATTTGGGTATAGCTTCGGTGGAGGATAAACGTGGTTCCTTGAGCACCAAACACATGTTGGGTAATAGCAAAAGTTAGTGTTGTAAAATTATATGTAGGCAATATATTTTTAATTTTTTTTTTCAAACTAATCCTACCACTTAAGAATAAAAAACATAAATGTTAAATATTTTAATGCTCTTTTAGCCAATAATGGCGGCGGTTCAGACGATGAGAGCGGAGTTTATCCCGTTGATATGCGTAACAGAAACACAGTGAACTTTAATCGTATTGGTCACTCCATCTTCGAGTATATTGAACGCCAGCATACAAAATCCCAGATATTTTTTAACTTTATGTATTCCGCGCATCAGCAAAATACAGTTATACGACCCCAGAGCAGCCTGGCTTCACTAGATCTCTGGAATTATTATACTAATGAGGAGTTGGCTCAAGGCCCACCGTATGACTTTGAGGTAACAAATGCCGATGATGAACTTGATTTGACTGAACTGCGAGGCAAACGTTTGGTTATAAGCGCTGGTTATGACAACATTGAAAAATCGGATCCCAATGCATTTGTTTGTCTCTTGAGCGATTTAAAGCAAGCTGAAACAGAGCGAGGCTTTTTGCCGCAAAAATGGCAACCAGTATGGGGAAAACTAGAGATACCGCCAGCCGAGAAACTCGTGCGCAAGTCATCCTTAAGTAGTATTTTGTTGCAGTCGCATGGCAAGCTGCAACATAAGCGTTCCACTTTAGAGATTATCATGAAAGGTCGTCTATCAGGCTATCAGGACAAATTCTTTCATCCACATCGTTTCGAAAAACATCCATATACAACTCCGACGAATTGTAATCATTGCACAAAATTGCTCTGGGGTCCGGTTGGCTATCGTTGCATGGATTGTGGGAATTCATATCATGAAAAATGCACCGAAGTGTCACTTAAGAACTGTACCAAATACAAGGCAGTTGATGGTGTTGTGGTGCCACCGAACGTAAATATATCACAGGGAGGCGATACTTCAAGCATAGCGTCTAGTGCGACAACAGCGCGTACATCAAGCCATCATTTTTACAATCAATTTAGCAGCAATGTAGCTGAAAATCGCACACATGAAGGGTGAGTTTTTTTGTTACAATTTTTATATGGAATGTTTAATTTACTGAATGGGTTTAATTTAATAATGTTCACTTTACAGTCATCTCTATAAACGGGGCGCCTTGCTGAAAGGCTGGAAACAACGCTGGTTTGTCCTAGACTCAATCAAACATCAGCTGCGTTATTATGATACCGTGGAAGATTCTGCTTGCAAGGGTTTCATTGGTAACATCAGTTTCGATTTTAAGCTACATATTTTTAGCTTTATATATTATTTTTTTTTTTTTTTCTTGAAGACTTAGCTGAAGTTCAGTCCGTAACGTCTGCCCAACCAACACAAATTGGCACAAAACGTGTCGATGAGAAGGGTTTTTTCGATGTAAGAAAAAAATTTGAGAGTACTCATATTTTTCCTATTTATAATTTATTTATAATTTCAGTTAAAAACCTGCCGTAGAACGTATAACTTTTATGCAGTCAACGCCAATTTGGCACAAGAATGGATAGAAAAAATTCAAGCTTGCCTGCAATAAATATTGATATTGAAAAAGAAATGTTTTATAAATAGTTATTATATTATTATGTATTTAGAGTTTATCCATTTTGTATTTATTTGTTTTATAACTAACTAAATATATTACTTTATTATTATTTTTTAAATTTAGTTACATTATCTGAATGTGAACCGAATATGTAGACTTTTTTAAATGTGATTATAAAAGCAAATTAATTGATATTGAATGTAAAAATTTTTGTTTTGATCATATAACTTGTTTCTGTTATTTACGATTATAGTAGTTAGATTGTTATGCTTCTTAAATATTTACAGACAGCAGCAGTAAACACTCTGCTTACCCACCGACCAAATGTCAGGCTATACATAACAGCTATGTTTTTGTCAATTTCAAAATCCAGACTACGTTTAAGGCACAAACGCTAAAAAAAGACAACTTCTGCATTGCTCATGAAATCACAAAAACTTGAAAATTTAATTTAAAGCCTATATTTAAAATTATTATTTGTTATAACTTATAAAAAAAGTCTTAAATAATATATACATTTTTAGAACAAATGTCTTAAGTTGTAACATGAAATTTCTTCATAAAAAAAAAACTACTATGATTAAAAACACAAAAATTTAATTTAACTACAGAAACGTTGTCCAATAAACAATATTCAAAATGAAAAATGAAAATGGAAAAAAAAATCGCGAAAATTTATCAATATAAATTGCTGTAGCATGTCCGTGACAAAATGTATCGTACTGTGGTTCAATAATTGACTCACGATGATGCGCCTGACGAGCCTGCAAATATGCAAATAAAATTTAAAAATGCATTTAAATTTTTTGAAGCTTGGACCACCTTTAGATCATCCAAGTCGTGTATGTTTTCATCGGAATAGCCTTTCATGGCTTTTGTTGCCACCGGTCCCATATAGTTGTTAACAACAGCAAATTCCATCAATGAGAGGAATACAAAAACCGAACACGATGACATCCAAACATCGATGGCCTTAACATAGGAAACGGGCGGCAGTGATTGCTGTGATTGTGTATTTTGTGTAGCCAGTGTTAGCAGTGAAGTAACTCCTAGAGTAACACGTGCTGGTATAGCTTCTGGTTTTATCCAAAATGATATCCAAGACATGACCACAATTAGCGCAGACGGTATGTATGTATGAAATAGATGATAACCCAAGCGTCGGCGTAGATTAAAAACTATCGCAAGGCAGGTAAAGTTTCCTAGAAATAAATTACCAAAAGTATTAGTTTAAAGCCTTGTGAATTCTGTAGAAAAATTAATAAGATCTGTTTTACATGGTCAGAAGAATGCTGGAATATGTAGAATGCTGGATGCCTTGCACGTAGTTATTGAAAAACCCGCAATCATTACTACCTAGTAATTGAAAAAATATCAAAAATAACTTTTTTATGACGTCCTTGAATCCGAAGAGACCAAATCTCTTTTTTTGTCTTTACAAAGAGAGATTGATGAACGATTATACAACTTATTGAGTAGTCAATAGTGACTGATAAATTTAAATTTTCTTTCTAAAGCTGCGCTAAGGGCCTTAATAGGGCTCTTCACTCTAAGTTCTTAACCCAACAGTTCTCAACTGAAAGATGATAACTGTTGTAATTTAAAAAATTCCGTTGAATCAAGTACAAAAATTATTGAGAAATAATAATTTTTTTGAAAATTCCAAAAAACTTATATAAGTGAAGGGTGATTTTCAAAAAATATGGAAGACACAAATTTTAAAATTTTTTCAACTTCAATATCGTTCGACAAACTTTAAACATGGTCGCTGTTGTGAAAATGAATGCAGAATCCAAAATCACTGTTACACTCTTTAAAAATACTGTTAACTTAATTTTTTTAAGTTTTTGTAGATGTGCATACGATTTTTGTCTTGAGTGTTATACCTCTAAAAAATGTTTAAGCCTACCAAAAGTTTCCTAATTTTAGTATTTGATAGTTTATTTGTTTAAAGCTGAAAATTAAAAAAAAAACACAAAATAACAGAAAAGATAAGTAATTCGGCGGCATAGACTCAAACCAAACTCAAATTTTTTAACAGTTTTGTTGAAAAAATTCTGCACTAAAAATTCAAAATATAAGAAACAGTTAAAAACTAAGCAAGCATACAAACACGTTTTCTTTTTTTATAAATACTTAAAACCGCAAAATCATTGACAACACTCTTGACATATGAAAATATATACATTAGATGGGTTCAGGGCTCCATACATTTTATTATTGTATTCCAGAACTTCCCTGCACGGGCAGAATATGAATTCTGGATGTCATAGTAATGTGTGGAAAAAAAAAAATCAAAAAATTCCAAAAACTGGAAGGGCGCTGCTATAAAACGTGATTTTAAGGACCTAATTTTTTAATGTTTTGTATTTAAATTTTTATACACATTAATGCAATACAAAAACTTTTTTTTATAACATGCTTTCATTTAAAAATTGTACGCTGAACTCAAATATGCCGATGGATTTTTGATACAATTAACTTTTGACCTTAGAATTTATATCGATGCAAGATTTTTAAATTTTTTTTTAATGATTTTGAACTTTCAACCGTACCTTTGGCGAGGTCCTACAACTTCTGCAAAAAATAAGGGCACACAATTGTGGACTGTCTTATGTAGTTTATTGCAAAAAAAAAGACAACAATTTTGGGTCATTATTTTTCCTGCAATTCAGTTTTTGGGGCTTACTTACCTACTTAGGTGGCCGTAACAACCCGTGTCCGGGTTTCGGCCGACCTCATCAGCTCTCGCCAGGCGCCTCTGCTTTGCGTGCGCCTTCTCCAATCGGATACACCAAGTGCGGTTAGGGCTTCCTCGGCCTGGTCCATCCATCGGAGGCATGGTCTCCCTCGCCGTCATTGACCAGCGACCCTCGCCTCGAGCACCTTTTTCGCTGGAGCTTTGTCGTCCATACGATGGACATGACCCAACCAGCGTAATCGCTGCACAGTTATACGCCGAACTACATCAATGTCTTCGTAGAGCTCATACAGCTCATGGTTCATTCGGATGCAATAGTCATCGCCGACTCGAACAGGACCGAAGATTTTGCGAAGAACTTTTCTCTCGAACACCCCCAGAGCGGCTGCGTCAGTTTGCGAAACTACCCATGCCTCAGCGCCATAAAGCAGCACAGGTAGAACGAGCGTCTTGTATAGTGTTAGTTTTGTCGATCGAGAGAGGGCTCTGGAACTTAGTTGCTTACTGAGCCCGTAGTAGCACCTATTAGCAGTTATTGTTCTTCGCTTTATCTCCAGGCTGATTTCGTTGTTGGTATTAATGGCGCTGCCAAGGTATACAAACTCCTTGACTACTTCAAAGTTATAGCTGCCGGATGAAACGTGGGAGTCTAAACGCCGCGCTCCCTTGTTTGTAGACAGCATTTACTTTGTTTTACCTTCATTTATCGTCAAACCCACTTTGGCTGATTTCTTTTCGATAGCGGCGAAAGCAGCGATAACATCTCTCTTGGTTCTGCCAACAATATCAATATCATCAGCGTACGCAAGGAGCTGGACGCCTTTGTAGAAAATGGTGCCAAAGAATATATAGTATGTGCCAAATTTGATTGATATGTGGAAACTCAATCCAACGGTGAAAAACAATTTCGTTTAAAATTAAAGTGCCACTCTCCCGTTCAATTCCACCCAATTTTCTAGATTACTGACTGCTCATTATTCCAAAGAATATGGCAGAAGTCGGACAAGCCGTATAGAAGGAGCACGATTTAAATTAAAGTGGTTCACCCCTGTTTAATTCCGCCCAATATTTTAGACTAATCACTGCTCATTATTCCAAAGAATATATTTACCAAATTTGGTTGAAATCAGAAAAACGGTTTAGAAGGAGTTTGATTAGAATTAAAATTGGCACGCCCCATGTTCAATCCCACCAATTTTTGTAGGCTTAAAACTTATCGTTATAGAAAAAAATTTGTGTGTGAAATTTGGTTGAAATCGGAGAAATGGTGTATTATGAACTACAAACTGATCCTTATGACAAATAATATATGTGCAAAATTTGGTTTAAGTCAGACAAAGGGTGTAAGGGGAGTTCGATTAGAGTTAAATTGACATGCCCCTTGTCCAATTCCTCCCACTTTTATGGGCTTAAGACTCTCTCATTATACTAAAGAATATATGTAAGAAATTTGGTTGAAATCGGACAAACGGTGTAGATGGAGCTAGTTTAAAAATAAGGTGCCATGCCCCCTGTCTAGTACCACACAATTTTATAAACTTAAACTGGTTGATGTCAGACACACGGTGTTGAAGAAATTCGATTAAAAGTGAAATGCCACTCCCACTTTTTTAAGTCTTCACCATATGTGTATATAGAATATATGTGTAAAATTTGGTATAGGTTGGATAACAGATGTGGTTGGAGTTTGGAAAACGAAAGGTTTTCTATTTTGATGATATCACTTTCTATGGGAGGTAGGCGTGGTTTTGATCCGATTTTGCCAAATATCATAGAGATGGTTTATATTATATAGCAAGGCCTATGTGCAAAATTCCAAGACATTTCTGTAATATTAAGTCACTTTGTATGGGAGGTAGGCGTGGTTTTCATCCGATTTTTTCAAATTTCATAGTCAGGATTTATATTAACGATCAAAGCTTACGTGCAAAATTTCTAGGCATTTCTTTAATTTTTGTGGATTTCTAAGAGTTTTAACTGTTAAAATAAAGTCACTTTGTATGGGAGGTAGGCGTGGTTTTTTTAGCCGAATTGGCTCAGTCTCGAACTTGATCTGCATTTTTTAAAAAGAAGCTTATATTTTGAATTTCATCGCGATAACTTTGAAATTACGGCTGTAATCGTGTCCACAGATGGACACGAAATCGACTCAGGAGGTGATGCTGATCAAAAATATATATATTTTTCTATACCTGCCACGCCTCCTTCTTGGCGTTACAAACGGAATGACAAAGTTAATATACCCCTTACGCAGTACGCGTTGGGGTATAAATATACAAAAACGTATACGTTAAAGACCAGCGTTGTGTTAACGCAACGCATACATAAAAATACACGTGGAAGCCACGTGTATCAGTCAAACTTCATAAAAATGAACAAAAGTTAAATTTAAAGCCTAAGAAAGAGGCTCGTGTTTAGAACATACCCAAATTCTTCGCGCTTGGAAATGTAAGTAAACGCAATTGTTCAGCCTTGAGCGAAAACAGGTCGATGATATGAATTTTTAAAATTTTATATCCTTTTTGGAGATCATGAAAATCGTTCACTGTATGACGTTCACGTTAAGTAACGTATACCGTTGCTTTAAAGCAACACTGGACACACATGGGTTAAGGGGTGAAATTGGGTAATTTTAAAAATATCAAAAAAAAAATAATATTTTTTATATTTTAATATTAACTACCTGAATACACGGTTTAACTCGGGAGTTGATATAAATAATTTTCGATTTAATTCGTCAATTTGGAAAAACTTTTCACACACTTTAGAAGGAATTTTGTGTGCAACTTTCAAACCGGTAACTTCGGAGAAATGAGTAAAATGTAGCTTCAACATCTGAAAATTATGAGAAAAATTTGCGAGGAAACTGGACAAAAATTAAATAAACATTGAAAATAGAAATTGAAATGTCAAAACAACGCCAACTTACGACGCAACTGACTTGCGCATGTGTTAATGCGTACTCAAATACCACAGAATTCGGCATCAGCTGTCCTGATTTGCGAAAAAAGAAAGTGATGTATAAATACACATAAAGAAGAAAAGAAGATATTTATCACCCTTCGTGCTTTGCTACGCCTTACTGTATTTTGCAGTACAGCGCCCTCTGGGGTTCAAGATATAGCAAAATACATAGCGCCAAAAGACTCACCACACCCGAAAACCACTTATAAAAATCTTACTTATCGGATGAGTTGTTTTGAGTTTTTGGCGGTATTTGTACAATAGCGCCCTCTGGTTTTCTAAATAAAATATAAAATTAACGCCAAAGCCCTTTCCATACTCGATAATCAAATCCAATATATCCGATATAAAAATTTTTATCTAAATCGGATGAGCGGTTATTGAGTGTTTCAAGATTTCTCAAGTGATTTGTACTACAGCGCCATCTGGTGTTTAAGATAGCGCAAAAAAAAAAGTCCAAGATACCCACCGTATCCGAAAACTCCTATGTACAAATGTTCAAGCAAATCGGATGTGCAGCTAGGAGTTTTTCGAGATTTTTAAAGCATTTGTACTGCAGTGCCCTCTGAGGTTCAATATAGAACAAAATAGATAAATCATAAAAACTATAGTACCCGAAAACCCCTGAATACAAATTTTCATGTAAGTCGGATGAATGGTTTCGGAGACAAACTATAATAACAAAATTCGCGGAACCCGATGGCAGCGCCACCTACCGGGTCCAATTGCGATTCTGAACCATCCAGGAATCCACTTAAACACACACCAAAAATTTCATCAAAATCGGTGCAGCCGTTTAGGAACAGTTTATTAACACACACACGTACAAATTGTACAACACACCCATTACTTTTCGAGACAGAGCAAAAGAGATAACGCCAAAACAGTTGCCGTACACGAAAATCCTTTAATAAAATTTTTCATCCAAATCGGATGAGCGGCTTTTTACTTTTTCTCGATTTCTTAAGAGATTTGTACTGCAGCGCCCTCTGGTGTTCGATATAGTACAAAAAACATAAGTCCAAAACAGTCACCATATTAGGAAACCCCTATATACCAATTTTCATGAAAATAAAATCCTTAAATTGTATTATAAAATAATAATAAAATAACACCTTAGAAGTTTTTTTAAATATTTATACACAGCGCCCTCTGGTGTTCAAGATAGAATAGAGTAGATAAGTCATAAAAACTCACCATATCCGAAAACCTCTATACACGAATTTTCATGCAAATCGGACGAACGGTTTCGGAGATAAACTATAAAAACAAAATGCCTTAAACACGATCGCAGCGCTACCTACCGGGTCGAATTGTGAATCTGAACCATCCAGGGATCCACTCAAACACACACAAAATATTTCATCAAAATCAGTGCAGCCGTTAAGGAACAGTTTAATGACATACACACGTACAAATTGGACAACAGCGCCCTCTAGTTTCGAGAAAGAGCAAATAAGATAGCACCAAAACCCTTGCCGTACTCGAAAATCGCTATTTACAAATTTTCATCCAAATCGGATGAGCAGTTTTGGAGTTTTACACGATTTCCTAATATTTGCACTAAAGCGCCCTCTGGTTTTCAAGATAGCACAAAAGAGATAAGTCCAAAACACTCACCGTATCAGAAAACCCCTATTTTCCAATTTTTATGCAATTCGGATGGACGGCTTAGGATGTTTTCGAGGGTTTTTTTAAAATATTTGTACTACTGCGCCCTCTGGTGTTCGAGAGAGAAAAGAGTAAAAAGTAAAAAAAACTCAGCGTGTCCGAGAACATCTACATACAAAATTTCATGCAAATCGGATGCACGGTTTTGGACTTTTTCGACTTTTTTAAAATATTTGTCAGCGTGCTCTGGTGTTCAAGATAGAACAGAGTTTATAAATCATAAAAACTCACCAAATCCGAAAACCTCTATATACCAACTTTCATGCAAATCGTATAAACCGCTTAGGAGTTTTTTGACGTTTTTTAAAATATTTGTACTACAGAGCCCTCTGGTGCTCAAGAGAGAACAGTGTAAATAAGTCATAAAAACTCGCCGTATCCGAAAACTTTTACGTACAAATTTTCATGCAAATCGGATGAACGGTTTCCGAGATAAGCTAAAAAAAGAATGCCTGGAACCCGATCGCAGCGCCCCCTACCGGGTCCAACCTTTTTTACTGGATAAAACGTAGCCTATATGTTAACCGGGGATATAAGAAACCTGGATGCCAAGTTTCATTGAAATCCATCCAGTGGTTTTCGCGTGATGCTTTAATAGACAGACAGACAGACAAAAATTTTAAAAATGCGATTTTCGGACTCAGCGTCATTCAAAACGTCCATCGCAAAAAGAATTTCAATAAAATATTTAATGTACAGATTTTTTTTTTTTACAATTTTATATATATATATATAGATTTAAAGATTATGGGCAAGCATTTTTTAATTAGGGATTTAACAAAAAAACACATGCATATATACAACTCACCTGTGGAATACTCAATGGTGCAATCAGTGGTATAGTTATTAGATATGTCCAACTGTGGCAACTCTATCTCACTATTGACAACAAGTGGATCTGTCATATTCCAAATAAACACCAAATCCTGCACCGTGTGTGATACTAAAATATTTAAAATAGTCTTAAATTAAATTTTTTTTTCTATCCTTCCTATGTGTGATAAAAATCTTACAACTCTCAATCATCATGGAACATATTTGGGTGTCATGAGGATACGACTCAAACTTCATGGCGCAGGATAGCACTAGTGTTAATCTATAAGACATACACATAGAAAATAACTATTTCATTAAATTTGTAGTTGTATAAAGCATTTTTTATAAATTAATGCTTACTTTGACATATAGAGCAAAGTTTTATCGTGATATAACCATAGATAATGATTTGGTATGCTCATTTCGTGAAACGTTACTTTTTTGGCATTCTTGAAAAAACAATCCGGCCGCCAAATGCTGTGTAGCCAGTCTACATCGAGTATTCGATACTCTTCACTCATATTCTCAGGCAATCGCAGTCTTGGATCCCGCCAACTTTGTGCTAAGAATATATCAGTAACATAGGTCTGTTGGAATAAATTTTTGTAAAAATTATTCTAAGTTGCATTTAAGAAAAAAAAAAAAAAATCAACTACCATGGATTCCTCATTAATTGAATCCAATGATAGGACAGTTACATGAAAGTATACAACTGTAGGTTGTCCCAGTAGCTTGGGGGCACGATTTTTATCATATGTTTTCGACGGTATAGGAAGAATATCGGGCAATGATAAGCTCGATTCATAGTGAGATACAAGCTCTGCACTTTCGGTGTTATTTCTAAAAAAGGAAACATTAAAACTTTGAGTTGAATTTGAAATTGATTCATGAATCTGTTCTTAGAATTCGATTTTTATGTTAAGGCATCAAATCATAGAAGCTGATTATTGCAATGGAGCTATGATGATGCAACAATTTAAAAAAGATGCAGTCATGCTTTTGAAAAAATTCACTCTTGATTGGTTGTTGCATTTTACCTGTAACCGTGAACACAATTGCACATAAGTATTGATTTTTCCAATATATAAATGTAAATAGTAATGATGATGAAAACGTTATGTTCTTTTATAGTTTTAAAAATATTTGGCATATTGAACACGTTTTTTAATTATAACATAGATTATTAACTATTTACTTTTAGACATTTAAGTTATGACAACTATAAATTATGACACGCGACTTTCTTTATTTTATTTTGTCAAAATTTAATTATTATGAATTATAACTATCTAGCACTGATTTTTGTATTTGTAGTAAATTTATTAATTCTTAATTAAGGAATTTTCTATTGTAGCTGGATTTTATTCAATAAGTTTTATTGAGCTTCAATGTCAATAGATTTGTCGAGCTTCTTTTAACATTTATATCTCGCTTGAAGTGCATTTTTATTATTTTTATTAATGTTGCTTAAAAATGTTTAAATTAATTGTTGAATGTTCTTAGAAAAAATGTGCTATTTTTATTGTGTTATTTTCACTATTTCACTTAACAATACATTTTAAATAAAACTGCAATTCACTTCAAGGTGTGATAAAAATAAAAGTTCTAAGGTTTCTTTTATTTCATTGTGGGCTTACATTTCAAATTGACATGTTCGTTTCAATGTGAATTGTCAACTTTGTCAATTGGAATTCTGTTTTAGTCAGAGCGGGGCTTAAATCAAACATACGCTTAAACATTTATTATATACAAAATTCTATAATAATATCTAGCTTTAATTTCCTCAAAAATAAATAAAGAATTCAAGAGTCAAACAATAACATTTCATTTTGTACCAGACGCTACCGACTCGTGGTGTAAAAACAGATCACTTTAATAAAATTAAAGCAACTTATGTTTGTAGTTAAGTTATATTTGACTTATATATAAAAGGTACTTTTAAAATTATGTTTGGTGTGTATTCTAGGAATCTGATAAAAAATATGTTTTTTTACGTGACAAAACGCCATTTAGAATTATAAGATGTAGTCTTTGAAGTTATATTTTAATTTGAATAAATAGAAAGAGTGACGTATACACCCAGTGCCAAAATTATAAACGCACTAGATTTTTACCAATATCTTTTGTTGTGTGCATGAGAACATTTTTCTACTTTTACCGTTAGGCAAATGTGCTAAGACCAATTGTTGTATATAACTAACAACAAAACCAGCAACAACAACAACATTAAAAGAGAAAATATATACATACGAAAAATATCGCTGTGCCGATATTATAAACGCACTTCAGAAAAAGTTTTTTTATTTTTTTTGGCATACTTAGTTTTATTGATAATTTTATTAATGTGCTATAGCCTGAAATACAATAGCGCGATAGTGCGATGCGCAGAAGATATGCGATTTTGTTACGAAACCACACGCGCGTTGCACTCACAATCAATGTTCAATGAGAAGCGTCAATTTTGAAGTAACCATAGAAAAGTAAACAAATTTATATATTTTCGAGTATTAATTTGTCTTTCACAAATGAGAATAATATTGGCAAATCTTTAATAAGCAGCACCTGTTCAGAAGTATTATATTTATATTATTATTATAAATTTTTTTAATACATATTATTATTAAAATTTTTTATTAAGAAAATTATTAAGGCCCAACTAAAGGGTGGTTAGATTTTAAGGGCCGATATTGATTTTGAATAAAACACAAATTATTTAGGAAATTGTTGTCATTTCTTTTTATTATGATAATATTGGTATGGAACAAAATATCGGCCAAATGGCCGCAGCGACCTCGGCTGCACACCTGCATCCAATGGTCCAAATTTCCGATGACGCTGAGGCATTAGTGAGGTTCTATGCCGTTAATGTGCCGAATTTAGCTCTTGAATTGTTGCTGGCTTATCGGCGTACATCTTTTCTTTCAAATAACCCCAAAAAAAGAAGTCCAAAGGTGTCAAATCACATAATCTTGGTGGCCAATAGACATCGCCACCACGTGAGATAACACTACTATTGAATTTGTCGCCATTCTGATCACTGACGACGCTTGAAAGGGTCAAGAGGCTTTAGTTCTTGAGTCAATTGCACCTTGTAAGCGTGTAAATGCAAGTCTTTATGCATAATGTTCATCAACGACGAGCGTGAGAGGTGCAATTGTTGGGCACGGTACGACGGGTTGAGGTGGACGGCTCTTCAGCCACACTATCGCGTACAGCAGCAATATTTTCTGCAGTACGAGCTATACGTGCATGCACTGGTGTTTTCACATCGCCTACAGACCAGGGATGATATTGGCTTTACTGTAAAAGGGCCAAAATTCATATAAAAATAGGGCCAATTTGACATTAGTAGGGCTTTAAGATTTATAAATTGTAACTCAATATCAGAGGCCGTACCAATTATGCATTTTATAATAAAAAGCAAAAAATAATAATTATATTTTGACTTTTAAAATTGTGAGCAAAAAGTAATAATTATTTTTAGTTTTTATTTGTTAGGGCAAAAATAAAAAGCAAAAACTAACCGATAATTTTTTGAGCACTAAATAACTGGTAAGTTTTGAGTTTTGTTTTTTAAGACAAAAATGAAAAGCAAAATCTGACCGATATTTTGTTGAGCACTAAATAACTGGTAAGTTTTGATTTTTATTTTTTAAGGCAAAAATAAAAAGCAAAATGTGGATTTAAGGTTACGGTTGAACCAAAGTTTTACTAATTTTAAGGCGGTCTTCTCATTCAAAACCCGTTTTTTGGACCCTTTTTAAAAAAATTCTTATTTGAAAACGCAAAGAATAATTGAAAACTTTTTTTATTTATTGTATTACAAAAGGTTCAAAGTAAATAAAAAAATTTTTTTTGTCTCGATACGTGGGCTGTTCAAAAAGTAATGAGACTTCAAAGTTGGTGGTGAAAAAAAAGGTGTCGTCACGGCGGCCACGATTCCGGGTCTCCGGAGCGTCTGAAATGAAAAAAAAAAAACGGGGTTATAATCAGTATAGATGTAATTCTCGGGTGAACCTCAAGCTTAATTTTGTGATTTTTTTTGACAAAATGGCGGCCATTCAAAAAAAAAATTTCAATTTCGGGTTTTTTTTTGTAGTTTAGTGTAAAAAAAAAATAGTAAAAAATTTTTTAAAATTATGGTCGAGGTTCACCCAAGAATGGTGACAATTCTGCGTCGATTCCATTTTGTTTCATGAAAATCGGTTCAGTTGAACTGGAGATATCATGGCCGCCAGTTCGAAAAACGTGGGTTCGAGATAAACGCGTTTAAAGTTTGAAGTAATTTTTTTGGGGGAAAAAAAAAAAATCAAAAATGTTTAAATGCAGTTTTAAAGAGCTGACAATTTTTACTTACAAATATTAGTCGGCGATGCCAGCTCCATACAGGCCACCTTCCTCTTTTTCGTAGAAACTGCTTTCTGCTGCCCTCTCTGCTCTGCGAGCCGTTCTGCCAGCTTTTGATGATGCCGCAGCTCGAGTCTCTGATCGGTTCAATCTGTCTTCATTGCGAGATAGTGCGTATTCGTATGCGTTTTTGCCAATCGCAATACCCATCAAACCCATAATTTTAAGTATGGGTATAAAACCGTCGTTGAAGAGGCACGTTGCAATGAAATTGGCCACTTCGATGGTGCGTGCGCCTGAGTTGATGTGTTTGGGCGAAAGTGACCAAAGAACAGAATTGTAGGACTCATTGGAATTCTGAGTTTCAGATCCAAGGCATCTTTCAAGCAAATTATCTGCCGACAGCGCTTCGTAAGCTGGTTTTATTACCTCCATCACCTTCTTGTCCATCAGACCTTGCTTCACAAAAAAGGCTGTATCTTCTAAAGTATTTCGAATTTCTAAAAATCCTTTTAGGGGCATATTCACAACTACCCAAGCTATAAATAAATGCAAAAAAAAAGTTGAAAAAAAAGTTGCTCAATGAGAAGACCCCCTTAAGGCAGGAAATGCATGCTCCATGCATGATGACGAAGATAATGACTCATTTAGAACTGTAATTTAAATCATTAAATGAAATCACTTCCATCTTAAATCAAAAATTTTGGGTGAAAGTGATATAGTTTATGGTAATTCTTTCAAAAAGATTTCATTTCACGCTTTGCTTGTAAAAGTTAAAAAGACGTAAAAAATAATCTATAGATAAAGTGGTTCTACAAGAAAATTTTTAACAAAAAAATTATTCTGAAAAGAAAATCCTAAATTTGATAAAAAAAAAAATTGCAAAGCTTTTCCACCAAAACCACACCCGGATTTCAATCTAGAAATAGTCGTAGAATGTCAGAAATGAATATGCAGTTTAATGCAGACTCTCCGTTAAGTCTTGCAAGAAGTCTAATTCATGAAGCGGGACTAAGGTTCACTCTTTTCATCTAATCTTTCAATTAAACTTGTTGAAATTACTAAAAAGTATGCTCTTAATGGGACAATGACTGTATTTAACAAAACTTGTTTTACTGAGAACAATTTTAAAGGCGTAGGAAATCTCGCCTTTACATAAAATACAAACAATAAGAAAATAACATAAGAAATGAAATGAAAAATCACCCAACATTTTTCATACGAAATTGGGGTGAATGAAATAAAAAATTAATGGGAAATTCAAAGGAAAAATCACCGAAAAAATTGGACAATTTTACACATTTTTTAACGAAATTTCGCTTTTTGCTGAGGGTTTTTTTATACAAAAATCACCTACTTTTTTGGATGCAGTTTCGCTTTCTGTTTTTAACTGATAGTTCACATTGACTACTAGTGAAATGGTAATTATAACTCTTTTTTATTTTTATCACTTGATCCTTATGTTTTTTAAAAATTTTAAATAATTAACTTAAATCGGTCGAGGGCTATCCGTCACCTCTCTCCCCCCCTCCCTCCCCCCGCGGTTGTCTTACCTTTACATGATCACAAAAAGAAAATTTTTTTTTCTCCAGATATTTCTAATTACGAAATAAATCAAAGATAGCTTATAATTGGCTTCCAGAAATTACGAACGAAAAAATTACAAAAAACCCGAAAATTTCCATACAAAATCGGGCTTAATTCGTCGAAAAACAATTACCGAAATTTCTACCGATTATGTAATTTTTTCTGGTGTTTGTTCCAATAAAATTAGGATCTTTTTTGCAAATACTTGAACAAGAAGAAAGGCCCGAAAAATAAGCTTGTAATTTAGGGCCGAAAAAAAATCGGGCATTTTCGCCAAATTAAAAATAAAAAATCGCCCGAATTTTTGTTTACCGAAAAGTTAAGAAATTTCAAATTCATTACGATAAAATGGTTCGCCCTTTTACGGAAGATAAAAGAATATTGTTCTGTAAAAGAAAAAAAACACCATCTAAACCTTATCCCTACATAATGTCCATGGACCCCTTGTTCATGAATTACATCAAAAAACAAATAAAATTAATGAAATATTTGCAGATATTTTTACAGGGGAATATTAATTTACTACTCAAATCTGTTCTTTTATACTTTGATAATCTTATTTATTTTTAATGCGAAAGTCGGAAGGGAAGGCATCTTTGGCCCCACTGTCGGTCAGTTCAGTCTTCATGAGACCTCCACGAACAACGGTCTAAGACTGATTGACTTCGCCGCGGCGCGAAACATGGTAGTTAGTAGCACCAGATTTAAGCACCTCGACATCCACAAGGCCACCTGGCTGTCCCCGGATCAAAAAACGCGAAACCAAATTGATCATGTTGTAATCGACGGAAGGCATGCCTCTAGTGTTCTAGATGTGCGTACATTTCGGGGGGTCAACATTGACTCCGACCATTATCTTGTTGCAGCCAAGATCCGCATACGATTATGCAATGCGAAGAACATACGCACAGGAATGCAACGAAAGCTAGATGTCGCTAAGCTGCAATTACAACGGACTGCCGAAGCCTACTCCGCTCAACTCTCGGTTAAGCTCAACCAACCAACCTCTGGACCCGACGACGCCGGCGGACTTTGGGCGCATATATCCCACTCCATGCGCGCTGCCGCTGAAGAAGTCATTGGTTTCCGGCGCCCGCAACCTCGGAACCAATGGTATGATCAGGAGTGTCGCATTGCGACTGCAGTAAAAAACGCCGCATATAGAAAAACGCTGCAGTCAGCTGCAACGCGAGCCGTGCGAGAAAACTACCGCGAAAAAAGGAAGGAAGAGAGGCGCCTTTTCAGACGCAAGAAAAGAGAGCAGAAAAAGCGTGAGCGTGAGGAACTAGAGGTATACCAGGGCAAGAAGGATGCACGAAAATTCTATCAACAGGTTAAGCGTCTAACCCAAGGTTTCAAGCCCGGAGCATCCACTTGTAGAGACGAAAATGGAGATCTGAATACGGATACGCAGTGTGTGCTGAGATTGTGGAGACGGCACTTCTCCAATTTACTTACTGGCGACGATTTCACCAATGCCGCCCATGGAGAGCGCAGTCCAGAGCTACCAATCAACAATGACGGAGTGGAAGTACCACCACCTAGCCATGATGAGGTTCGAGTTGCTATCCAACGACTCAAAAACAACAAAGCAGCGGGTGCTGACGGCCTGTCAGCTGAATTGTTTAAAACCGGCGGCGATGAATTGATAAGGCGCATGCATCAGCTCATCAGCATAATATGGCTAGAAGAAAGCATGCCCGACGATTGGAACCTCAGCGTACTGTGCCCTATACTTAAGAAAGGAGACCCAACAATCTGCGCAAGTTATAGAGGTATCAGTCTTATTTCCATCGCATATAAGGTTCTCTCAAGCGTACTATGTGAAAGATTAAAGCCGATTACAAAAACACTGATTGGACCTTATCAGTGTGGCTTTCGACCTGGTAAGTCCACCATAGACCAGATTTTCACGCTACGACAAATCCTGGAGAAAACCCACGAAAATCAAATTGACACACACCATCTGTTTGTCGATTTTAAAGCTGCGTTCGATAGCCCGAGAAGGGATTGCCTATACGCAACAATGTCTGAGTTCGGTATACCTGCAAAGTTGATTAGACTTTGCAGAATGACGTTGAGCAAACCCAAATACTGCCTTTAAACATTTATTTTGCATTCTCTGCAACTTTTTCAGCTCCACGGTATTTTTGTGAGCCCAGCATATGGTCATGTACGAGAGGTGCGAGTGATTTAGCGACATATACATTAAAAATTTTGTATCTTCTGACATCATATTTTTTACTTTAGGCAATATTCCCAGGCCGTACGAAATTTTATGTTGTAGATCCCTTATGTGTTGATTCCACGATAAGTTGTAGCTGATTTTCACCCCTAGAAATTTAATATGCTCTTGCTCCACTACTTCAAAACCGTTCACCTTGAACTTAAATTTGTCTTCCTCGTGGTGTTGGGGCGCAATAATAGTGAATTTCGTTTTCAAGTCATTAATAGCAAGTCTGTTAAGCCGGAGAAATTCTTTAAGCATGGACATATCAAATTCCAAGTGTGCTCTTAAAGCCGATCTTGACGCGATGGGGTAGAAAACAGAAATCTCATCAGCAAATAGGAATAGCTTGCCATATAGAGTTATATTTTTAATGTCATTTATGAAGATTAAAAAGAGCAGCGGGCCTAGTTCTGATCCTTGCGGCACACCCCACCTTACTCTGAGCGGACCACTAATTGCTGTGCCATTGTAGACTTTTTGCCATCTATCTTTCAAAGAGCTGCGCATAAGACCAATCGCTGTTACCTCAAGTCCAACATGCTCAAGTTTTTTGATAAGCAGCTCATGATTCATGCATTCAAATGCTTTTTGGAGGTCAATAAAGAGCCCTCCAACCTCTTTGCAGCCTCTGTCGAAATTAGCGCACACGTCGTCAATTACCTGTACCACCGCTGATTGCGTATTAGAACCACTCCTAAATCCGTATTGTCTATCAAACAAGTAGCCAGTATCTTCGATGTGAATTAATAATTGTTCCTTCAGAAGTTTCTCAATAACATTATTGATAATTGGCAGAATAGCAATGGGCCGATAATTTTGTGCTAGAGACCTGTCTCCTCCTATGAAAATTGGTATACTTTTTCGGATTTTTAGCTTGTTTGGATAAATACCTGTGGCTATGATTCTATCAAACAAAAACTTAAGTACTTAAGTTTTTGGCAATAGGGACTTGAAAATTATCGACCCCCATTGCTTTGTCCACTTTTAAGTCCTCTATTACACACACAATCTCTTCTACCGTGACTTCTTTAAAACTGAATTCACGCCGCGGTGGGCTTAGAGTTCTGAACGTATTAACATCATCATCCGCAAGTGTTTCAATAGAGGCAGCAACTTCGTCAGCACGGTTCACAAAAATTTTGTTCTAACAACTAGCCACCTCAACTTCCGAAGTGATCATTGTACCGTTCACATCCTCAGTTTTATCTATATTATTTAAGTCCTTCTTGCGGTTAAGAAATCCATTTAAGGTTTTCCATGTTGCCCTTATATCTCCCTTGACTTTACTTAATTTTTCTTTGTAATACTCATTCATAAGAACTTTTTCGCTGCCTTGATCACTCTATTGATTGAAGTTAGGCGAATAGTCAAATCTCTTGTTTTTTTAATTTTTTGTATATATCGTTTCTTAATTTAACCAGCAGCCGAAAGTTTTCATTAACCCATGGGGATAAAGCACGTTTAGTCCGAATATTGTAGGCGTCTTCATTCTTGTTTGACAGAATGGCATTAGATAGAACTCTATCAATCTGATTATAGATATCATTAGGATCGGTTAAGGTGAGTATGGACTTGCCGGCGACAAAAGATTTAATCCATCTGGACCTCAGGAAGTTGCTTTTAAAATTGTGGTCCTTGGAAAACTTCATCGTACTTGATCAGGTCTAGAATAATTTTAGAACAACTCAAATATCAAAACAACAAAATCATACGGTGTACAAAACAATTTATAATATTTTGATGTTCGAAACGCTTCTTCTTATTTTTAACACTTCAACTCAACGAAATTGCTCGAATAAAATTTGTATGATATTATTATTATATAATTCGACTTTTTTATAGCAAAACCAACTGCAGCTAAAATTATATTCATTTTATTTTTTGCCCTGTGCAGCACTGGCAAATAACTTCATAGCCGCCATGCGGTGGTTAGCAGAACATTTAAACGTCAGTGAAGAAAAATCGATTTTTGCTCATTCAAGAACTGCATCGCAAATATTGAAGAGAGTTTTTCTTGAGCAAATAAAATGTGAGATATCCAACAATAAAAAGCGAAATTTATTAAATATACTACTTCACAAATTACAACAACTATTGCGGCAACTTTCAAATAAATATAATTAAATGTTAGACATGGATTTTGGGCAGCAGATCGAAGGTAAGCTGAAAGGATTTTCAATTTTGCATGAAAAGGAGGAGGAGTGAGTAAAATTGAATACGGCTGGGCTTTGTTGTCCTATGCAAGTGGGTTTTATCGATTTTCACATAAAATATATAAATTGCGTTTTAAATTGAATAGCTATGTGTTTAAAAAATTTAATTTTATTGTTTATTTTTTAAGATTCATACCATATTCCACAATAATTGGCAAACTCCCAAGAAAAAAAGCAAGAAATTCATTTTTCCAGTATAGCAAACCAAATATCTCCACACTTACATCTAGTAGTAAGGCAATAAATTAAGACAAAAATAAATAAATTTTGAATATCTATAATAACACAGAAACATTGGTGGACAACGCTGCATCATCATACGATGTCATAATGGAGTCGCCCATCTATGCCATGGAACGCAAGGCACTGCAACGTAGCGGCGGTGGCAGCGCCGGCGATAAGATGTCCTCCAGCATTAACAGCACGCTCGAAGACACCACTCCCAGCGATTCGGGTATTCAAATGCTAGACTCCGAGTCAAGTGAACTGATGATCGAGTCCATAACGTCACAAACCGCACTAGACTTTGATGACTCAAAGACAGGCATACAAGACAAACAGTCAGAAAACCAACAATTTGTCGATTCTTTGGCCGCCAAGCAACAAATGGAGATCGATTCAAATTCCAATGTAACCGTCGCTATAGCTTTGGATGATGTTATGATTGCCAGCAATTGCTCGACATTTGATACGGAAAACATTGTGTATCGTCGCAAGGTGCGTAAATCTCAAATGGTCACAAAGGCGTTGCCCAAAAAGCGTGTCTCTTTTCACGAGGACATTCTGAAGAACACGCGTACCGATAATATACACATTGAACATGGCTTCATTACCTATAAAAATGGACGCAAAATGTTGCAACAAGTAGGCGTGCCCGGTCGCTATTCTTGGTGCTCTGAAGGTGATGGTGCAGCTGCTGCAAATGCAGCAGAGCTCTGTATAAACAATATGGAAAGTGAGCAGAACAGTCAACGTCACCGTGTAGTTTATCGCAATGCTTGCTCTGATGTTTTGGACTATGGCAATTCAGATGCTTTCTATACCAATGAGAGTGCCAGCAATTGTCTCAAATACGATAATTCTGGAGTTTTTGAATACATTGCACAGCAAAATGCAGATGGCCGAGCTGGTCAAGCCCAGGCTCAAGATCAAATTCTATACAAATGCTCTTGTTCCAGTTCGAATTCGAGTTTGGACTCCGATGAAAATGATAAGAACTCCAATCGTCAACAGTACGGTCAGGCGAAGAGCAGCTCTTGTGATTGCATAGGCATGAGCAATGCCAACAATAATTTAATAGGTGAGTAAATTTACATTATGTTCATTTTGGGATTGAATTATGTATAAAATATACTTCTTCTAATGTATAGAATAGTGTAGTAGTATCTAGTGTATAAAATACACTACATAATTTTTTGGTGTAGAAAATACATTAAATCAAGTGTTTATTTTAACTATTTTCACAGAGTTTGGTGTACTCAATACTCAATTCAATTCAATTCAAATTTTTGACATAATTGTTATACGGTACAATGTATTATGTTAGACATATGTTTTATGTTTTAGACTATGTTTTATCTAAAAGGAATTGATTTTAAAGAGATACAAAGCATCATGCTATAAAAGGAAGTTTAAATAAGAATATGCTATTTAAATTTACATTTCTTTGAGTAGATTGATGAGTTTTGCTCAGTAATCAATATTGGCTTTAGAGGCAATCTCAATGACTTAAAACTAAATAGATACAATGTGAACTATTTGTTATAAATATTGATAAGGGGATACTTAGCTATATGTAACAGTCCAAGATCCCTAGCCCCCAGACACTTTTTATTGAATAAGAAAAAACAATTGAAATTTAAAGTTTTGATTTTGCAAGCCAATTTTTTTTGTCAGCCAATTTTCAATCGATTTTCATCAATTTTCTTTGTCTGAAAGTTAAATTAAATGACTAGAGTTGTTTGGCCCATCGCATGTGTCTGGCTCTTTACACAATGTTTTAAAATAGTCCCCTAAATATTATATTTATATTTTGAGACTTAGAAATTAAGTAAGGTTCAACTATTTTTTTCACACTATAAAGTGTCTGGCAAAAATTACTGCCGACGGAAAGTGTCTGGCAATATTCAATATTGATTTTAAACAATATTCTTTAAAACATATAAAAATTCGCAGTTTAAATTTACCGTAAGTAAGTAATGTTTTTACGTTCCTTTCCCACCTGCTACCTGTAATCGGGCCGTCTACTCCATCTAACGGGTGCGCATACATTCTCAAGTATATATTGCACTACCCGCTCCTCATAATTTTGATACTTAGAAAATAAAGAGTGTCTGGGGGCCTGGGATCTTACTCTATAAGGCACATTAATATGAATAGTTTTAATGTTGATTAAAATTATGAACTAATATAAGGAATTATATAATATGAATGAAAGATTATCTTAACCCCTATGGGTGTTAGAAGCATTAGCATAAAAATCGGGCAGAGATCAGGCCACTACTAAATTGTTCAGATTGATAATACCCACAGATGACAAGTAACGTCAGTCGGACCAGTTGAATTCTGATTCCCGCCTATAGATATCATTCATGAGAATGTTTTCGTGATATTCTTAACTGTTAATCATTCTTTTTTGAAGCTGTAGGGCATAGTGGCAAAATGAAATATGAGGGCTTTTCTATAAATATAATTGAGAATCTTTTCGTTCTTGATTCAAAATATCTGTTGATACAAAGTCTAAGTACCTTTCTTTCAACTATTTCTAATTTCTTGGCAAACGTTGGCCAGATTGTAAATCATATTGGGAATGCGTATAAGATGACAGAGCGAATACTCACTTTGTATATAAGTAGCTTTGTTTTTTCCAGTCACATAACTGTTATAAGAAATATTTAAAAAAAAATTTGTATATAATTGTTACACTGCGAAAAAAAATTGCATCTATAAGTAATTGTTATTTCAACAGGAACTAATTTTTCTCTCTGATAACAATTATAAATAATGATTTTTTTTTTTTCGTTGCTGATAACTTTTATTTTCAATTTTTATTTTTTACGTTGCCTCGTAACAGTTATGAATGAAAATTTTTTTCGTTGTTTCTTTTTTTTTTTTTTCATTATCAGTTGTAAGTTTTCTTCTTGCTTTAAGTAAGATAAGCTTCGAAAAATAATATATGCGTTTATCAATTCGATAAAGGCAAAACAATTTTAATTATTGTATACATATTCCGTCTCATTGATAGTGGAGACATTTAAAGTGCAAAAATTCGATATAAAAACCCTCTTGAAACTCCAAAAATTGTTGATTTAATTGCATGTAATGTCTATTAAATAACATAAAAAAGTATTTCTCTAAAATAGCTCTTACCAGGCAACGTAAAAAAATATTTTTTGAAAATAAAAGTTATGAGCAACGTAAGGAAATTTTTCTCATCTATAACAGTTACGAGGCAACGTAAAAATACAAATTGAAAATAACTGATATCAAGCAACGTATAAAGTATTCTTCAAAATATCGCCAACGTTTTCGATATAAAGGAAAAAGAAATAATAAGTAGTAATTTTGGAACCCCGGTTTTTTCACTTCATGATTTACTGTAAAAAAATTTTGAGAAAATGGCTTTTATCCTGCTAACTTTTTTAATAAGTCTTTAAATTTAAAGAAATACTCTAGAATACAAGTTTCGAAGTAAAATATACACCATACTATCTTGATAAATAAAGTATTCTCATTAATTTTAAAAGTATGCCAATTTTTTACACAAATTTTGCTCAAACTTTTCCCACTAAATAAATTATGGCTCAATCTTATGTTTCATTTCAGGTGAAAACTGCTACTTCTCTGAGCCTAATATCGATAACCTTAATGATGCTCTCAAAAAATCGGTCTGGAATAAAGAAAAGAAGCCTAAATCCAGCTGTCTCAAGAAAACCAAGCGTCACACTAACGTCATTCAGGAGCAAGATATAACAACCAAAGTAAAAAAATTCAATGTTCACAATATGAATCAACTAATTGATAATAGCAGCAAAATGCTTTTTGGCTCATTGAAAAGCATTTTCACCATGCCACTACCAGAACGTGGTGTGCCAGAAGGTTCCGAAGACTTACAAGCTGTCATTGAATGTGTGCCAGAACTGGAGCAAACGCCTGAGCATAATATACGTCAACCAAAACCACAGCAACCACAACACAAAGATGCGACAACAGCTTCGCCGTCATCGCCGACTCTTAAAGCAAAACCATTTTTGAGCAAAAGCTTAGATGGCTCAAATAATAAACAACAAAATGCCACAAAGAAATTTGTTCACAATGTCGATGAACAATTGCGACGCAAAAATGAAGAAGAGCTATTTGCACCCACACGTCAAAATAGCGAAGAAATGGAGCAGCAGAAATTGTTGCAGCAGCAGCTGCAGAAAGAGACTGAGCAGCGCGCTTTAGAGGTAAAGCTGCCATCAGATGTTATCGCCGATAATCAGCAACAGTTTCGCAATAAATTTATTATTAATTGCGAAAGCACTGTTTTCGAACATACGGGCGTTTCGTACTGCTATGAAACGAATCCATTAAATAATTTTAACAAGCCAGACGACGACAGCAAGGTTGATGTTGCTAGCATGATTGAGAGAAAGACATTGATAGCCAAGCCGGAACCTGATCATATGAGTGGTGCATTTATGTCAGTGCCTATCAAGCAGACCTTCTCCAACTTTTTCCGCAGTTTTAAGGACTCTTCTTCGGCAATGCCTCAAGGTGATAGCTTAAAGAATAACAGCGCTAGCGATGGTAAATCTTTTGCTAATAGCATTAAAAAGTCTGCCAAAGAGCGTCAGAAAGCAGAGGAGTTGAAAGCGTTCAATAATATATTCGGTAAGTGGCCAATTTGTGTAGTTTAAAGAATCACTTTTAAAATCATCTTAATTTTTTTAAGACCAGTTGAAAATACTAAGAAAATATATTTTTGAAATATGTACTCCCATTACATATAAAAAAGAGTGGAATTGCACACATTAATTATTTCAATGCAAAAATTCGATTGTTACATATTCGATACTTTACAAGACCAATAATTCCTTTAACTAAGAATATGAGGTGGATTAATTTTAAAGTTCTCCAAATCTATGTGCCATCTCTTTATTAAAACTAATTTTTGGTAATGGTAAAAGTATTGATTTTTATTTTCGTAAGATTGCTTTTGCAATGAATATTTATAAAAAGAATATTTTTCTTTTTCATTAAATGAGTTTTATTAAAAGATAATTTTTCAGTTCATGTAAATAGATATTATTTAACAGCGTATAATAGTCAAATCTAGTATGTAATTGAATTTTCACCGGTTTTACGTTATTCATTTTATCTGACATATTTTTTTAGTATTAATATTACAATAATAATTACAGTCTTTTAAGAGAAATAGTATAAACATCTTGTGCATTTTTTAAATTCTGGTGGAATTTGGAAAAATTATCAGAAATTTATTGTTTTTTTTTAACCCTGTTTTGATAACCTTATTGGAAGAGAGAGAGAGGGAGAGAGAGAGAGAGAGCAAAACATTTATAAAAGCATTTGTCTCGCAGACTTAGTTTCACGTTTTTGCGTGATTTCTTTACACTGAAATAGCTTTATTTAGAACACTGAAATTTGAACACTTTATTCAAAACACTGAAATTTTTGTGTAAAGAAAATACTTCGTTGGGTCTATTTAACACATATTAAATTTTTTAAATTTGAAGATACACTGAAGTCATTTATTAGAGTATTAAAAACCACCATACAAATTGAGTGCCTTATTCAATACATTTTCTTAAACAATCGTTCCTTAACCTAACCGTTCGTATCGTTCGTAACGTAACCTTGCTTAAATTGTTATAAATATTTTTTTATTCATTGCCTAATCTTGTAACAAGCATGTTACACAGGCCAGTATACTGACCCTATAGTTCGAAAAATTCAATACATTCACACTTTTTTACAAAAACACTCACACTGGATTCACTTTCACGGCACTTTCATCGCTACTAGCAACAAAATTTCAGAGCCAGTGGATTTTGACAGCAGCGGCTAGTGTATGTCAAAGAGGGGGATATCAGTGTTGTTTTTAATTACTTTTGGTGGATTTATTTCGGGTTTTTCCTCGATTGCGTACTTTATTTCGGGTTTTCCTCGACTTCGTACAGGAAACAACATTGATAACTTGTTTACATTTACAAAGCAAATGAAACAAAAGTGAAAAGTTGCAAATAAAAGTGAATAAAAGTGAAAAATGTACAATTTTATATACAATATACAATAAATATACAAAAAAAAAAAAAAAAATACAATGGAAAGAAAATTAACTCAAAAACAAATCATTAACTTAAATTGATTCAATAGCAGGGAGAGACTTCGCATACGATAAAATTTTTTTAATGAACTTTTACTAGCATGTGTAGCACTTCTTGCATGAATATATATAATATATTCTCATGCTTATATATATAAGCATGAATACATATATATCATACAAGTTCGAAATTATTCGAATCATTCGAACAGTACACATATTCTTTCGCACTTTCACTGTCACTAAAAATGAAGAATTCTTGTACATTTGCTAATCTGTTACTGAAAAAAGTACTACAATAGCCGGATATGGAGTATGTCTATGATAAATTATCATAAACATCAACCCTAATCGAGAAGGCGACAAAAAATTTTAGGTTAAATTTACGCAGCCTTTAAACGCAATTGTCGGCGTTTAATAACGCAAATCTTAAACAAGCCCGAAAAACCATTATGGATAACGATGTGTTGTTTAATGCTGGTTTAAAGTTACACAGCCTCTAAAATGAGATTATGATATGGAGCTGCCAAAGGAAAATCGCGCAAAGGGAAAGAGTTCTTAAAGCTTATATTTTTCTTCTTTTCGTATATACTATTCAAAAAAGTGTGGACTTTTAAAAAATACTATTCAAAGTAGTGTGGAATTGAAACCAGAATAGAATTGACAAAAGAAATTTTTGGTCTTAATGCCAGTAGTTGTTAAATTAGCTACTTGTTAAAGAACACAAAATCATTTTTAGAATACTTAGTGGAAAATTAATTTAACCAAAAATGGAATGTACCAAAAATGAAGTGATTGTATCTAATGTACCTCTCTGGTCAAAAACATCGGAAAAAGGTACTATTGTATCTACTTTTTCATTCCTGCTTTGTAGTATTTTTTTTAGTAATAGATTGGCAAATAGAGGATGTGTAAAGCCTTAACAGTGCGTACCTAAAGAAGCGTTAAACGATTCTTTAAGAAAATCTATTAAATAATAGATAGGCTGCATATATTTTAAATTTTTGGTATAAAACAATATTATTTGGTGTACTTTAAACACTTTCCAACGAAAACTTTTTCTTTATTTTATACAACATGGGCGTCATTTTAAGAGGGACAATATTTTCCTGCGTGTATTTTGCATGAAAGATGTGGAAAAATATAATAGAAGCTGGATTCCCCAAAAAGTTAACGTGAATAATAGTTATGGTTATCGGTCATTGTGCTTTCCACTCCGTAGAAAATGACAGCGACAATCGTCGTTAAGGCGTTTGGAAATCTCGCAACAGGTGTATGCATAAGTTCTTTCCGGTTTGACTAAGAGATGGCGCCAGCGAAAAGTACGCAGCACACATGCGTAGTGTGACCATCTGCCCCATTTACTCGGAACATGTTCCCGAATTTTTGGCAACTGTTCCGGCGTCCCCAAGTCGAACCAAATGTTCCGAAATTTTGCCAACAAAAAAAAAGTTTTTCCATAAAGATCTTTTATTTCCGGTATAATCGTTTGTAAAACTTATACAAACTATCGCTTTTGTAAAATAATGGCTGTATTCTTTATTCATTCCATTCGTTCGGAACGACTTTGTTTGTTTCTTTATTCATTCTTGATTATCCGGAACATTCGTTTTTGTGTTTCTTTATTCATACGGCATATTCCGAACGCGTCCTTTTTGTGCCATCAACTGAGGTAGAATAAAAAGAATATTCCTTGAGTTTGAGGTTATATCCAATATTGTTGTTCAATTGAAGGCAGAATGGCATGAAATTAAATTGGTAAATTTTTCAATTTAAAGTTTTTAAATGAATTTTTTGCATAATTGCAAATATACGAAAAATAAATCATACATATTTGTGTTGTGATGCTACTTGCATTAGTTTGCTTTTTATCAACAACACAAATTTGTTCTTTCTTTTCCAATGTTGTTTCTTTATTCATTCTGTTCTGGATAAACAACAGTCCATTCTATTCGTTCCGTTCCTTATCCGGAATGAATAAAGAAATACAACCAATATGAAACTAATAGTATAAGTACTAGCTTACTTAAGTACTAAAGTCTTATTAAAATAAGACTTCGGCAATTCTGGGTGTGAATTAAAGTGCTTTCGTTTGAGTTTTTCTTAAAGAATTGTAGGTATTGTTTAGAATGGTGGCACATGGTGGTACAAACTTCTAGCAGATATGATCCAACATATACGGTCTTAGCCAAATGTGTTAGGCAGCCGTGAAAAGTTATTACTTTTAATAAATGGTGTGAATTTATAAAAAACAAAGTATGTAGTAGTGTTGGAAAACATTTTTTATTTAAGAAAAGTTATTATTTTGTGACACCATCTTTAGCCTTAATAACGGCTGTTTTCCTTTGGGTATAGACCGCACCAGCTTGCGACTTTAACCCGAATTTACTTTGATACATTCTTGTTGTAGGGTACTTTCAAATGTTACGTTTAAAAATTTCCCAAATATGCTCAATAGAGTTGAGATCTGGGGACTGCGCAGGTCATTTTCAAAAAACACCATCGCATTGAAAGTGAGGACTTGCAATGGAATGATATGGTATAGGACTTGTGACAAGTTGCATTGTCTTGCTGAAATATGACATTTCGCATGCTCGTCTCACCAAAAATATGCAAAAAAGTGGTATTAGCGTGCTTTTCATCAAGTTTACATACTTTTTTGAGTCCATACAAACCTCACAAATAAACATTTTCCCGACTTCGTCCACAGCCATGCAGCCCCAGGTCATAACACTTCCTCCTCCGTGTTGAATGGTAGATATTACACGTTCTGGGTTGTATACCACGTTGTATTTAAACCACGCATTAATCGAAATACGACCGGAATGGACCAAAAGATATGGCAAAGTGATTTTGTTACACGACAACGCGCCGTCTCACACAGCAAAACTAGTGAAATACACGCCCGCCGTACTCCCCAGACTTGGCACCATATGACTATCACCTCTTCACATCAATGGGACATGCGCTCACAGAGCAACACTTCAGCGATTTCGAGGAAGTTAGAAATGGTTCGACGAATGGTTTGCCGCAAAAGACAATCAGTTTTTCTGGCGTGCTGTTTATAAATTACCTGAAAGATGGGCGACCTATTAATATATTACAAATATATTACAAATTGTAAATTATTTACATTGTAGATATTTTACTTTATTCTAAATATTTTTTTTTCTTTTTTTTTTTACAAGCATTATTTGAAGTGCTGGGGCCCTACTCTGTATTGCGATGCGTCAATCAATGCGATGCGAAAATGAAATTCGATGCATACGCAAATCCGTACAATCAAATCAATTTTGCGAATTTTTTTTGTCGCATCGCAATAGAGAGTAGAGTCCCAGATAACGATTTTTATATGAAAAATCAAATTGAGAACTTTGCTTTTTTGTTCATTCAGGTTTATTTCGAAATAAGAGAGTGATATAACAAAGTTTCCCAAGACGCTTGGGGGCATGTTATAAGAGCCCATGTAAACTTGTTAGAGTTGAGTTCTGAGAGATAGATAAAGCTTTGGGCTAAAAATGTGTTTATTATACATAGAATGAACATTTCTTTAAAAAATATGAAATTTCCAACTTTTGAAAAATATTACATAGTATTTATTTTCACAAAATATTTTGTATTAATGTTATTGTATATGGTATTTATATAGTTATTATAGAACAAAAATAAGTTCTTCATGAAAATAAAAATTACATAAATTGATATATTTATACCCCAACGCGTACTGCGTAAGGGGTGTATTAACTTTGTCATAACGTTTGTAACGTCAAGGAGGCGTGGCAGGTATAGAAAAATATGTATATTTTTGGTCTGCATCACCTCCTGAGTCGATTCTGTCCGTCTGTCGACACGATTACAGCCGTAATTTTAAAGTTATCGCAATAAAATTAAAAATAGAAGTTTATTTTTAAAAGAGGAAGATCAAGTTCGAAAATGGGCTAAATCGGATGAAAACCACGCCTATCTCCAATACAAAGTGGCTTTATTTTAACCGTAAAATGTCTCTAAAATCCACAAAAATTAAAGAAATGCCTTAAAATTTGGCACGTAAGCTTTGATCTTCAATATAAATGCTGGCTATGAAATTTGGAAATATCCTCCTACAAAGTGGCTTTATTTTAAAAGTAAAATCTCTTAAAAATCTGCTCAAATTATAGAAATTTCTTGGAGTTTTTGTGCAAAATTTGATATTTAATATAGACCATCACTATGATATTTGACAAAATCGGATGAAAACCACGCCTACCTCCCATACAAATTGGCTTTATTTTAAACATAAAATCTCTTGAAAATCTGAAAAAATTAAAGAAATGTTTTACAATTTTGCACATAAGCTTTGATATATAATATAAACCATCTTTATGATATATTGGCAAAATCGGATCAAAACCATGCCTACTACCTCCCATACAAAGTGGCGTCATAAAAATAGGAAAACTTTCGTTAATATATAAAACTGAATGTCATCGTGTATGTCGTGGCTAAAGACTTTGAATATACTTCAAGATGACCGTAGGGAGGTATTTTAGCTTCGGTACCCTGCCCAAGCTCCATCCTTACTAGTTTTAGTAGAAGTAGGTAACGACTTGCCTAATGTATCTGTCATACTCGTAGCTTTCCAATCAACTTTTGGCCAATAATGGCTTTGGATTATAGTGGAACAAACAAATGAATAAAATTCTGCTTTTGACGCTTAAATCATATTCTTCATTTGGTGGTTGTTATGCAAAAATACTTTATTTAGTTTAAGGGTGTATTCCTGGTTGGAAGGCTGTTTTTGGGCACTTTTTGAAAAACTTCTCATTTGAAAACGCAAAGAGTTATTTAAATTCTGTTTTTTTTTTTTTAAGAACATATTAAATTGAATAATAAATTTGTTTCCTTCAAATTCGGGCGTCGAAAAAAAAGGAATGCTGCTTGCGGCCCGGATAACTCGACTTCGGATCATCTGAAATGAAAAAAGTAAACGGCGTTAGATTCAGTACAGATGTAATTCTGGTCCCTACCTCAATCATAATTTTGCGACCATTTTTTACAAAATGGCGGTTATTGAAAAATGAAAAACCGGTTTTGGGGTTTTTTTTTGTAGTTTAGTGTAAAAAGAAAATAGTAAAAAATGATTTAAAATTGTGATTGAGGTAGGGACCCGAATAGTGACAATTCTGCGTCGATTGCACTTTGTTTCATCAAAATCGGTTCATAACTACGGGCGCAATCTGGGCCGCAAGCTCGAAAAACGTGGTTTCGAGATAAACGCGTTTAAGTTTGAAGTTGATGAAAAATTTGAGTATTAGAGAATAATTTCAGTAGAACCGGAGAAAAGTGACTTCGAAGTTCAAAAACGTGATTTTGAAAAAAATTAAAGAAAATTTTAGGCAATAAAACATTTTTTTTTGTGAAATACTTACATATATCATATACTAAAGAACGCGTTGAACGAAATTTGGTGGTTGCTTCAAACCGTTGCATTCAAAAAGTAGCCAAATTAAGCAAATCGCATTTTGGCGAAAACATTGCTGGACAAAAATGGTCATATCTCTTAAAGTATTTCGAATTTCAAAAAAACCCTTAGGACGATATTCCCAAATATTCAAGCTATAAAAATATGCAGAAAAAAAAATCAAAAAAAAAAATGTTTTCTAAACAGGAATACTCCCTTAATATGATATTGTTAACTAGGAACATGTTCGGTTTATGTACAGTTCTGTTCAGCCGTTTAGTACAAAGTGTCTTAAGTTGACCTTCAACCTTTACTTTTAGAAAAGGGACTAACTCAAATTCATATCTTTTACCAAATAAATAAATAGTTTTTGTTTTACTAAAAATTCAACATTGAATTCGACGTTGTTTTTTCAACAAAAATTTTATGGTGTTTTAAATATTTCAAAAAAGATTTTCCGTGTAAAAAACGTAAAAATTTTTCTAATAAATTATTTTTTCCAAAAACTGAGCGAAAATTTATACTTTCGCTCAAAATGTTTGGAATTTCAGAGATTGCATAGGTTTCAATAAATCATAACAATTTTCATTTTATTTCTTTTATCAACAGCTCTCAAAATGAATAAAACTAAAGAAACATCATCAACTCAAGATACTCAACCGAATACTTCGCTTAAGAATATGTCTTCGGCTACATCATCATCTACCATATCTGAACTTATGTCTAGTTCTACTAACTCCATGCCGCCAAAGCCAACGACTAATGGCACGAGCAGCACCAGCACACATAATATTGAAAAGCAATCGCGTCATCTTCCCTCACCGCTGAAGAAACGTCAACAAGGCGGCGTTGGTGGCTACGCTAATTTACTGCAAACCACAACAATGCCAGCTCGTTACGATCATCACAATTCCAATCGCATGAGTCCGGATCTTTTCAATGGCTATGCCGGCACTCGCGGTGGCAGTGGACGCGATTCAAAGAGCACAATTCTCAGTGAAGAATTTGATGATATACTCACCATAACCACGGATACTGATAAGAATGAAAGTGACATTGTTATCGTTGATTATCCCGAGTTGAATGACCGCAACAGTGCTGCAGATTATGCCAATCTGCTTAAGCCGCCACAAACAAAAACCTCGTTGATTAATCGTTTCTTACGCAATGTGACACAAAAGAAAATACTAGAAACTTCCATACGCAAAAATAACTTTTTTGCCAATAAACTCAAAAATGAACACAAGCTCTTCGCCAATAACCTCTATGTACCCGGTGCAAAGCCAGCTAATTTTGAGCTTATCGATGACCTTAATGCGGAAATAGCGATGGAGATAGAAATGTCGGGCGCCAACTCACCGCGCAAGGAATTGGCAAATATTCAATCTGACTTGCCGGGTGATGTGGCACGTTTTGAACTGGGCATTGGTGAAATTTCCATAGATATTTTCAATGGCAACTGCTTGCATATTTTGCGTGATCCTACAGAGCAGCTAATGAAGGTAGTTAGTTATAAATTAATGTGAAAAATGCAATAGAATTAATCCAAATAACTTTTTAAGGTCTTTAAATTGTACACCGGTTATAGCAGAGAAGGCTACATGACGCCAGTGTTGGTTTTTCTTACCGACAAAACTTTATATGTCACAGATTTAGTGCGCAGTCGTCTATGTTCCAAATTTGTCTTGGCCTATGCTGAGTTGGATGTTATATTGGTAAACGATAGCTTGATTTTACAAAACTAAATAAATCATTGTGTTTTTTTCGTTTTAGATGGGTCCTTATGGCAATACTGTGCTTCTCAGCAACAGCGCTCGCGATATGCAACAGGTGCTACTAGCCGGTGGTCCTTATCCAGCGGATGGTCTTGTGGCAAATTTGGAATTATGCGCTAGACGCAGTGGTTCAACTCTACCAGCAGTAGGCCAGCTTACCTTGGAACACTTGGCTCCTCTACAGGCATTCGTGCGCGAGAATTCAAGCGTTACCAAAGATGACAACTGGGTCTACTATGCCGTTGTTAATGTACCATCTTCTGGCACAATTGGCATTGAACAGGAGCCATTGGGTCCACATATTAAAGGTTTTCTTATGCATAGGCGTGTTAAGGAACATGCCAGCAGCAATAGTAAGCAACACTGGAGTCCTGGTTACTTTTTGTTAAAGTAAAAATGATAACATGTTGAAAAATATCCATTTGTAATGCTATTTGTTTGCAGAGCTGGTGTTTTGTACATGTTTAATGATTCTACTCAAAGACTACCTAGTTGGGCTATGGCTCTGGCAGAATGTCAAGGTGCTAGACGTGCTGTTAAAGCAGGACGTCCTCATTGTTTCGAAATATTGCTTAAAGGACAATTATTACAATTGGCTGCTCCCGATGAATATGTGTCTTCCGAATGGCTACAGGCTTTGCTACAGTCTGCAAGTGGTGTAAGTATAAATTTCTACATTTCAACTAAAAAAGACATGTAACGCATCACTCCAACTAATTATTTAAAAAGTGAACAACAGATTATCCTTCTCATTAAATAATTGGGTGATATATGTTATCTATGTTTAACTTCAGAACTACCAATTTCGGACTGACATTTCGGAAAACATCAGTCAAAAACGAAAGAACGCGCATAACTGAATTTCCCCACAGTTGAAGCGTAAAATTTAGGGCACTGGCAATTTAGGACACTACATTTCAGAAACTAGATAACTAATTAGAAACTTAGCTAGATATGAGGGAATGCAAATAACCAAAGTTTTCAACAGTTGTGCACAAATTTTTCCCTTATGCTTTTCTTTCCTTCAACTACGTTACCGATTACAATCGATTACAGTGTGTGAGAGTTTATATGTTTTTGTGTAAATGAGATTAAAGCGAGGAGGGGGAGGGAGGAGGATAAGGGTTTGAACTTTTGAAAAATTGACTTTTTTATTATAGTTCTTCTTATAGTTAAACAACTAAAGGGTATAGTCCCAAAATTTAAAGTCAATCAGTGCAAAACTCTCGAAATTATTGACTAATTAGTCCCCTCTCCTCTAACACTGTAGCTTCGACTTTTAAAATTCTAAATGCGTTTTTCTCAAAACCACTTATTAAAAGTCTGTGTTCTCTGCCATTGAAAAACTACGTGTACATTACTTGTTCATTTCAAACTTGGTACACACTTTCAACATATAAAATACCTCCCCCCAACAATAAGTCTTGGATTTTTTTTTTAAATTAAGGGGTTTTCCACTTGCAAAATGGCGGAATTATTTGCGAAAAAATAACAATTTCACTTCAAATGACCACCAAGAAATTAAAACTGAAAGAAATAATAATCAGAGAACGTTGGAGGGAGGATTTGATGATAGTTCGACTAAATTTTAATGTTCTTTGATTTTACATAATTTCCAGCTGAGATACAGTGAACACCGCAAATTGTCTTTTTCCAAAATGTTCTTGGAAAAGCTTTATCACCGGTTTGTTTGTCGAAAGGTTTCACAAATTGCTCTATCCATATTTCTAAAAAAAATTCGCAAATTTTTACTTTCGTGACACAGTTGGTTATCAAGAGGATTTATTATTTTCATTAGATGACTTAAGTAGTACTCAGGCTCGATCCTCATAGCAGATACGACATATCTTGCTGTTTTAATTTTTTGTTAATTTTATTTTTATTTATAATTATTTAAAAGAAAAAATTTGTCGAAAAACCTGTGGCGGGAATAATGAATTTTTCCTTTTACGTACTCGCAACGAACCGCGTGCAATTCGGCTGCAAGTTGAACGTGCTACCATCGCACCATCACCTCCCTTGTACGAACAAACCCGAAAGCAAGCATAGCTTACATCTTTCAATTTATTTCATAGGATTGATGACAAAAAAAATTTATTGTTTATCCAAAATAATCATTAATCGATTATAACTTGGGCTTAAAAAAAAACAAACACTGCCAGTATAATTGTAAATATTTTTAATTAAAAAAAAAAAGCACAAAATTTCAACTGCAGAAAGGACCACTAAACCTTTGCTTCGTGGTCAGAAGCACTTTGCTTTTTTTTTTTTTTTTTTTTTTTTTTATTTAATATCCTTTATTTCAAGTAAAGACAATTCATTTGGTTATAATTAGCATACTCGATAACTATACTTAGAATACATATCTAGATGCTTTAAATGAAATAGTAGTTACATTCTGTTGAACAAAACAAGTGTTGAATGTAACGAGTGAATTTGCAAATTTACAAGATTTAATTTAAATTACCAAGTTAAGTAGAAATATATTGACTGAGAGAGTAAATAAAATTTTACCAGTCTAGGATATAGAATAATAACATTTTCATAAACAGGCTAATCCAAATAATTGAATTTATTAACTAAATTAAATACGGAAATGAGTAAATGAACAGCATATAAATCAAGATTATTATGAGAATTAATCAGAAAGAACCAAATTATCAGACAAACAATATACTAGCTACCCGCGTGGCCATAAAAGAGCTTCCAAGGATGAGTAGCTAATTGAGAACAACCATTTTCGAACCTTCCTCAAAAATGCATTATTTACCCTCTCACATCTTAGGTCATATGTTAAAGCATTAAATAAGCGTGGTCCTGTGGTGGAAAAGAACCCTAAAATATGTGCTTTTTGTACTGCCGGAATAGCTACGAAATTATCCATATTAACTCAAAAATTTTAATTATCGTGAAATCTAACTGCATAAAAACCAGAATTGTCGAAGAAGATTTTTAAGGCTTTGTAGCAGTATAAATGTCTAATGGGAAGAATCCCTTGCTGAATGAACAAATTAAAACTATGGCACATTCGATTAGCACCACATAAAATGCGTAAAGCATGCTTTTGCTTTATAAGAATTGGCGTTATTTTGTTACAGTGTGTTCCACCCCAGCAAGAAATGCCATATTGTATTTTGGATTTGAACAAGCCATTATAAACCATTTTCAAGATCGATTTATGCCCGTATAAACTAAGGTTTCAAAGTTGCTTTACTACATTATTCAGATACTTGTTTAGATAATTAGTGTGGTTTTTCCAATTTAGCTGATAGTCCAACGTAAGACCCAGGTATTTGAATTGTTCAACACACTGAATTTTGAAACAATCTTGACTGCAGCTTCTATTACCGTTGAAAGTAATAGAGTTAACAGAATTATTTCCCAAACAGAACCTAACGCAATTCGGTGAATGATAATATAAAGGCCAATCCTAATTTGTTGATAAACTTTTTATGTTAAAAGCCATGAATTTAGTTTTCTCGCTAATAAGCAATTTATGGTAATTGAACCATATTCTTAACAAATCAAGATCAAAATTTACGTCCGAAAAAAGATTAAAATAGTTAGAGCTACCGTACGTAAGGGCTGTATCATCCGCAAATGCTGTTAATTTACCTCTAAAAGGTTCCTCAAATAACGAATTACTATAAATCAAAAATAGCGTGGGACCCAAAACGGAACCTTGAAGGACTCCTAAATTAATAGTGCACTTAGCGCTGTAGTAATTATTAATTTTAACCATTTGTTTTCTATTTGTCAAATAAGACCCAAGCCAATCTAACATAAAACTTCTGAAACCAGCATTATGCAATTTATTAAGCAACACCGAGTGATTAACCATATCAAATGCCTTCGAGATGTCTATAAAAATGGAGCCCGGGACTTCAGATGATTTCAAACTATTATATATTTCACCAGTTAATTTTAAAAGTGCATCTTCAGTGGACCTACCACTTCCGCACATACTTGTTTAGGTTTATTTTACCGTGCCTACACAGTTAAAAATGTTGATGTGTTTTTCGGTACAAGATTTGCATCGTATTTTATGTTGCATTTGCGACAATATTTCCCAGTAGTCCAAGTCTTAAAGAATTGATAAACAAATCGTGAACGATTTTTCTCCATCTTTGACGAAACATGCTGTGTCGACCATACATTTCATTGACGAAAATCCCATATAAAATTCCCACGAATGCAATACAGAAATGTTGAGATTTTTCGTGCATGATTACTGAATCGTTGGGAAGTTTCGTCAAAAAACAAGACAGAAATATGAAACAATATTGTTTTCCATCCATGTTTATATATTTATTGATTCTATTTAATTTTTTTTTGGATCAGATTATTTCGGATTTGTTTAATACATCACGTTTTTAAAATGATTTATATTGTAACTTTTAACGAAAAAATTACCCCGAAATATAAGTCTGTAGGGAAAAATTAACGAACACAAAGCAGAAAGGTTGAAGAATATTCGAAAAAATTTTTAATGAACGAACACAAGCCGCAGGACGCGTTAAAAAAATGTTCGACAGGAATAAAAGAGAGATGTTTGTTTTTTTTTTTAATGTCGACGAAATCAATGCAGATAAGTTAAAGAATATTCTGCAAGTCTGGCTTATGCAGCACGTTTGTTTAATTTATTTAAAAGCAGTGTAGGTAGTCCGGTAACTCAGTTGATAATGGAAGAACTTGTAACCATCCATAACAATGTGCTAAAATATCACAGTATGCGATTTTTTAATTTATATATAAATGTGTGTTAAAAACTGCATTTGAATTATTTGAAAAATAAGGTATTTATATGAAAATTCACAAATCTAAGAATAAAACAAGTTTTAGATTCAAAGTTGCATTCGTTAATATTGCAGCATGTGCTCTTTCCAAATCAATCAATGCAAGGCCTTCTTCGAAAATTGCTTTTTGAATTTATCAGAACTCAATTTCAGAAATGCCTAAAAGTATGCTAATATTCTGAAAAAAGCAACTTTCAGATTCAAATTTTTAGACCATAATGTACATTTAGAGTATTGAACGAAAGGCTCAATTCAATGATAAAAGAAAGAAAAGAACTACTGATTGTAAAATTTAAAATAAGTATGAGCTACTCAAGTAGATATGTCTCCGTGACCCAGTTGGTAGAACAGCCGACTATTGATACACAAGCGTAGTGTGTTCTAATCCTCGGTGAACGCCAAAATATGAAAAGGGATTAATTATTAATTAGCAATTTTTTCGTTTTTATACAACCAGTGCGGCGAATTAATGTGTTGTTGTTTTCATAAGAACCATTTCGTTACATTTGTTGTACCCCCCATCTAGCTCGCCGTATTGTTGTATATGCAGCTATAAAAGTTTCACTTCAAAAACAAAAGAAACCCCGATTTTGATATGGCCGAATTTCGGCCACATGCGATGCTAGTACATATAATTTAACTTAAGCCTGAGTTCATTTTGGTTAGTGAGGAACTTAGACAGGATTTGGTTGAAAGAGGATTTGAACATGGAAGGTGAGAAGTATACGAAAACGTTTTTTAATTCTCTACAGCATCGATTGATGGGTTCATTGTGTGCGTATGTAATTTGGTGCTGATATTCAGTTAACAGCCGTGTATGCCTAATACGTCTTATTGGATCGTTGAGGCATATCATACTAGAAATATATTCGCTGTCAATAGCACCATTAATAACATCGAAAGTAAAACATGAGCCCAATTAGAGCCCTGCATGAGTATGTTTTTTCGCCTCCCTGAATATATTCTCTTGCTATAGAATAAAAAATTTCCTGTATCCCTTTTCTGCTTTGCTCATACCTGCTCATACACTCTCTTTGTTTTATTCAGATAAAAAAAACGAAGAGAATAAGAGCACGATGCTTTACTAACACCAGCAGGTAGCAAGTAAAGCAATAAAAAATAACAAAAATATCAGTGTTCATACCCTGAATATTTAGCGAATATTTTTTTATTCGTTCGTTCGTAGAAAATAAATGTTTTTTGTATTGGGACCCAAAGAAGGGTGGTAGATAGGGGGTAGGTGTGTTCGGGAGAAATGTGGAGGGGCAAAAAATAATAGGACCAACTCATATATTTTACCCCGAAGGTAGCGAAGGTAGCGAATAAAGCAACAAAAAATAACACAAATATGCATTAAGAATATTTGTTCTTCTGCGGGGAAAAACCAACATATTAACTCTTATTCTGATCACTGCAGCAGATACCAGTTGCTACACGACCTGTTGTTTACATTTATTCACTTGCAGCCTTGCTTGCAGTGACTGCTACAGTAGAGAATCAGGGTATATTCGCTTGATGAATATATTCATGCAGGGCTCTAAGCTCAATAATAATCTTCATGATGATAATGGCATCAAGTTTAAAAGGCTGAGTATGTATTATTATGAAGGAACCCCCGTATTATAATCACGGGCGTTGTACATGTCTCTCAACGTGTATAGTAAGAATTGCTTTTGAATAGATTCGATTCTTTCGCTATGGGAATCGAAAGACGGATTCCAAATTGGCCGCACTAATGCACAGTATAAGGATGTAGTGACCCAAATATTCTTGAATTCATTTGCTCGTCTTTTTATAAAACCGAGCTCTTTGCTGGCTCTGGACCAGAGCTAGACATTGCTACACAACCGCGAACTCAGTACTTATGTCCATGTATTTGTGCATTGAAAATCTTTGTGCTGTCAAAAGAAAAGATGGTTGCGCGGAGTAAAGATTTTAAAAAAGGTGGTTGCGCAGAATAAAGTTTTTAAAAGTTGCTTTGATACACTTGTAAAATATTTAGTTTTTTAGTTAATGGTAATGTTTATTATTTATAATAATGTTTAAAATAATGTTTGCAAGCGAAAATGCGCATCTGAAAGCTCTAGCAGCGTGCGTGTTTTTTATTAAGTTTGAAGGGAATGCGCAATGGCATCCCCCCCTCATAAGTTTTCAAATCATACTGAAAGCTATAGCAGCGTACGTGTGCTTAAATACGTGTGACGGCAGAGAAAGCTCTTTGCCCGCGCTGCCGCTAGTTGATTAGCTCTGCTCTGGACAAAATTTTGGCCCATATATCCCTGTCCACGCGCGCTGCTTCTGAAGAAGTCATTGGTTTCCGGCGCCCGCAACCTCGGAACCAATTGTACGACCAGGAGTGTTGCATCGCGACAGCAGTAAAAAACGCCGCTTATAGAAAAATGCTACAGTCAGCTGCAACGCGAGCCGTGCGAGAAAACTACCGTGAAAAGAAGATGGAAGTGAGGCGCCTTTTCAGACGCAAGAAAAGAGAGCAGGAAAAGCGTGAGCGTGAGGAACTAGGGTATACCAGGGCAAGAAGGATGCACGAAAATTCTATCAACAGGTTCTAACCCAAGGTTTCAAGCCCGGAGCATCCACTTGTAGAGACGAAAATGGAGATCTGAATACGGATACACAGTGTGTGCTGAAATTGTGGAGACGGCACTTCTCCAATTTACTTACTGGCGACGATTCCACCAATGCCGCGCATGATGAGCGGAGTTCAGTGCCACCAATCAACGATGACGGAGTGGAAGTATCACCACCTAGCCATGAAGAGGTTCGAGTTGCTATCCAACGACTCAAAAATAATAAAGCAGCGAGTGCTGACGGTCTGTCAGCTGAATTGTTTAAAACCGGCGGCGATGAATTGATAAGGTGCATGCATCAGCTCAAGCTCCGGCTAGCGGAAATCATGCCCGACGATTGGAATCTCAGCGTAATGTACCCTATACTTAAGAAAGGAGACCCAACAATCTGCGCCAACTATCGAGGTATCAGTCTTATTTCCATCGCATATAAGGTTCTCTCAAGCGTACTGTGTGAAAGATTAAAGCCAATTACAAAAACACTGATTAGACCTTATCAGTGTGGCTTCCGACCTGGTAAGTCCACCATAGACCAGATTTTCACGCTACGACAAATCCTGGAGAAAACCCACGAAAATCAAATTGACACACACCATCTCTTAGTCGATTTTAAAGCTTATCGTGAGATGATAACGAACTTTTTATGGCCCGAATTGGAAGATTGGATGTGAACGATATGTGGTTTCAACAGGACGGTGCCACTTGCCACACAGCTAACGAAACAATGGCTGTTTTGCGCGACAAATTAAATGGCCGTGTTATCTCACGTGGTGGCGATGTCAATTGGCCGCCAAGATCATGTGATTTGACACCGTTGGAGTTCTTTCTTTGGGGTTATTTGAGAGAAAAGGCGTACGTCGATAAGCCAGCAACAATTCAAGAGCTAAAGGATGAGATAATTCGGCACATTAACGTCATAGAACCTCACTTATGCCTCAGCGTCATCGAAAATTTGGACCATCGGATGGAGGTGTGCTGCCGAGGTCGCGGCAGCCATTTGGCCGATATTTTGTTCCATGCATAATTGAACCATACCAATATTATCATAATAAAGAGAAATGACAATAATTTCAATAGTTAATAATTTCAATAACATCGGCCCTTAAAATTTAAACAACCTTTATTTGGGTTCAGTGATAATGCTGTAAATCTTATGTCCAGTTATTTGTGCAACAGATCTCAAAAAGTGAAAGTTGGCCATTTGATGTCAGGGTATAAATCTGTGCTAAGTGGCGTTCCACAAGGGTCTATACTTGGTCCCCTCCTATTCTCAATGTTTATAAATTAAATTTTTTTCTGTTTGCAATCATGCCTCCATTCATGTATATGCTGATGATTTTCAGATGTATTTATCAAGACGAACTGGACTTATTGATGATCTATGTTGCAGAATGAATGAGGACCTCAGAAGCATCAATGAGTTTACCAATAACAATGGTCTTTTACTAAATTCTTCCAAGTCGTATGTACTTTCAATTTCAACAGTTGAAACTAGTGTTAATAATGTCTCTGATTTGTTGATTGGTCCTAACAAGCTAGCCGTTGTGTCGGAAATTGTAAATCTTGGTGTGTTTATTAATTCTTTGCTTTCCTGTGTCGATCATGTTAATAGTATTGTCAAAAAAGTATATTATGTCTTGCCATTGTGACTCAAGTTAATATTAGGCGTAAGTTGGTAATTCAACTTATTCTGCCTGTCATAACCTACTCTCAGGTAGTATACAGCAAACTTGACTCTTCCTCCCAGTTAAAGTTTCAAACTGCATTTAATTATGCCACGTGCAATGTGTATGCCTTCGTAAATTTGATCGCCTGTCTAGTTTCCGAAATGCAATACTTGGATGTGACATAATTTCTTATCTAAATGCTAGAAATTGTATGTACCTGCATAAGTTAATACATGAGAAAACACCAGGATATCTTTATGAAAAACTCCAATTTTGCATGTCCAGAAGAAGCCATGTTTTAATAGTTCCGAGGTATAGCTCGTTAATATCTTCTACCTGTTTTTCATCAACGTTGTGGAATGCTCTACCACGAAGACTTAGGGAAATCACTGGGAGAGATTCTTTTAGGCAATCTATTTTATCTTGTTTTTCTACTTCTTAGATTATTGTATTAGAACTAAGGTCATTTATATTTGACTTCAAATGAGTTGTTATTGCTATTAGATTTAAGTAAGTTAATTGTTTTAATGTTTAATGTTGTACTATAAAAGAGCATAGCTCTTAGTGTACTTATATATACTTGAATTGAATAACTTTGAATTTGAATTAAAGAAAAAATATTCATCATACACCACCACATCCATCCTTAAATCATTTTAATTAAATAATAAATAAGCAAGTTAATTCTAGTTTCTTTACAAACCGTGTATGCGTATAAATATGCCTTTTGGAGTGGAGAAATCCTTCACCCACATTTTCTTTGTTTTGTTCTATTTTCTCTTCCTCTTCTTCCAAAACTTTATCAATTATTATTGAACGCTGAAAAATAATTAAGTCCATCCGACATGTAGGATGGTTTCAAAGCTCGAACAAACTTTCCCGTTACATACAACGAGCTATGTGAAACACTGTCCGCCTTTATCTTCACTCTAAAAGAGGAAGATAAGGTTGTTATTCTTGGTGACTTTAACCGTCCAAATATATCTTTTGTCACCGATGAAAATGGCAACTTTCTAATATCATAGATTTCACATTGCTTAGTACCTTTTATGGCAGCGACCTGCAGCAAGTTTCTTCTGCACAAAATCAAAATGAGAGATGGTTGGACTTGATCTTTACTGACCCATATGAGGAAATGAAGGCTAGTCCATGCAGTGATGCAAAAAATTTGTAAGCTAACTCTGTTCACCATACAGCCTTAAAACGGTTGCTTTCTCTTCTAATGAAGTTACCTTTACCCATTCTTATAATAACTCCATTGCGTAGTATTACCTCAGATTACGAAAGCATAAAATTTTATCTTAATGCTCTATACTGGAATTATATTCTTTCCAAGAATATAGACGTAGACAGCGCTGTCTCTAGATTTTATCAGCACATTTTTACTGCGCTCGAAAGTTACGTACTTACTTACTTACTTAGGTGGCCGTAACAACCCGTGTCCGGGTTTCGGCCGACTTTATCAGCTCTCACCATGCGCCTCTGCTTTGCGCGCGCCTTCTCCAATCGGATATACCAAGTGCGGTTAGGGCTTCCTCAGCCTGGTCCATCCATCGGAGGCATGGTCTCCCTCGTCGTCGTTGACCAGCGACCCTCGCCTGAGCACCTTTTTCGCTGGAGCTTCGTCGTCCATACGATGGACATGACCCAGCTAGTGTAGTCGCTGCACAGTTATACGCCGAACTACGTCAATGTTTTCGTAGAGCTCATACAGCTCGTGGCTGATTCGGATGCGATAGTCATCGCCGACTCAAACAGGACCGAAGATTTTGCGGGGAACTTTTCTCTCGAACACCCCCACAGCGGCTGCATCAGTTTGCGAAACTACCCATGCCTCAGCGCCATAAAGCAGCACAGGTAGAACAAGCGTCTTGTAGAGTGTTAGTTTTGTCTATCGAGAGAGGGCTCTGGAACTTAGTTGTTTACTGAGCCTGTAGTAGCACCTATTAGCAATTATTGTTCTTCGCTTTATCTCCAAGCTGATTTCATTGTTGGTATTAATGGCGGTGCCAAGGTATGCGAACTCCTTGACTACTTCAAAGTTATAGCTGCGGGATGAAACGTGGGAGTCTAAACGCCGCGCTCACTTGTTTGTAGACAGCATATACTTTACCCTCATTTATCGTCAAACCCACTTTTGCTGATTCCTTTTCGATAGCGGCGAAAGCAGCGGTAACATCTCTCTTGGTTCTGCCGACAATATCAATATCATCAGCGTACGCAAGGAGCTGGACAACTTTTTTAGAAAATGGTGCCATTACGATGCACACCGGCCTTTCGTATGAAAGTCTAATCAACTTTGCAGGTATACCGAACTCAGACATTGTTGCGTATAGGCAATCCCTACTCGGGCTATCGATCGCAGCTTTAAAATCGACTAAGAGATGGTGTGTGTCAATTTGATTTTCGTGGGTTTTCTCCAGGATTTGTCGTAGCGTGAAAATCTGGTCTATGGTGGACTTGCCAGGTCGGAAGCCACACTGATAAGGTCTAATCAGTGTTTTTGTAATTGGCTTTAATCTTTCACACAGTACGCTTGAGAGAACCTTATATGCGATGGAAATAAGACTGATACCTCGATAGTTAGCGCAGATTGTTGGGTCTCCTTTCTTAAGTATAGGGTACATTACGCTAGTTCGGCGTATAACTGTGCAGCGACTACACTAGCTGGGTCATGTCCATCGTATGGACGACGAAGCTCCAGCGAAAAAGGTGCTCGAGGCGAGGGTCGCTGGTCAACGACGAGGGAGACCATGCCTCCGATGGATGGACCAGGCATGGTTCAGGAGGAAGCCCTAACCGCACTTGGTGTATCCGATTGGAGAAGGCGCGCGCAAAGCAGAGGCGCCTGGCGAGAGCTGAGGAGGTCGGCCGAAACCCGGACACGGGTTGTTACGACCACCTAAGTAAGTAAGTTAACAAAGGATACTTTCACAGCATAGCTGTTAAATTGCGATTACGATTAGTAATCAATTAGATTATTTTTTAAAAAGAATTGTAATCATTATATAATCCTTCAGAGAGTGATTTCTTATAAGTAATTGATTACGTTTACAAGTAATCAAATTTTAATCACACTTGAGATTACAAAAATAATCAAAAAGATTCAAAAGTAATCGAAGCATTATAATGGAATTACTTTTGGAGATTATTTTTTATCGTTTCAAAGAATCGTTTCAAATTCAGTTATAAGCTTTAATTTTTTTTTCTGAGTATTTTTAATACGATGCATTATCATCTAAAGTTGATTTGTCTAAAGCTGATCTTAATTTTTCAGTAGCTTTTTCCAAAGAACTAGCTTACATTTAAATGCTTTAATTATGTCCAACATGTTCGTAATGGTCTGATCTTTTCCTTGTAACGATAAATCAGTTAATTGTTTGGTTATATCTTGGTAATATGTGTTGGTTAAAGTGACCACACACTATATGTTTTTGGATCTGTATCAAACTTAAAATTTTACATACAGAAAACAGATGAAATTAGAAATGTTTCTTATTTGAAAATTTACATACGAAAATATAAATGGAATATCAAAAAATTATTTTTATTGCATTCACATTATCTGTTTTTTTCATTCCGTTTGTAAAGTTTGACAAGTCATTTGTACTGAAACATATAGTGTGGGAGCTCTTTTATATGTGGTTATATGTGTTTGGTTATATTGATTATATCATGAAAGATAATCTTGTAACCATATTAAATTGGAAAATAAATTTGTGTCTTGATTTTTAGTTTTTAAAAACTGACAGTTCTTATATCAAATACTAGAATTGTTTGAGAATCTTGGAGCAAGATAACCAACGTACCTCGGTAAAATAGGACTAACTTGAATATGCACTATCTGTCTCATGTCTCTAGATCTTATCAAATTTATAACTTTTTTTTTTATGTGGTAAAATGTTCTCTATGTTTATAACCGCATAGTACTTCTTGATTACTATTTTTCACTTATTTCCAGTCATGGAAGGAGTGTCATCTGTAGCTACAGGATTTAATTTTGACAGGGGTAGATTGTATTTTTGCACAAGTTCAGAAACACAATTAAATATAATAGAGTACTCCAGTGGTCGAAATCGACCTTTTTGCCATAGCACCCCCGAGCAACGCCGGGTATTTCAGCTAGCATTTAAAAATTCGTCGGTGCTTCTCTACTCTGATTCATTTAAAAAAAAAAAATCATCAAAATCGGTTGAGAAACACAGGAGAAAATGGTACTGAACTGTTTTGCCTTCGCCTATTTATACTTATATAGATATTGTCCTGTAGTAGTACCACGCATTTGTTTTAGTTCCAATAATTCCTCAAAAATGTTAAAAAACCGTGTCGCAAGCAAGAAGAAACAGCTAATTCAGCTATGCCGCCAGTGTCCCTACTCTCGTCACAGACAATGGAAAAATGTTCACTTCATCATTTAAATTGGCGGCCAAGTCAGTAATTCTTTCCGCAACTGTATTGCAAGACAAAGAAATTGTTTGAAAAGCCTTCAAATTAGCAGGACAAATAATTTTTCCAGCCTTAGTGGAAAATTAAATCATCTTCAATAAAAGACTTCGAGTGTTATGCTACTCGTATCCACTCTGACTAGACGTACCTGGCATGTACTGCCGCTCCACTTTCTTGCAATACTTTACTAAACATTAACTGTTATTTTTCGGATATAACTTGAACTCTTTCAACTTTCCTTCTCTCATAAATCCTTCGTAATTATCATATTTTGATTGATGTATTGATGTTTAATCTTTGGTACATTAATAGCATTTTTACATATCCAAGATGTCTAATTTCCATTTTGCGTTGAATATTTGCTGTTCGTCAGCGATTGTTCGTTTAGTTTTACTACTACGTTAAGCCAATTCTACCTATCATATTTTTATTCTGCGTCGATTTGTTATTTTATTATATATTATCGTGGGCCGCAAAAATGCTCGTTGTGGGCCGCGAGTTTGACACCCCTGGCATAGATAAATTACATATAGTTGAGTACCCGTAAGAAATACAGAAACAGAAATACTTTCCAAAATTATTTTTTACAAAACAAAGTATATTTCGGGAAAAAATAACTAATATTCTTTTAACTCTCTGCATTTTTTGCATGCCTACGCTATAAGCACTTTCAACTGATATATCATTTAACATTTTTGCCTTAAGAAGTTACCCCCGACTTTTTTGCATATTTTTTAAGTTAACTATCTGTGAATGCATCCTTAAAATTCAACTCAATCCGAACAAACGAACGAAAAACGAAAATGGCCATTTCAGCCCTTGAAGAACTCTGACCGAGCTTCTTATGATCAATTGTGTTGCGCGTGTTGTGAAATGTTTGAACACAAATGATCGAGAGCTTTATGTCGACTCCGAACGGCTTATATTCTCAAGAAGCTTTTCATGGCAGTTTTAACTCTCTGAGGTTTGCCATTGTCTGCAGAGAGGTGACGGCCGAACAGAAAAATTAATTCAATTGAAAAATATTCTGTGTCAGATGGGATTTGAACCTGGGTTCCATCGCATACATTCAAATATCCCACCCGGTAGACCTGGGCCTTACGTTGAGAAACACTTTTTATTGAAATTGCTGCATTTATCGATAACCTGAAATATAATTGCTACGTATTTAGCAATGAACGTTATTCTTGACATTTTAAAAATATTTTTATTATAATAATGGTATTAAAAGATAGCCTCGAAAAAAAAAAATTAATACAAAATGAATGGTTATCTTATTTATTTTAGTTATTTGAAATGCAAGAAAAGCACAAAACTCTGGGGTGTACGCTTGTTGTTACGCAGCATCACTTAATAACACTGCGTGAAGATTTTTCTGCACCTTTGCGGGTAATCAGCAACACCAACGGAAATGCAGTCAGCCAGGAAGAATTAAGTTTTAAAGAAACGCTCGAAAACAAAGCAAATGAGGACAATCAAAGCATGGTAAGTACAAAAAAACACTGAATATCTGTCAAACTAAATTCATCAAAATCATCTATTATTTTTCTTTGCCCTCAGATAAGTTCTACAATGAGCACTCCGACAAGAGGCAGCGGCACACTACGTTCATGTGCATCTCTAAATTCTACACCTACCAAGCTCTCACAGTTATCGCGTAGAACAAGTGCGACTCCAAATATTACACACCCAAAACAGTCTAAAGAAGAAATTAAATCAAGCAAGAATTCTGGCATGAGCAGTGTTTATGGCAAAAACTCAGGTGTTGAAATTTTAACATCGGCTGATATCAAAGAAATGACTGGCATAAAAATACCATCGCACAATGATACTTGGTGGTGTATTTTGGAGTTTTCATGTCAGGAAGTACGTGAGTGTTCAGATGATTTGGTGGTTTTCTTTGCAAGTAGCTCGGAAATGCAAAGATTTCTAAGATTGTTGGAGCAGTTGTGGCAAGCCAAGAATGTAGGTTGATTTTTCGGAAGTTTCTGCTATCATTTGTTATAATTGACTCTCCATTCTAGAATGATTTATTTCCAATTACGGTGCTTGATGAAGATGATATTATTGCTGAACAATGTACTATGCTATATATGGATATTAATCGCTCATGGGAACCATTACTTTCGGCTGCTTTAGGCTATCCATTGTAAGCTGCTCGGCTGCTTTATGAATTAAATGAGTCATTTTGAGCGCATCTGAAAACATGCAGATTTTCTTAGTATTAATTTATTTATTGCCTCTAACACTTGCCAATAGTCGTGCAGAGTTAAAAAGTTTTTAGTTCCAAAGGTATGAACATAGGAAAAAACATAAAATATGGGTGCTATTTTGTTATGTTGTAGGAAGCTAATGTATAATAAAATATAAGGCATAAGTATAAATTATAATCAGTCAACCAGAAAACTAGCACTCGTTATGAGATATTCTAGCATAATCTTTAGCTTTGACTACTGTTATTATTATATTTGACTAATGCGGCACTTTAATAACTTGTAAGAATCACTGAGTAAGCTATAGACAGTGTGGAAAAGTGATGAAATTTTTTTGGCAGATATCCATTCACCAACTTCCAGAATGACTCATTCTAATTTAAGATAAAAGCTCTCTAAATGATTTTTAAATAAAACCGTTTTCCATTGTTACTTTTCGTTAACTACAGTAGTGTTGTGTATTTGTTGTTGAAGTTTTTTTTTATTTTGATTTCAATTAGTCATAATAATTTGATAATGATTTTAATTAGTCACTTTAAATCAAGTCAATAAAATTTTTCAGTTATACAGCGTTCGAAGCAATTCGTGACACTACTGTGGTTAACTTTGACGGATTCGGTGTAAATATCTGGTATATTAACACTTAAGGCAAATAAAAATAGTAAACTAACATAAATAAATAAATTATTAATTATATAAAATATTTTTGATTTAATCTTGTATTGTTGATATTCGAAAACCTTTTTATATTGTAATTATTATTATTATTATTATTTACTATAGGAAATTGTGATATATTGTTTAAAGTCTGTTATTATTTATCTACTATTTTATATGCTTTCATATTTTTACACAAATTGTGATTGTTTAGTTTTATACGTTTTTAGCAAATAAGTTTTTGTATCGTATATCAAGCTAAAAAAATGTCTGGCACATTTCGAGCCTGATGCTATTTATGCAATTTACGCTTTCTTTCTGAACTATCATTTAAATTATTTTTTTATCATGTCTATTAAATGCTTTAGTATATCAAATATCGATTTTTTTTTAATTTTAAGTCACTTGTAGAAATTATGCACAAAACATTAGTTATTTATATTTTCTGTACGAACAAATAAGTTTTAAGTTAAAAAAAAAAACAAACAACCTACCCATTTAAAAACTTCATAAACAATAAATAATCATAAGAATAATGACTACTATATTTAGCATGGAAAACAATACATATTCATTGAGTACTTGGCTACCTTTTAGCCAGCACAGCAAACGTGCACTTAAATTAAATCAACTAAATAAACTATTTAATATATATCTTCAATGTTTACACCTTTATAGTAAGCTTTATAAATCGAAATTAATTAATATAAAAGATGCAATGTATGCATAATACTACCCTTAATGTTTCTCAAAACTTATGTCAGTAAAATTTAATTTGCAATTTATAATTGTACAACCAAAATAAATGGTGGTTTTCAAATCGTTAAATATTTTTTTTTTTTGCAAATTATTTAAAAAAAGCGCTTTATTATATTCAATATAAATACTGCCTTAAATCGAAATATTTCTAAATTGTAATTAAAACTGATGCTTATTTATTTGTATGAAATTCTTTAGTTTAACCTTTATAGTTGTAGACCTCTATGAATTGTATTATGACAGCTGTATGAAGACATCTATCTTACTTGGTATATACCTTAAAGCTATTCCAATCTCATATAAACTACTCAATTTGGATTTAATTAAAGTATTATACACAGAAAAAAAAAGTTTTGTTTAATATTATATTTTTCATTGCATCATTGTGTCCAGCCAAAGTTGATTGTATGAAACATAGAATATCTGCAATCTAACTTAGTAATTCAAAATTTTCTCTTAAACTCCTAGAATCTTCAGAAACAAAACCATTGCTATGTAAAAGTTTAAAGCTGAAGATAACTTTTGGCTATGTATTTTTTCGATGAGGTGAAGTCGCCTACGCACTTGAATGACCCTGTAGGAAAATCAACTAATTTAAAAGTAGTTGATAAAGTAGTTTTTTGTCAACCACAACTAGTTGCAATTCTGACTTTTTTCATAGAACGAACTGACATATTTTGTATGGTGATTTCCGCTAAATAAGTCAATTGACTTTTGACTGCATATATTTTCAACTACTTGTTAAATTAGTTATATTTAAATTATTTTTTTAATTACTTTAAAATAACCAATTGAAAACTATTACTGATGGCCTAAAGTTAATAATATTTGATAAAATAACATGGTTAAATATATATAACCTTGTAATCTAATAAAAATTTGCAATTAAAACATGTCAAAATTAGAGTAGTTGCCGCCTTAATATAATTCAAAGTAGTTCATATACTGGTTTATTTTAAACTAGTTTTTTAATTAGTTGTTTTTAAAAACAAGTAAGTTTGTTCCTATAAGGAACTTACAGGCATGCTACACAGGCCAGTATACTGGCCCTGTAGGAAAATCAACTAATTTGAAAGTAGTTGATAAAGTAGTCTTTTGTCAACCAAAACTAGTTGAAATTCTGACTTTTTTTCATAGAACGAACTAACTTATTTTGTATGGTGATGTCCGCTAAATAAGTCAATTGACTTTCGTCTGCATATATTTTCAACTACTTGTTAAATTAGTTACATTTAAATTATTTTTTTAATTGCTTTTAAATAACCATTTGAAAACTATTACTGATGGCCTAAAGTTAATAATATTTGATGAAATAACATGGTTAAATATATATAAACTTGTAATCTAATAAAAATTTGCAATTTAAACATGTCAACATCAGAGTAGTTGCCGCCTTAATATAATTAAAAGTAGTTCATATACTGGTTTATTTTAAACTAGTTTTTTAATTAGTTGTTTTTAAAAACAAGTTAGTTTGTTCCTATAGGGGGCCCTGTAGTTCGAAAAACTCAATACATTCACACTTTTTTACAAATACACTCACACTGGATTCACTTTCACGGCACTTTCATCGCTACTAGCAACGAATTTTCAGAGCCAGTGGATTTTGACAGCAGCGGCTAGTGTATGTCAAAAAGGGGGATATAAGTGTTGTTTTTAATTACTTTTGGTGGATTAATTTCGGGTTTTCCCTCGATTTCGTACTTTATTTCGGTTTTTCCTCGATTTCGTACAGGAAGCAACACTGATAAATTGTTTACATTTACAAAGCAAATGAAACAAATGTGAAAACTTGCAAATAAAAGTGAAAAATATACAATTTTATATACAATAAATATACAAAAAAATATACAATGGAAAGAAAATTAACTCAAAAACAAATCATTAAATTAAATTGATTCAATAGCAGCGAGAACCTTCGCATACGATGAAATTTTTTTAAAGCATGAAAGTTCGAAATTCTTCGAATGATTCGAACAGTACACGTATTCTTTCGCACTTTCACTGTCACTGGCCTGTGTTATCGGCCTGTTAAAGTAACTATAACTGATGAGATATTACGGTAAATGTTAAATAAGGCTATCGTTAAGATGGGCCAACGTTATAAGTTAAAAAAGAATCCAGTGTCTTGCGCGGAATTGCATTGCTTGCATCATACTGATTCCAACGGTATAAAATTTTTAATTTTTGGTTTAGTAGTTTACCACTATCAAAGTGGTTCGTTAGAGTGGCGGCCGTGGCTTAGTAGGTAGAGTGTGTAGCCCATACGCCAGAGAACCGTAGTTTGATTCCCACCTGTTACAGAAAGTTTTTTCAATTGAATTAATTTTTCTGTTCGGCGTCACCTCTCTGCAGACAATGGCAAACCTCAGAGAGTAAAAACTGCCATGAAAAAATTCTTCAGAACATAAACCGTTCGGAGTCGGCATAAAACGTGCAGGTGCAGTTCTCGGTCATGTTGTGTTCAAACATTTTACAACACGCACAAACATAATTGATCATAAAAAGCTCGGTCAAAGTCCTTTCAAGGGCTGAAATAGCCATTTCGTTTTTTTTATTCGATAGTGAATTATGTTTTTGTCAGGTTTATTAGGTGCTTTGTATAGGCGTTTGTATGAAGGCATTTGTATACACTTTCGGAATTGTTTGTGTCAAAATTTATGAATTTTAGTGTCAAATGGCTCTAATGAAGTGGCAAAGTTTACAATCCGCACATACTCAAACCCACAGTTCTATTTGGTTTCTATATAATTCACCATGTCTCCAGTTTCCATTCTAACAGTTTTTATTTATGTAAAATAACTAATTGAAATCATTTTTGTGGTTTAATAAATTGTAGCTCCTCACAGTGAGGGACATTTTTTAACTCTCGCTCTCACTCTCCTTTGCAATTTGTTTACCATTTTTTCGAGTACGGAAACGCTTTTCTGACTAAAACTTGCAAAACTTAAAAAATTAACTTAAATATTACGACTACGGGAACTATTATTTTTTGCTAAATAATGCGCTAAAAATACTTTTTTTACACCTAAGTTTATAAGAGTTTTCTGAATCCTCTTCCCAATTTTTCAAAGTAATTTCTTTACTTTCAAAATAAAATTTTTTATATAAAATTTTTCTCAACTTTTTCACAAAAAAAAAAGAAAACAATTTTCAAAAAGGAGGCGTTAAAAATAGATATTATTTTTCAACCTTGCTTTTAAGAGCCTTTCTTAGAATGTTTAATGGGGCACTATTTTTTGGAAAAGGTCCCCCCAGCAAATTATAGTTTACGACTTTGTCGAAATTCTGACTATTTCCGTAACTATTTCGAGCTGTCTTAAAGAAATCGTTACAATTTCGTTACGGAACAGGAACTTATCGGAACAGTTTCAATTTTTATACGAATTTATATAGAATATCGTTATGCGACTGTTTGTATGACATATTGAAATGCAAACAGAGTGAAATTTCCTTTCTTTCGAACTGTCTAAATGAAATCGTAACTTTTTCGTAACATTTTCGTTAAGACTCGATACAAATAGAGTCGATATCAACCCCTTCATACGATATTATTTACGATTTCACAACGAAATCGGAGTGCCGCACAATTTTTCATGATACAGCGAAGTGTTTAGACGTACATTGTGTTGCTCTTACAAAACAGTGGTAAATATTTTTTTCCAAAAGTTTTTTTGATCGAGTAAATTTATCGTGTTTTATGCCAACAAATTTAAGGTAAATATTTCAGTCGTGTTCAAGGTTCATTAATATAGGTTAAGTCACTTGAGAGAAAAGCACTCTTTTTTCGCCTTTGCTCGTACTGTCAATGTAGCTGTTAGCTAAAAATTGTACAGATTCAGATTTTTGTTTTCTTGATCTCCTTTCATCCATTCTGACAGTTCGACCGAGCTTCTCTCAAGTGACTTAACCTTTATTAATCAACCTTGGTCGTGTTGGTTTAATGTTGTTCTTAAAAAATATCAAGTGTTTGTGAAATTTGTAGATTATTTCGAAACATTTTCGTAGTTAATACATATTCTTTGATGGCCTGCCAGTACTATCACGTGTGGCTGCAGCGTAAGGAAAACGTGTTGTATTTTCCAGGGATGGGCAAAACCGGTCGGTGTTTAAAAGTGATCAGTTTTTTTTTTAAACCGGTGTTTTTTCGCTGTTTTTTTAAAAGAAAAAAATCCGTGACACCGACGGAAAATGTCAAAAACCGACAACTATAATTTATCTTACAATGCAACGCTGACAAAAAGGTGGCAAATGTGAAAAAACACTGAAAATTTGCAAGGCAAAGTATTTTATAAAAACAAGAGATTTTTCTAGATAATGAAGTGTGATGAGTGGCGTTACTTCGAAAAAATTGATAGTTGTTTGACAAAGTGCAATCTTTGAATAAAAATGTTAAAAATGGGAGATTTCATATTAAACTTCCTCCAGCATCTTAAAAAAAAACGTTAGAAAAGGTGATCTTTTTGAATGTTTTCCTTTTCAAAAAAACTAATTAAACTAATTTTTTTTCTACGATTAACGATGTGATGAAGCAAGTAGTCTGACACAAAAAGTTTTTTAAACTGTATAAATGAAAAATATTGATTTGACTGTAATTTAGAATTTTTGACTTTTTTCGGCTGATCGCTCGTAGACTTTTTCATAAGTTCATCAAGTTTCATCTGGCCTACAAATATTTTATTTCCCTTGCAAGATAACTATTTTTTTTCCAACAGTATGTTTTATAACAGAATCATTTTATGGAGTTATAGTCGATCAAAGACCCAACAAAGTTAACAGCAATAACTCTTAATAATGGCAAAAAAATCACTTTTTCTATAATTCGGCCGCATGAAACTCCAACAAATTTTATTGTATTCCCTTATGTAACAGCAATATAGTTGATTTTTAATTAAAAATTAATATGATCTCAAGCGCACCTTTTGTTACGAGCTTTTTAATATGTTTTATAACAACTATTTAAAAAAACGCTCGTTTTTCATAAAAAAAAATTGTTCTATATAGTAACAGAAGTAAACTATATATTAAATGCATATTCTATTTGAATTTTCTTTTTATATAATATTCAGTTTTGTAAACATATGAAAAATAAAAATTTTCAAATTTTTAACAATTTTAGTCAAAATTAATACAGATTGAAAATTATACTAACTTTAAAAATCTTCTAACTACGCTTTAAAATTAATTCTTTACAGAAATTTTAGTATTTTTGAAGCGAAGCTTTTTACTCCTCGTTCTGTGATTTGCTTAGAGTGAAATCTGGAAAATTTTCTACAGATTTTTTCTTGGAAATTTGATGGTTTCTTTGTTGCTAGCGCTTATTACAACAAGAAAATTTAATACTTTAATATTAAGTACTAAAGATATTTTTATTGGCCCGCCCGTGGGAATCGAGAACCCGTGTACTCTTAAATTAGAGCCCAATACACTATCCACCAGGCCACAAAGCCTAGTTAGAAAGATTTGTTGATTCCATGTTAAGTATAACAGAAACTCTGCTGTAGTAGATCGTCACCATCTATCAATGGATAGCAATTGTGTATTTGCTATACTACAACAAACAATTCGCTTCTACTTGCCACAAGGTGTCACCAGCATCGATGTGTTTGCGTTGTGAATGCGTTTGTGGTGTTGTTGGTACGAAGAAAATTAGCAATGCCCACTAAAGCGCTGCATGAATACATTTGTTTTGCCTGTAGCAAAGTGTACACTTTCGTACTGTACCACATTTTATAGCATCTTTCAAACTTTTGTACAGTACTTTCAAATCAAACACAGGCTGAAGCGAGTACTGTACAACATTTGGTTGGATCTTAACGGAGTGTGTATATAATTTGTTTGCAGCATACATCATAGAGTGTAAATTATTAACTAGAGATTGCATCAGCTCTGCTAAATCTCTGGCATGTGTTAACAGAGGTTAATAGAGTTTTTTCCCTTCACGTTTTTAAGAAAAATAACTCTGTTAACACATGCCAGAGATCTAGCAGAGTTGATGCAATCTCTAGATCATAATTTACACTCTATGCATACATAGCTAACTGCAGCATTTTCTCTTTAAAATACATCAAAAACATACGAGTATACAAATTATACCAAGTAGGTGAAGAACAATTTACTATACAACATTTCGTTGCTCTCAATTTAAGGAATTCTCTTTTTAACTGCTTTATTCTCACAGGTGCAGATCTAATTAATTGATAAAATGTAAGCATTTAAGTGAGCAGTTGATTTTTGTGAAGTGTTTGTATTAATAAAACTGTGCAGTTTAAAAGCATTTGTAATAATGGATGTGAGTGAAGTAAAATAAATTTATAATAATTATAATTGTTATCAATTACACACTGACGCAAAAAAAAACACTTTTGCAAAATAACAGGATTCCACGGAAAAGGTTCGATACTATGATTAAGGGTGAGTAAAATATTAGCTGGGTTTTGCGAGTTTGGCGCCCATTTCTTTTTTATGGTCCATTTAATATTGTGGATCTTAGTGATTTTGACAAAATATGGTACCATCAGTTTTTGTTCAACAGCTCCGTCCAAAATAGAGATATCGGTTTACTGTTTTTGGCAAAACTATAGCTAGCAATATAATAAACAAACAAAAACACAAAAAAAAAATTCTCAAAATAAAATAATGTTTTGCAATAATCGACATTTTTCCTATACCATATTCTACGAAATTGTAAAAAAAACTGACCAACTGTGTTTATACTTATGTGATCTGAACGTGTCTACATTACTTAAAAATCTCAAAAAGATAATTTTTTAGTGAAAAATATCGATTTTTAGGACTGTTTTCGCAATTTTTCGGCGATAACTCCTAAACTAAGCAAATTTTCAACCAAATATCTTCGGAAAAATTGTAACTGAAAGAACAATGAATAACTCTTTTATGTCTGTATGTTCATACTTATATAATCTGAACAGGTCTACATTACTTAAAAATCTCAAAAAGATACTTTTGTAAGTGAAAAATTGCTATTTTTAGGGCTGTTTTTCGCAATTTTTCGACTGTAACTCCTCAACTAAGCAAATTCAACCCAATATCTTCGTACAACTTTTAGGCGGAAGAATAGTTTACATCACTTGTGAACAAACTTATATAAATTAAACTTAAATAAATTATTTTACGCGTATGTTTTGTGTTTGTGTTTGCTTATTGTGTTTGCTATAATTTTGCCAAAGACAGTAAACCGATATCTCTTTTTTTGAACTGATCTCAAAAATTCGAGACACTTAGACTCACCTTTGGGGTTTTACTCACCGTTGATCATGGTATCCTACCTATACTGTGGAATCCCGTTATTTTGTTCACTGTTGCACAGTGTTCTAAAACAAAATAAATTGGACCAGAATGCATATAAAACGTAGGGGTATATTTATTATGTTTCAACGTTTGTAACGCACAGAAGGAGGCGTGGTCGGTATAGAAAAGTATATTTATTCTTGATCAGCATCACCACCTTATATGTGCGTTTGCCCGTCTATCCATATGTCTGTTAACACGATAATAGCCGTAGTTTTAGAGCTATAGTTATTTGGTATGTCAGCTTTTCTTTCCAAATGTGAGATCAAGTTGGAAAATAAGCGAATAATAAACACATCTGTCTCCTTATCCGTGGGTCTGCTGGTTGACACGATTAAAGCCTTAGTTTTACAATTAGCGTAAAGATATTTGATGAAAAGCTATGGTAAGGGAACTACAAGCAAGCCTATGGTAAAAAATTGACATAATTTTTGAAATTCTGTCATCAAATTGCAGTCAGTGACGCGTTTTCACCTAGTATTTGCCCACAGACTTTGTAAAAATAGAAAATTTAGGTGGCAACATAATTTTCTTAGGCTATAACCTTCGCATCAAAATTATTAACATTTCCTAAAAAAATAAACTCAATTGGTTGGAAATTACGGGCAGCAGAGGGAAACAAACGCTTTTTTCCCACTTTGTTTTATATGTATGCATTTTTCACATTTTTTTAATTTTTATTATTTACATAAATTAATTAAATTAATTAATAGATAATGCATAAACGTTTTATTCAATATACACATCTATTTTTGACTTGTATGAGTGTGTGTCAATCGGAAACTTTTCACTCTGATGATCAAATTTTGACAGTTGGTAGAGCAATTTTTGGCAATTGTGAGGTGAATATAATTGTCAAAATTTGTACTAGCCCCTGGGGCTACTACAAATTTTGACAATCGAAAAGTGAATTTTTGACACATCCAAAGAGTGAGAAAGAAAAACATTACATTCATTTCCGCGCTGTATTTCGATTTGATTAGCTATTTTTATTTGTGAATTTCTTAATTAAACTATCGTTCTTTTAACGTAAAGATAAAACCGGAATAAATAAAAACTAATATAATTTTTAACTGTGAGTTTTTGTGAAAGCTGCATTTTTATGTGTTTAGTTCTGTGCGATAAAGTTGATGATAAATTGTGGCTTTTAACGCGAGATGCTTTAGTTGTTCCTTTTATTTCCAGTTAAATATATTTTAAAGTAAATTGTGCTTTAAAAGTGTTGTTCCTTTTGTTTTAAGCGAGTACCAACCAAGTGCAATCCGAGTGCTGTGAAAATATTGCAAATGGAAGATAACAAAGAATGATGGCACACTCACGTGGATATCGCGGAACTGCTGGTGCATGCAAATGGGAAAAGGCTATTGCAATGATGCACGGCTACAGCATACATCCGCTCCGCTGCCAAATACAATGCCGCCAGCAGGTAAACATTCCGCCGGTCCGCAATTTCCACGTGATTGTTCAAAGCTGCATTTGAAGCCGTCGTATATGTCTCTTCCAATCCAATCGGTCATGGCACTCGAATTACCCTTGATTCATAATTTAATTTATTGATACCCTTTACTAGGATGCTGCAGCCGCATAGCATAAGCTAAGCTAGCAGCATATGAAGCGTAGACGCGAATAACATTGTGAGCGACATATAAATATAAATCAAAAATGGTTTTTTTGCACATTACCATTAAAAATGCTCTAAAACACGACCGAAATGTTGAACGTCAAAATTTGTAATTGTTAAAATTTCATCGTCCAATTGACATACCAAAAAAGACAAATTTATTTCAACACACACAAATTTTATTCAACTTGCTATTTTCTTTCCTACCACGAGTGAAAAGTTTCCTTTTGACACACACCCTATAATTGTAAGAACATGCAAACAAGCGCACATCAACATGTTGTCAAAAGCGCAAAACCTTCTGCTTATACATGATGTGTTTCTGTTATATCCTGTGTACTTGGTATACGAGCACAAGTATTCGAGCGAATTTCATATTGAAAACACATTTGTTTTGAGTACAGTACTGGAATGTTTTGCTTTTGTTTTGTAGTGTATTGAATCGTCGTTGGTTGTTGACTATGATAGAATGTAAGTATACGTGTTTCAAGCAAATGTTTTGTAGAGGAGCACGGATGAATTCGTGCAGATGTCTAATGCGCACTAGTGCGTTGACAAGTGCGTTTTTAAGTGTCAAAAATATAGATGATATCAATAAATATGGAATTAACAAACGCATGCATGATATTGGCAAGGTATCTAAAATGTTTGTTAAATTTTGTTTCGTGTGCGTTCTTTAATATATATTTTTGAAGAGAAGCTTTTTACTCCTCTTTCTGTGATTTGCTTGGAGTGAAATCTGAAAATTTTTCGACAGATTTTTTCGCTAGGTAGTACGCTGTTGGAGGAAAAAATTTGTTCAGTGCAGCCAAGTTCACAACCATGTGTGGAGAGTTAAAATGGAGAGTCGCTGGCATTCTATGCCCGTATATGTAATTGGCGTGGAAATTTGACCTTCAACAATACAAAAATAAGCAGTAAATATGTTTCTGTATATATATGTAATTTATTTTATGTTATTTTAAATTTTTGAATTTAAAAGTTAAATTTATTAAAAAGAAAAAATGATTAAGCTATCAAATCTATGTAACTGCGAAAAAGCTTCGCTTCTCTCGTGTGTCCAACGACGCACCTGTGTTTTTTTTTATTAAAAATCTCTTAAAAATGTCAGTTTTTGGGAAAACCGGTGTTTTTCTTCGGTTTTCAGTTTCGGTGAAAAACCGAAATTGATAAAACCAGTTATCCGAAACGGAGGTTTTTTTTTAAAAAGTGCCCATCTCTAGTATGTTCTCCCTAAAATATTCGAACTTTAAATATGCACTTTTCTTTCATGTCTTGTAATGAAATATATGCAATTATTTTAATTGCCCTTATTTGACACGTAAAATATCATATGAATAAAATGCATTTCATTTTGAAAAAAATTGATAAACACATTTTACAATATAACAAGTTCCCTATTTTTATCCCGTTTAAGTTTGGTGCTGTGTTGGCATATAAAGCATCACTGAATAAAAGCAAACGGAATAAAACGGAAGTGGTCGAACCTTTGGCTTTGACGACATTTTTCAAATTAATTTTTCAATTAACATATCACGTGTGGCTGCAGCGTTATCGATGAATAATAAATTTGGGACATTTATTCAGTATCTAATTTAGTTTCTTTCTGAATTAGGAGCCTGCCCGAGGTCATTAAACCGATTTATATTGGGGCTTATACATGAAATCGGAAAGATGCTTTTGGTGAAACGCTTCAAATCAGCATTTTTCAAAAATCGAAAAACGAATATTTTTCATAATCAAAATTCCGAAAAAGGGCGATTTAAAGGAATGTGATAATTGGCGTGGTATCTGTGTGCTGCCTGCGGTTTCGAAAATAGTAGCGAAAGTAATTCTGGAGAGACTGAAAGACCACCTCTACTCGACGATCGACGTGGCACAAGCTGGTTTCCGTGCTGGTTCATCGTGCACGGACCATATTAATACAGTGCGTATAATCATTGAGCAATGTGTGGAATATAGATCCGATTTGCACATGATGTTCATCGACTTCGAGAAGGCGTTCGACAGCGTTCACAGGGATTGCTTGTGGGCTGCCCTACGACGAAGGGGTGTGCCAGAAAAGATCATCGCTATTATTAAAGCAACCTATGATGGTGCAAAATGTCGAGTCTTACACAAAGGAGTACTATCTGATCCCATCGAAGTCCACAGCGGTGTCCGTCAAGGCTGCATTTTGTCCCCAGTTTTGTTTCTGCTGGTCATTGGGGATGTTTTAGATGCAGCGTTACACCAACTTCCAAATAGTGGTCTGAGATGGACGATGACAAACTTTTTGCAACACATCGACTATGCGGATGATATCTGTCTGCTGGCAAATCGACTTACAGATTTATCGCGCATGGCAGATTCTTTAAATGCAGAGGCGGTGTCTGCGGGTCTTAAAATTAACTTCAAAAAAACAAAAGTTTTAAGTCTCGCAAATGAAAGTAGCAGTTTAGTGGAGGTATCTGGCCAACAAATAGAGAAAGTAAACAGTTTTACATACCTTGGAAGTGAAGTTGCTGCCGGTGGTGGAACTGAGGAAGACATTGAATGCCGAATCAGAAAAGCCAGAGCGGCATTTGGTATGTTAAACATATGGCGAAATAACATACTGAGCGCCAGCATTAAAGTTAGACTGTTCAAAACGAACGTTTTATCGGTGCTTCTCTATGGGTGCTGCACGTGGAAAATAACACAACTTATTATCGCGCGATTGCAAGTTTTCGTAAACCGATGTCTAAGAATTGTTCTTCGAATCTTCTGGCCGAACACAATAACTAATGAAGAACTGCTCCGCAGAACAAACATGGAGCCCCCCATCTTAATCAGAAGACAAAAATGGAAGTGGATAGGCCACACTCTCCGAAAAGACGACAGCTGCATCGCAAAGAAAGTAATGGAGTGGAATCCCCTTGATGCGAGGGGAAGGTTACCTGGCAGGCCAAGAGAATCGTGGAGAAGGACTGTGGAGCGTGAAGCCGGTCAACTAAACAAGAGCTGGAGGGAGATCAAAACAATTTCCAGGAATCGGACACGTTGGCGCGTAGGCGTAGTTGAGACCCTATGTCCCGCTAGGGATTAAAGGAACAAGAAGAAGAAGATCCCCATAATTTTTTGCCGAAATCGAAAATTTTCATATCCGAGCGCATAGAAATTAAGAAAAATGTTGCGATACAGCTTCCTAAAAAAACAAATAATTTAGATGAATTTTAGTCTCTTTTCAGATAATTAAAAAAAATACTAAACTAAGAGTATTAATACATCGTTGCGTATACTTTGTTTTTGAGAACAGCCTCACGTCTTCTTGGCATAGATTCGATAATTTTTCGGCAAGTTTCAACAGGAATGTCAACCAAGTTTTCTTTATAACTGCTCATAGCATCTTCTTATACGCGGTTTTTTTACTTGAAATTTTATTTTTTAACTCCTTCCATAGATTTTCTTCAAGTTCAAGTCGGGAGACTGAGGTGGCCATGGTAAAACGTTGATCCTGTTATGGTCAAACCACCTAGTAATTACCTTAGCGGTGTGTTTTGGGTAATAGTCCTGCTGGTAAGTCCACAATAATGGCATATTATTCTCCGCATAGGGTAACATAACTGTTTCAAGGATTTCATGGCATAATTCTTTATTTATGTTATCCATTACCCCATAAAAACTGAACCGACTTCATTATAGGAAAAACATCCCGAAATTTTTGTTTCTACCGCTGTGCTTAACGATTTTTTTAGTGTTTCTTGATTCTTGATTCTTGCATCTTCGTACATTAGTTCTAACATCCGACCCAAATGAATTTATTTTTGATTCATCTCTATATGGGATATTTTTCCAATTTTTTTATTTGGGCGAAATATGGTTTATGTTAGCAAAAGAAATCCATTGCTTGATATTTTTTTACACTAAGTAATTGAACCTTTCTAGCAATCCGTACATGTAAATTGTAGTCTTGTATACATCATCGCATCGCTCTAGCGCTAATATCCAATGGCAAGTTTCTCTTTATGGCAGATGAGGTACAGTGATGTACGATGAAATGGAGCCACTCACTTGCTGATGATATTACTTAATTTAAGTTTGTTGTAACAACTTGGCGTGCTGTGAACAAATTGTAGTTTAAAAATCACTTCACCCATACATATTGTACAGTTGTTTTTGAGTACAATTGCGCGTTTATGTTCGCAAATCTGTGAAACTGTGATATTGTTGCTTTGAAAGTGTGCGTTAAAATAGAGCCAACCAATATAATTAAACATTTTTTTAATATAATAAAAAGGTCTTTTTTAATAAAATTTTTCTACAGAACGTGAGTAAGTATTCTCAGTTTTATGATTTTAAAATAAATTTTAGTGTTTCGAACAATTAGGTCTAAAAATGGGAAGAGCCAAGCACGGCAGTCCTGAAAACCGAAAAATTATTAGAAATTTGCGTAAATAACGTAAAAAAAAAATGCTGCTCAAAGAAAATGCTTGAGAATGCATTAAAGTTTATACAAAAAATGAAACCACAGGGTTACAACCCAAAATAAGTACCAGTTTGCAAAGACTAATCCTAATTCACGTAAAAAAAAAAATCCGTTTGTGACCTCTTCCGCTCTCAAAACTACACTATTCCTTGGACGTGGACACTTTAAAAATTCCAAAACTTTTCATTAAAAACGGCTTGAAGGCTAAAGCTGCTCGGAAGATATCATTCCTGACCAAAGTTAATGTCCGCAAGCGATTACAATTTGCAAAGGATAATGCTGATTGGCCAACGAGCAACTGGCGAAACATTATTTGGTCAGATGAAACCAAAGTTAGATAATTTAACTCAAACCGAGGCAGCCCTTCTGTGAGAAGACTTCCGAATAACGAATTCCTTCCTCAACACACTTAAACCGTTAAACATGGCGGTGGGAGTATAATGGTTTGGGGGTGTTTCTCATATACTGGCGCAGGTACCTTATTTCGCATCGAGGATTTACACCAGGATTTTGAATAAAACAATGTTGCCGTACGCAGAGCTTAATATGCCGCTCCAATGGGTGTTTCAGCAGGATAACGACCCGAAACACGCATCGAAGCATTCCAAAGAAAGGTTCAGACAAAAAACCATCGAAGTTTTAAGCAGGCCGCCACAGTCGCCAAACCTTAATTCTATCGAAAATTTATGGCGAGAGGTTAAATTGGCTCTTAAATATAAGCATCCAACCAGTAAAGATGATCTTTGGATGTTAATCAAGGACGCATGGAGAAAATTCCAGCTACAAAGTGACAAAAAACGATGCCTTGCATTGCCAATACCAAATATTGAGATAGAAATAATTATATTCCAATCATTTCTATTGATTATATCACGAAATTTCAAATTTTCAAATCACAGGTCATGGCCAAAATAAAGTAACTAATTCTGGCTCTGGCCGATGGCTCTAAAACCAAGACCTCTTTATGAAAGGATGAAAACGGGAATCTAGTGACAGATATCCAGAGTACACTGAAGTTATGCAGGGAACACTTTTCTAGTCTTCTGAATGGCGATGACGACAACAATCCCGCCAATAGAGATGATATCCCAGAAACCCCAATTATGGATGACAGCGTTGAAGTTCCGCTGCCCGACTATAATGAAGTCTTGACAGCAATAACACGGCTTAAGAACAACAAAGCCGGTGGTCTGGAGCCGATGGTCTACCCGCTGAGCTTTTTAAGAACGGAGGCAAAGCTCTATTTAAATGCACTCACGAGCTTCTATGCAGAATATGGTTGGAAGAATGCATTCCAAATGATTGGAACCTCAGTGTACTCTGCCCAATCCACAAGAAAGGCGATCCCACTATTTGCGCCAACTACCGTGGGATAAGCCTCCTATAAGGTTCGGTCTAGCGTATTATGTGAAAGACTGAAGCCCATCGCAAACCACCTCATTGGGCCTTACCAGTGTGGCTTCAGACCTGGAAAATCTACCACCGACCAAATACTCACGCTACGACAAATCTTGGAAAGACCATAGAGAAGCAAATCGACACCCACCACCTTTTTGTCGACTATGAATCCGCTTTCGACAGTCCAATAAGGAATCACCTATACTCCACCATGTCTGAATTTGCTATTCCTGCAAAATTAATCCATATATGCAGGATGACACTGAGCAACACCAGCAGTGCAGTAAAATTCGGGAAGGACCTCTCCCCCCCCCTCCCCCTATTTGTTACCAAACGAGGTCAGACAAGGTGATTCTTTATCGTGCGACTTTTTTAACCTAATTATGGAGAAGATCATTAGAGCTGCTGATCTGAGACAAAGCGGCACATTATCCTATCAGAGTGTTATGCTGCTAGCGTATGCCGATGATATTGATATCATTGGCCATAACACACGCGAAGTCAGTGCAGCATTCTCCAAATTAGAAAAAGAGTCGAGTCGCATGGGTCTTGCAGTAATCGCAGATAAGACGAAATATCTGGTGTCAACAAACAAACAGTCCCAGGGTATTGGAACCCAAGTCACTGTTGACAACACCTCCTTTGAAGTTGTGAAGGACTTCGTCTACCTCGGTTCCAGCATTAATTCCACCAACGATATCAGTAGAGAGATAAAACGAAGGATAACTCTTGCCAACAGGTGCTACTTTGGGCTCAGTAGGCAATTGAGAAGCAGAGCCCTCTCTCGACGAAAAAAAGTCACGCTCTATAAGTCACTAATCATGCCCGTCCTGTTATATGCAGCACAAACCTGGACGTTGAGCAGCTCTGATGAAAAGATTTTAGGAGCGTTCGAGAGAAAGATCCTTCGTAAAATCTACGGACCAATCTGCGTCAATGTTGAGTACCGAATACGATGGAACGATGAGCTGTATGAGCTATACGCCCACATCGACATAGTAAAGCGCATAAAAATCGAGCGGCTTCGCTAGCTAGGTCATGTTGAGCGGATGGAAGACGACGCTCCAAGGAAGAAAATATTCGATTCGATACCCAGCGGAGGACAACGCAGAAGAGGACGACCGCATCTCCGTTGGAGGGACCAAATGGCTGGCGCAATTTCTTACAACAGGCGGAAACCGACTCACGGTTGTAGGCGCCATCTAAGTAAGTAAGTAAGTAAGTAATTCTGGCTCTATTTCAAGTCACAGCCGAAGGAGGACATATCATTAAATTTTGAATTTTTTCGTTTTTGTTTCACACTTAAGCTAATTAATTAATTCACTAATATGAATTAAATTAATTATTCTTTTTTACCTATTACAAGAAAAATTTTAAAATGTAAAGTTTCCTAAGATTTTTGATTTTAATAATTTTTATAGCACTGACTCTATTTCATCGCACACCACTGTATTAACAGGATCTTTGACGGCTTCTCTTACGATACGCTAATCTGCCAAAGAAGTGTTTTTTTTTCTTACATCCTCTGGTTTCTACTTTTTTTGACATTGAATTTGGCTATGAAATATGGTGATCGATTAAGTGCACTTCAAATAAATTTGTAGGTTTGTCCTTTACCCACGCATTTGAAGAATCAATAATTTTTTCTTCCTCAGAACAGTGCGTTGCTCGACCCATGGCTATTTTACAATTTTATCCAAAAACTGCCTACACGTCGCAAATAAACACAAAATACTTTCTTACAATCTTATTATTCTGCACACCGCTAACTTGACTGCATCGAATAATAATAACGACATTTTTGCAAAATGGCGCGAAAATGAGTGACTATCAACTTCTAATAGAATGAATGTAAAAAAAGTTTTGAATTTAGTTCCGCCTATAAGTATGCAATTAATAAATAAATGACGAGCACAGAATAAAAACAGTATGTAATAAAGCTCTGCAAAAAACCTAAGCACACTAGTTATGTGTTGTAATTTTTTCTTATATCAACTTGTATTGGTTTAGCTCTCTAAGCATTGAGTATGCATGGAATATTTCTCTTTTAGATAACCATGGGACAAGTATGAGAGCGTGACATTACCAAGCATCAAAAATTCTAGTTTGAGAACATTCGCAACAAACAGATATGTAGATAACATTGTTATCTCTACTTGGGACATCTGGATAAATGACATCAAAATCATAAAAAATAAATAGCGAATTATTTCGAAAAAAACCAAAGAAGCACTTTATATAAGTGCATGCATTCAAGCTTTAAATTTATTTCATAAAAAAAAATATATTGAAAACTATTTATTTAAAAATTAATAAAGGAGGCAAAACTACCTAATATAAGGCTATCGATGCACAGAATTCATATTCATTACACCATTCCTTTTTTTTTTAAGAATTCAAAGGCGATCGGGAGTTGTCAAAGCAATACAAAGCTTAACTTGTCATCTGTTTCGCTGCTTCTTAATTTTCTCGTTTTCTATGTATTTTTGACAACTCCAAATCGCCAACAGAACTGTCACTCCTACCTTGTTAATCATTATACCATGGATCTATCCATTTAAAAAAAAAGAGTTAAGGTGGGACATGACATTCGCGGCAGAGAAAACAGACCGTTTTTTAAAAATTCATAACTCAGTCAAAAAAAAACATTTTTCCAAAATTTTTTTTATTATTGTAGAGAATTGAACAAATTACAAGAAAAAACAATTCAAAAAATATATTTTTCACTCCAACATGGTTTTATAGAGCTCCAAACTGGCGGCAGAGAAAAAAACGGGACCTCTTGGTTGCAGCGCTGGGAGTTGCAAAATTGTCCGATCTGGAAAAAATTACTTTTTTAAATCTTAACAAAGTTGGTTATCGTATGACACCAGCTTTTTTTTTAATTTTTTTTTCAATTTTTGGTGATGCTCCAAATTTGAAAGTGTGTTTTTTTCGAAAAAAATATTGACTTTAAAAATTCATAAAAAATCGAAAAAAATTTAAAAAAAAGCTCGTATCATACGCTAGCGAATCAAGTTTAAGTGCCGCAACTAGTACGAAAAACATGGTTTCGAGATAAACGCGTTCAAAGTTTGTGAACAAAGAAAAAAGAGGCTACCTTCAATCTGCCATGCCTGCTTCGTACTGTATGCCTTCGTTATCTTGTGTTGTGCTGTTTCTTATAGTTTTTTGCAAACGTTTAGCAATTTGGGCTTCACCCTTCAAGTAGGTACGAAATAACAACCACCAAATGACAGGTAGCAAGTAAAACAAGTATATACCAGATGCCGTACATAGGTAGGACAAAAATTAAAAATGCGCTCTTACTAATCCGGCTGTAACTTTTGAACCCGTAGGAATTTTTCCATGAAATTTTTTTCTTAAAATCTTAAGAATATTTACTAAAATACAAAAGTATTAAAAACAAATCGATTTCAAAAAACTGCCAATGTCATGTAACCGCTTAAAACAGTTACTCTGCTCAGTAGAACCGATAAAGAGAAAAAAGCTTACATTACAATGAGAGCCAGAGAAAGAGATGATACGCTCTCTGCTCAATCCAAAACATGTAAGGTAGGGCCGCTTCGCTGAGTGCTCTCACTCGTCAACGAAGAGTGGATAATGAGAAGGAAGATATATGTCAAAACGACGAATTTCGTAGAAATTGCAAATGAAGAAAATATTTTATGTTTCCAAGTTGCAAACAGTGTGGTCGCGGGTGTTAAATTTGTGCTAATTTCAATGAAAATATTATAAAAAAAGTGTAATAAAAACTATAAAATGTGAAAAAAGTCTTAAAATTGCAAAAAAAACCTGTAACAGTTTTAACCTAAAAACAACTGCGAAACGTGAGCATAAAGAAATTCGCGATGAACAGCTGATTTTGACATCTATCTCGCTCTATTCTGCTTTCCACTCCATTCCTCTCCGAGTCGGTCTTACCTTATAATTCTACCATGATCTTAAGTAAAGTTCTACTCGTTGTTGTATTTGTACCAATAATATAGTTTCTTACTTGTTTAATCTGTTTGTACAAGTAGAATGGTTGGTTCTCTGCAGACTCTCTGCTTTATTGTGTAATAATTCACAGAAGAAAAACACTTACGAAATTTTGCCAGCGTAAAAAAAACTTATCTCTGCAGCGTGAGTATAAATTTTGTAAGTATGCGTGCGTGCTTCTACTCGTCGTTTATAATCGGTTTTATTTTATTATTTTTTGCTTCGGCTTTGGTCGACAAACAACGCGGGCGTGGTTGATTGTTATTTAGCTGTAATATTTTCATAAATGCAATTTTGCATTCAGTTCTTTAAATACATTAAATTTTTTAATTTAAGTCATGAAAGGAGAGAGAAAATTTTTGTTATTAATGAATCTATCTAACTATATTAATAAAAACATTTTCTGTTTGTTTATTTGTTTGTTTGTTTGACTTTTTTGGGAACAGGGGGGCGAACCTTCACATGGCAACGTGTCTGACCGCCTCAACCTGGCGAGGCCAGCATTATCCATGTCGAAATCGTCTCAAGTCGACTCAAACCTCCACGTGGTGTTCCCTGGGCAACGACAAACTGGCATCCGTCAGTTTGACGGCTAATTTGAGCGGCGGGTCACTCCATAGACCTTAAACATGGAATGTGCGCAGGGTTTGGGTCCCGCCACATTACTACTGCCCAATGAAAACTAAACCAGCCTCGGATAAGAACCCCAATTACGTTGACGACCACCGCAAACGAAAAACGGACAATGATGTACGGATATGCACCTGGATTGTCCGGACACTTTAAAGGGAAGGTGCCATTATCCAACTGGCGGAAGCCCTCAAAACAATAAAGGCAGACATCACCGCCATCCAGGAAATGCGATGGAAAGGGCAAGGCTGCTCTAAAGAAGCACACTGTGATATCTACTACAGCTGCCATGCGGAGAGGCGCGAATTTGGATGTGGATTCGTTGTTAGCCGGAAACTACGCCACCTTGTTTCCCGGTTCACACCTGTCAACGAAAGATTGGCCACGATCCGCATCAAGGCAAAATTTTTCTCCATCAGCCTTATTTGCGCGCACGCCCCGACGGAGGAAAAGGACGAAGCCGTCAAAGACGCTTTCTACGATAGTCTTGAGGACGTATACGACCAAATTCCGGTCCATGACGTGAAAATAGTACTCGGCGATTTTAATGCGAAAGTCGGAAGGGAAGGCATCTTTGGCCCCACTGTCGGTCAGTTCAGTCTTCATGAGACCTCCACGAACAACGGTCTAAGAATGATTGACTTCGCCGTGGCGCGAAACATGGTAGTTAGTAGCACCAGATTTAAGCACCTCGACATCCACAAGGCCACCTGGCTGTTCCCGGATCAAAAAACGCGAAACCAAATTGATCATGTTGTAATCAACGGAAGGCATGCCTCTAGTGTTCTAGATGTGCGTACATTTCGGGGGGTCAACATTGACTCCGACCATTATCTTGTTGCAGCCAAGATCCGCATGCGATTATGCAATGCGAATAATATACGCACAGGAGTGCAACGAAAGCTAGATGTCGCTAAGCTGCAATTACAACGGACTGCCGAAGCCTACTCCGCTTAACTCTCGGTTAAGCTCAACCAACCAACCTCTGGACCCGACGACGCCGGCGGACTTTGGGCGCATATATCCCACTCCATGCGCGCTGCCGCTGAAGAAGTCATTGGTTTCCGGCGCCCGCAACCTCGGAACCAATGGTATGATCAGGAGTGTCATACATATAGAAAAACGCTGCAGTCAGCTGCAACGCGAGCCGTGTGAGAAAACTACCGCGAAAAGAGGAAGGAAGAGAGGCGCCTTTTCAGACGCAAGAAAAGAGAGCAGGAAAAGCGTGAGCGTGAGGAACTAGTAGATAGACGAAAATTCTATCAACAGGTTAAGCGTCTAACCCAAGGTTTCAAGCCCGGAGCATCCACTTGTAGAGACGAAAATGGAGATCTGAATACGGATACGCAGTGTGTGCTGAGATTGTGGAGACGGCACTTCTCTAATTTACTTACTGGCGACGATTCCACCAATGCCGCCCATGGAGAGCGCAGTTCAGAGCTACCAATCAACAATGACGGAGTGGAAGTATCACCACCTAGCCATGAAGAAGTTCGAGTTGCTATCCAACGACTCAAAAACAATAAAGCAGCGGGTGCTGACGGCCTGTCAGCTGAATTGTTTAAAACCGGCGGCGATGAATTGATAAGGCGCATGCATCAGCTCATCAGCAAAATATGGCTAGAAGAAAGCATGCCCGACGATTGGAACCTCAGCGTACTGTGCCCTATACTTAAGAAAGGATACCCAACAATCTGCACAAGTTATAGAGGTATCAATCTTATTTCCATCGCATATAACGTTCTCTCAAGCGTACTGTGTGAAAGATTAAAGCCGATTACAAAAACACTGATTGGACCTTATCAGTGTGGCTTTCGCCCTGGTAAGTCAACCATAGACCAGATTTTCACGCTACGACAAATCCTGGAGAAAACCCATGAAAATCAAATTGACACACACCATCTCTTTGTCGATTTTAAAGCTGCGTTCGATAGCCCGAGAAGGGATTGCCTATACGCAACAATGACTGAGTTCGGTATACCTGCAAAGTTGATTAGACTTTGCAGAACGACGTTGAGCAACACACGCAGCTCCGTCAAGGTAGGAAATGACCTCTCCGAAACCTTCAATACCGAAAGAGGTTTCAGGCAAGGCGATCCACTGTCTTGCGATCTCTTTAACATCATCATGGAGGGGATCGTACGAAAGGCCGGTGTGCATCGTAATGGCACCATTTTCTACAAAGGCTTCCAGCTCCTTGCGTACGCTGATGATATTGATATTGTCGGCATAACCAAGAGAGATGTTACCGCTGCTTTCGCCGCTATCGAAAAGGAATCAGCCAAAGTGGGTTTGACGATAAATGAGGGCAAAACAAAAGATATGCTGTCTACAAACAAGGGAGCTCGGCGTTTAGACTTCCACGTTTCATCCGGCAGCTATAACTTTGAAGTAGTCAAGGAGTTCGTTTACCTTGGCACCGCCATTAATGCCAACAACGAAATCAGCCTGGAGATAAAGCGAAGAACAATAATTATATTGTTATATATATTGTTATATAGTAATTATATTGTTATTATAAATAAAAACTACGGGCTCAGTAAGCAACTAAGTTCCAGAGCCCTCTCTCGATCGACAAAACTAACACTCTACAAGACGCTCGTTCTACCTGTGCTGCTTTATGGCGCTGAGGCATGGGTAGTTCCGCAAACTGACGCAGCCGCTCTGGGGGTGTTCGAGAGAAAAGTTCTTCGCAAAATCTTCGGTCCTGTTCGAGTCGGCGATGACTATCGCATCCGAATGAACCACGAGCTGTATGAGCTCTACGATGACATTGACGTAGTTCGGCGTATAACTGTGCAGCGACTACGCTGGCTGGGTCATGTCCATCGTATGAACGACGAAGCTCCAGCAAAAAAGGTGCTCGAGGCGAGGGTCGCTGGTCAACGACGACGAGGGAGACCATGCCTCCGATGGATGGATGGAGAAGGCGCGCGCAAAGCAGAGGCGCCTGGCGAGAGCTGATGAGGTCGGCTGAAACCCGGGCACGGGTTGTTACAACCACCTAAGTAAGTAAACGGCTTAACAGATTTTGCTCAAACTTAGAACGTGTATTACTTGCGTCCTAGATTAGGTTATTGCATACTTAGTATTAACCACGGCCCTCTTTTACCACCCAGAAATCAATAAAAAAAAAATAAAAAAAACGAAATGGCCCTTGAAAGGACTTTGACCGAGCTTCTTATGATCAATTGTATTGTGTGTGTTGCGAAATGTTTGAACACAAATGATCGAGAACTGGACCTTCATGTTTTATGCCGACTCCGAACGGCTTATGTTCTCAAGAAGCTTTTCATGGCAGTTTTTACTCTCTGAGGTTTGCCATGGTCTGCAGAGAGGTGACAACCGAACAGAAAAATTTATTCAACTGAAAAACTTTCTGTGTCATATGGGCCATTCGAACCAGAGTTCTCTGGCGGATGAGCCACACTCTCTACCCACTGCGCCACGGCCACCACATTACTTACGTCATAAATTAAATGTTCAAAATATTATAAAATACCATTCACATTGTTCCACACTCATATTGAAGAAGCACTGAAGTACTATCCCAGCAGGAAGCGACTAAGAAAACGAAGGCGTAGTCTATAACTTGCTTGGTTATGCACTACCTCCATCGATGAATTTTAACACAGGATGTCATAGGAAATGCAATATATTCCTTACTGTATAACACAGTTATTGAAGAATTCTTATATCACTTGGTAATGCATCGATGTTTTTTGAAATATCGATGTACATTTCCATGCATCAAATCAAAGAAATACATCGAATCTCACAAGAATTCTCAATTGAACAGGATAGTAATGCAAGAAAAGCAGAAAGAGTGGCGCACACATTAACTCTTCACTTACCTTGGCATGCATGATTTCTTTTATATTATTTTCAATAAAGAATTCTTCAAAGAAAAAGAAGATGAAAAAGAAAAAGAAGATGCATTCCTCATTTCCTTCCGGGATATTAAAAAGTAAATACCATTAGCATTGTAATAGATTAAGGTTTTATCTCGTACATAAACCGTAGTCGTTTTCGTTTTCATTTCCTTCTGACTGTTTGTTACTGTTATTGCTCAAAAATGTCTACGGCGCATGCCATTAAATTTCCGCGACACAAGAAAAACGGCAAGGACCTTCCGGCGAAAGACTGGACTGCAATGAACTTTCTCGGAATTCGCATTTTGGCATTCATTGTTCGTTCAACGATACGAATGCTCACAACGACGACGGCTGGCTTAAAAGGCGGAAACGTGCTGCTACTTCCTCTTCTACTACTACATTACTACTTCTACTAATTAATGTGTTTTTGAGTGAGAGTATATGCGTGTATCAAGTTCGGCACTTAATTGAACCGGTTTTGGCTTAAAAAAAAAATTGCAATTGTAATACAATTTTTTATTCAACTTAAATACGTTAAAATAAGTGAAAAATAATAGTGACTATTTTTTATAAATGCAAAAGTGAAAAATTTGAGTACAAAAGTGAATTTTTGTGCTGTGTGTGGGTCTGTGTATAGGTGTTAAAAGTGAAAAGCACCCTTCGGGCAGCTAATTTACAACAAAAACAACAATAACTTCCCCCAACATACTGACTCCAACCCTAAAGCAAAAAAAAAAAAAACACAACAACATAGAACTTGTGACAAAATCAGGAAAAGTGGAAACTCCTTTTTCCTGCTGAGAGTGAGAGTTAATGGACTAGAAAGATAGGCTGAGAGAGAGAGAGAACGCGTGTGTGTTGGCTAGGTGGAGAGTTTGGAAAAAATAGAAGACAGTGACGTGGATATTTAAAAGGAGTTGGAGACATTAATATCAGTTCTAATACACTCACACTCTGTGCGCTGTGGAGTTCATATTAATATATAGATGTGTGTGAGTGCATGTGTGTGTAACTACATAGTATAAATATAATCAAGAACTCTCACATACGTAAACGCTCTATTAGCATACCCCATAGCAACAACAACAACAACAACACACTAAACATTAGAAAAAAATAACAAGAATTAAAAGCAGAACTAGAAAAAAGAAACAAGAAAAAAAGAAAAATAAAATAAAAAATATTAAAAAAAAAACAACAACAAGAAGAACAAAACACGACCAAACGAAAACAAGCATAGCGCAAAGTGTATCATATCCCGTCCCGTTGTACAAATCAACCCTCATCACGTAATACTCTATTTTACCCCAAACCAAATGTTGTCTCTTCCACCGACGCCGTTGATGTTGTCGGGTTCGCCATCATCATCATCGTCATTGTCATAGTTAGTTCGGTGCCGACGGTTGTTGAGCGAGTAGCAGTAATAGTGTTGGCGGTACCGCCGATCGGTACACAGAGCAGACACAGAAACCGAAAGTTCAAATTTTATACACTTTCCGGCATAGATACATAGTACATATTTATATATATATATATATACATATACATAGCTGTATAGCCTGCACATATGCATGTTTGTATCATTTTGCTTGACTGTGTGCGTCTACTAAATGCAATAGTGTTGGTTGATGGTAGTAGCAGTGATTAAATCATTCGTCGACAAACGACTACGACGACAACGACGAATAAATTGAAAAACGAAAGTTCAACTCCCGGTACATCAGCTATACTTCTGCGGTACCTACGCAAAACTATTTCGGTACAAGTCAAGCTTAAAGTGTTGTAAAACACTTTAAATTAAAGACTCTTGTGACTACTTGTGTCTGTGTGTATTTTTTCGACTTATCGTCTCTTCTTATCGCGGAGTGTGACCATCAAATTGCAATGATGAATTTTTCGGCTTTTGGCGGTCCATTCTCTGGCATACATCAGTTTGCAGCTAAGTTTGGACATGATGCCCAAACACCGGGTGCCTTTACAACACCAGGCATCAATGGCAATGCAGCCGACAATCATGTGCAACGTTATCAGACGAACGGCAATCACTTTAATCAGAATATTCCAAACGGTAAGTAAGAATTTAGTTCGCGTCTATTTCGCTTGTGTGGGAGTGGTTAATTTATTGATTTGTTGGAGTCATTTACACCCCCTTTAGAGTAGAAAAATATTGGATGGCATGAGCTGTGCGCACACAAACACTAGTAAAATAGTATGGTGGGTGCATGGAGTGAAGGCAGTAGTTAATTTTTTTTTTAAACCTTTTAATTGTATGTACATATAAATTCATATACAATACTATGCATAAGGGAGGTTTTATTAATAAAGCTTCTTGGGAACTTTAAAAATCATCATTGAAAAATTAAATATCATTGAGATTAACTCGAACCTTTGGAATGGGGGGGGGGAGGGAACCATGAGAATGGGGATAACATTTGAAACCAATCCAGTTGCAACGATCGTTTATAATTAACGTGACATATGCTGTACAGGGTGTCTCGCGACTGAGTGCAACTGTTTATGGAGGTGAAATTAGATGTCGAGTTGAGCTAAAAATCGTATATGAGGGGGACAGGTCTATTTTCACATTCTTAGGAGCTACAGGGTTAATTAACCCTCAAACAGCTGACAGTTTACAAATGTAAGCTTTCCAAATTTTATGAAAATTGTCCGAATTTCTTGAAATTTCACAAGAGAACTACAAATTGATTTCTAAATCAAATACAGGAAAATAGAAGTGTAGAAATTTTTTTTGTACCTCATCTTAACAGTTTTTCCAGACTACCTCCTAAAGCTCAGTATGCTGTAGAAACGGAAACAAAATTCCCATAAGAAGTACATTGAGTTTTTTGACAGCGAACAGGCAGCGGAATTTTTTTTCGCTAGGTAGTACGCTGTTGAAGGAAAAAATTTGTTCAGTGTAGCTAAGTTCACAACCATGTGTGGAGAGTAAAAATGCCAGAATTTTGCTGGCATTTATATGCCAGCGCACATTTAATTGTCGCGGAATTTTGACATTCAACAATAAAAAAAAAGCAGTAAGTATGTGTTGGTGTTGAATTTGTTATTAAAAAAATGTATTTTTTTTTATTTGTATTCACATATACTATAACGTATGAAAATACATATTAAATAGCAACAACTAATTTGTTTTTTTTTTAATAAAATTCAAGATTTAGTCGAAATTCGATATGCAATTAGAAGGAAATTATATCAGGTTGGCAACTAAGTAATTGCGGATTTATTTTAGAAAATAAAAGACAATTTTTTCATGGAACGAAATAACTTTATTCTGTAATGTTTTGCCCATTTTGAGCAATGACGTTTTGCCATCTTTCAGGCAGCATCATAATCCCACGTTCATAAAACTTCTGGTTTTATCAGCAAAAAACTGAACCAGGTACGATTTGACATCATCATTATTATTGAAATTTTTACCATTCAAGGAGTTTTGCAAAGATCGAAATAAAAAGTAATCAGATGGTGCAAGGTCAGGACTATATGGTGGATGTGGCAAAACATTCTAACCAAGCTCCAATAATTTTTGCCGAGCGACCAAAGATGTGTGTGGGCTTGCATTGTCATGGTGGAATACAACATCTTTTCGATTTGTCAATTCGGGCCGCTTTTCTTCAACTGCATTGTTCAATTTTGTTAGTTGTTCAATGTAGACATCTGAATTGATCGTTCGGTTGGGTGGCAAAAGTTCAAAGTAGACAATTCCTCTGTAATCCCACCAAACTGATAACATAACTTTCTTTTGATGAATATCAGCTTTTGATGTTGTTTGAGCTGATTCACCTGGCTTGCTCCACTATATTTTCCGATTGACATTGTTGTAAACAACCCATTTTCCATCACCAGTTATCAATCGTTTTAAAAATGGATCAATTTCATTACGTTTCTTTAACAAATCGCAGATGGTAATGCGTTGCGTTAAATGATTTTCTTTCAGTTCATTAGGAACCCATATATCGAGTTTTCGTACATAGAAAAGTTGTTTTAAGCGATTTTCAATGCATGTTTGTGATACATGAAGCTTCTCTGCAATCTCACGTGTTGTACTGTGACGATCCGAATCGATTATTGCTTTGATTTCAACTTCAACTGGACGACCAGAGCGTTTTTCTTCTTTGAGTGAAAAATCACCAGAACGAAATTTGGCAAACCAATTTTGACACTGCAGTTCTTTTAAAGCTTCGTCACCATAAACAGCACATTACTTTTTGTGAGCATGCGATGCGTTTTTTCCTTTCCGGAAATAAAAAAACAAAATATGACGAAAATGTTCATTTTGATTTTCCATTTTTCGACAGACACCAAACAAAAACTGCACAACCGATCAAAAAAATTTTTTTACTGATTGACAGTTGAAGTACCAACTATCAAATAACAAAATGTGTTTGACATTTCGATTTCGTCAGCAAACCTTAAAATTCAACTAAAGCCATCTATGAGTGAAATCCGCAATTACTTAGTTGCCAACCCAATATATAAAGAAGTAATTAGACATTGTACGAAAAAAAATTATTAAAATTTATTGGCAATCCGATCACTTTATAATTCTGACACAGTGCGTATTACATACTTTCTTGCCGCAAAGAGAGTACTACTTTCGGGTGACGCATTGTATTTTCTCTACTGCGCACTTTCCTTTGATGCCCGCTATCCCTGGATTCAATTTCAATTGTTGCGGTGGCTGATCCGATGGAAGACTACCGATATTTAGCATATTAAACATCGCATTGCGATCATGAGAACAACGATTGACATGGCTCATATCGTTCGCCAATGCAATGAGGAAGCTGCGACGAAAATGTCTGGTCCCATGCGTTTCAGAATACAGCACGTATGCAGCCAAAGCCGACAAAGCCACCATGTTGAAAAACATAGCTTATGGCCACCGACACTTTTTTCTGCTTACATGTATAATTGCCAAGCATTTGGTCCATGGTGTTCACGCGAACACGTACGATTGTATTTCATTATTATTTCTGGTTAAAGCTTAGTATGCTGTAGGAACGAAAACTGTTGGGCATATAATTCTACACGCGAAATTTTGGTGTAGAGTCAAAATTTTTTGTGTGGAGAAAAAACACTTAATAAACTAAATAAATTTGTTTAATAGCAAAATCAACACCAACACATACTTACTGCTTTTTTTTTATTGTTGATTGTCAAATTTCTGTGGCAATTAAATGAAATCAAAAAACTCAACGTACTTCTTATGGGAATTTGTTTTTTCGTTTCTACAGCATACTAGGCTTTACCAATTTTTGCATCAATGTCGTTGTTGGTATGCATCGAGGACAAAACATAGACAATTTTTTTTTTGGCTTTGGGCATTAAGCGACCAATATGACATCTTGGCGAAAGGCGAACACAGATTCACCCACTTTTCTGCCACGTATCCTCTGCATTTCTTGGGGAATACAGCGCTTGTTCTTGCGCATCGTGCCGACTACAATCAACTTTTTGTCTACCAACTGATCAGTCAAATCCACTCCGGTAAAAAATTGATCCATATTGATTTTTTGACCAAAGCTCCCGACCAGAGGAATATGGTTTGACGAGTTTTTGCACTACAGTAGTGCCAATATTAGTGGCCATCGCTGGCGACCAGGCTGGCAATCACAGTATAAAGCGCCTCTTAGTGGATAATGAGTGGCAGCATCGGTGGCTCACCAAACTTTTATTCCATATTTTGCAGGCTTCGATGGAATGTACTGTTTGAAAGAAAATCGTCATCGAGCAACATCCACAATTCGGAAATGGGATCTCTTTTATCTGTCGCTTGTCGATCAGCTCGTGTATTCGCATCATCGAATCAAATAGTCCTTGAAATCGCTTTCACGGCATAATTAATCGGTGCTGCTTGTGGTGCCGAAAGCTCTTCTATTATTTGATCGTGCGTTTTATAGTTGCCTGCGGTTATCAACAAGACCAAGAAGGCATCAACCTTAACAACATCAACTTTTTTCCACTTCAGAGCTAGTTTATTTGGATTCTTGGCGCTCCAAATCGCTTCTAGTGCATGCCTCTTTTTGTTTGTATACCGAAGGATTATATTTTTCATGACATCAGTGAAAATAAGACGCATTGTGTTACGACGAGATTGAAAATTTCTATTGGTTGGGCCACCTACCGAAAACAAAAATGAAATTAGAGCAAATTACAATGGAGAATAGAGAAAAATGGTGAAAAAGATATTGAATTATCGAATATTGTGCAATCGTGTTCGGTATTGGGTTCGGGTATTGGGTTCGGGTATTTTTAGGCCATGTAGTGGCATACTTCGATGTTTGCTCAGGCTGCGAATGAGAATTATAAATTGGTTTACAAATGTAAACCAGTCCACCTGAATAGAAAACAGATGCAGTCAGCTGTTTGAAGATTAATATTTCACGACTTTGATTCACATTATTGCTTCTAGCAGAAAAACGAACTTACAGAAAACTTATTTTGAGGACTAATTACAAAGGCAATGAAATCATCTCTTCAACGATATATCAACAAACCCCCACCGACTTGACCGCTATCGAGCTGTGCTCGTGTGAATATGAAATCAATCGGTTGAAAATGTTTTATTTGATCTTATTTGCGAAAAACTCAGTTTAGGCAAAGCAGCATGAAAAACAACTATTTTGTGCTGTTTTTAAAAGATGAATGCTTAAAATTTAAATAACTCGACGAATTTTTAACTAATTTCAATGAAATAAAACTTGTTGGATTTATAATTAACCAAGCTTTTATATTGTTATCAATTATAATAAAAGCGCACTTTAATATAAACTACTCGTACGAGCAACGGCTACGTTGCAAATGCACACATATTCAAACACACACAATGTTGTGCTGAGGTTAGCTGAACACAGCATTGCCATATGTTTTTTTGAAAATCCTGTAATTTTCAAAAAAAAATCCTGTAGTTTTAGAGAAAATACTGCTCTTATAAAAGGACTAAAAACAAATATTTTAAAATTTTTTTATTTTAACATTTTTAATATTTTATTTAAAGTAAGCTATAATTTTACAAAAATATCACTTTCTTATTAGGTATGTAATAAAATTAACAAAAATAAATTTAATAATAAGTTTTTAAAGCAATTCATTCGCAATGTTGAGATCATTGAACATATCGCACACTAAATACAAAATAGTCACAACTCAAAATTTACAAATTGTTACTTTGTAATTTTAAACTATTTGTAGTGATCATATACATTGAATGCAGCACATCAAATAAATTTTGTACACATCTTCTTTCTCTATAGTTAAAAAACAAAATTTTGTCTCATTGCTTTGTAAGGAGCTCCATCAAAAATAAAATTGACTTTGTTTTCACCTAGAAATTTATAAATTTTGAGTTGTGGCTGTTTTGTATTTAGTGTGCGATATATAGTTAAATTTTTTTTTTTTCAAAAACAATTTTTCCAAACTTCTTAATCATTTCTGATGACTATTCAAATCACAGAATCACATTCTAAGAATGTATTAAAATTAACAAAAATAAATTAAAGTGACATGCCTCCTTCAAAAAATTTTTTAATGTATTAAAATACGTATTAGTTCACTAAAAAATAAGATATAATTTAAAAAAAGTACACACCTATTTTTAGGTAAAAACAATACACAATAAAAATTTTTCTAAATATTTTTAATCACACATGTATATGGATACTGGAATTTTTTTAACAAACATCAAAAAATCAATGCGGGCGTGATGCGGCTCACTGCAACATCTGAACACAAAAACAAAAAACGGGGTCTTCATCAACATCAAAACCGAAGTGGAATGTACTAGCAGAAAAAATGTTTGTTGAAAAATTACGAAGTGGCGGTGTTTTTTTCGAAAAAAAGTGTTTTTCCGTACTTAAAATTTCAGTACGATCGGTTGAGTAGTTTTTATTTTATCACGCCCGCAATAAGTTTTTTTAAAAAAAATTCCAGTAGCCACATATGTGATCAAAAAATGTAAAAAAAATGTTTTTGTGAAATTTTTTTAACCTCAAAATATATGTTTAATTTTTCAAAATTATATCATATTTGTTTTTCAACTTATACGCATTTTAAGCCATTAAAAAAAGTTTTTGGAAGGTGTCATGTCCCCTTAAATAAATTTAAAGCAATTAATTCACATTGTTGAGATTATTAAAATGATATTATTCAAATATTTCTTTATTTTTCATAAGCAATTTTCCCAAACTTCTTCATCATTTCTGCTGACGTTTCGAAAATTGCACAATTCTTATAATTTTTTCTTAAAAATTCTTTTGTACGAAGAATCCCACGCAAGGTGGGAATTTCTAATTTATTTCTTATTTTTGTTTTGTTTTTATTTATTTGAGAAAAAATCCGTTCAACATTTGCTGTTGCTACTGGAATCGATAAAATAGCATAAACAAGTTTTTTTAGTAATGGAAAGACTTCGGAATTATCTACACGTTTTTGATCAAATACTACTTTCCAAAAAGTTTCAATATTCTTTTCATTTATAAGATTTAAATCTATGAGACTTAAGTGGCGCAGCTCGAGCCATTCATCGTCCACTTCTTGCCTTTCTTCATATTTAATTACATTAGGAAGAAAAGTACACAAACTTATAATAGAGATATATTTTTTATTTAAAACAGTTGAAGGTGCTAAAAGTTCTACACATTTTAGAAAAGCATTGTCAAAGTCAAACTTTTTTAACTGTGACTAGAGTCTAAAAATTGAAAAATTAAGTTAAAACATTAAATAAACGACAATTTCCTTATCTTATCAGGTTTTGTCAAGTATTTGTCCATTTGTAATTTGCAAAAGACTAGCGAAAAGAAATTAACAAAAACGATGACAGCAACAATGACAGGAAAAGCGCTGCCACATGATCAAATTTTTGAAAGGATGTAAAAAGTAGTAGCAACTTTATTTGCTACTTTTATATAAGTACTTACATATAATTTATAAACATAAAATTTATATTTTTTTTATTCAACGAAAATTAAAAAACTGGATTAACAAAAAAACCTGCCCAAATCCTGGGAGAAATATGATCCTGTCTACCTGCTCAAAATACTGCCCAAAACAGGATTAACTGCCCATATGGTAATGCTGGCTGAACATAAAAAGACAAGAATAGAGAGCAACATCGAGTTTATTGAAAGTATCTCTGCTGCGAGTATGTATTTTGTTGGTATTTCTTCGTTGTTGGTATTTCTCTGCTGTAAGCATGTATTTTGTTGCTATAACCCTGACTGCGTAACGCTTGATTTTTTAGATAACGCTCGATTTCACTCGCCATAAAATTTTCATACCGCGGGCAATATGTATATGAAATCGATTCTAAAGGAGTAAACTCCAATAAATATAAAGATCATTTGCGCTGTGCCGATAGTTGCGAAATAGTTGTGACTGAAATTCCTCTATTTAGTATTTTTTATCTCAAATGTTTCAACAATAGCGATGTGGCATCACTTAATTGAAGCTTGGCAGCGCACAGCTCGTAGTTTTAAAAATGTCAAACCTACACTGGCGGGCAAAAAAACTACACCACGTAGAATGTTCGTAAAGTTAAGTTCTAATTACAAAAACACCATAACTTGATACAATGCTAGAATTTTTATTAATTTTCAATAAATTGAAAGTATTTCATTTATTTTGCAATTTTTCCACTGTTATAAATCTAATTTTTCGATTACTTTGGAACTTATTTTGAAACGCTTTCTTTAAATACTTTAGATATGCTTCACTGTTTATGATGCAACACTGAGGGAAAAAATTATGTGATATCAAACAATTTACGGTTTGAAAGACGAAACTGTCAAAATACCAGATGATCAACTGTTGATGATTTTTTTGTTGAATTAACTCTTCACAGTCAATATTTTCACTCACTATTTCGTCACCAGTTCTCTTCGTTGATATAAACCCAAATTAACTGTTAAATTAACATATAAGCTGTTGCTTTAACTTCGTTTTTTTATCTGTAATCTGTTATATAAGCAAATTGAACTGTTGACTCCCCAGCTCTTCACAGTTGGCTTAGGAATTTTTATTTGTCAAAACAAAGCCATTGTTACTGTTATGTAAGTAAGGCCACTGTTACTGTAGGTCTTTGTGTGCCAACAATTTTTTTTATTTTTAAACTCTTTATTTGCCAAAATTTATTTTTGCTTTTTGAAACACTTTACCAACATTTATCTTTATCTTTTTTAAACTCGTTGTCAAAATTTAAATATAAACATATAAAAAAATCACAACGTACATATAAAAAAGCCACATCGTACATATTAGAAAAACCACAATCAATCCATATGTACTTTATTTTTGTTTTTCTGTCTTTAAACTTTTCTGATGGCTTATTCGATGGTTTGTGATAATTTTAAGATCGAGTCACGACCCATATTTAATCCTTCCGTTGCAACCTTCCGGCCCATTGGTTATGAACCGTTGCCCTCGTGTAATTGTTTACTGAGATATACCTATTCCGACCAAAAACAAAAAAAACTGCGCAAGACGACACATTCGGATATTTATAAAACACATCTGGTTCAATAAAATCATATTCCAGGTTTAATATATATCCCCTTCTCTTATTTTCTCTACAGAACTATGCAAAACTTAACTGATATTTTTTTAAGAAAAGTTATGTTAAGAAAAAGGTACCCCTTTTATATTTAGAAAAGCTACACTAAGCTAAAGCTATATGCCCACTTTTGACAACTATGTCAGTTTCATTTATATAACCTGTAGTTATTGTATCATGGTTGAAACGAATCAAAAATTTTCAAACAAATAAGGGAGACAAAATGTTGAACGACTGTGTTGCCAAAAAGCTTTTTCTTTTGTACTTATTAGCATGCAAAACAAAACAATTGAAAAGAACCGCGTTTACGAAATATTTAACAGAATAAAGATGAACAGTCACTCCTCAAACTATAAAATATATCAACAGACAAATTCAATAGTGGAAATTTTCTTAAAACCGTTTATTTCCAAAAAAATTATCCCAGATCAATAAAGTTTGGTATGCATAATTATTTTATAGCCAGAAATAGTTGGTGTAAAAATAAACCAAATCGGCCGACTAATACGCCTACCTCCCATATAACCGAAATCGGTAATATGGTATATTTCCCAAAAAAATTATCCCAGAACAATAAAAATTTGCACACATAGTTTTTTTGTCACAGAAAATAGTTGTTGCAAATATTATGTAAATTGGTTGACTAAGACGCACATCTCCCATATAACCGAAATCGGTAATCTGGTATATTTCCCCAAAGAACTAGCCCAGATCAATAACATTAGGTTAGCATAATTATTTTATAGCAAAAAATTGTTGGTGTAAAAATAAACTATTAACTATTAGTATTCGGTACTCTCCATTGACGCAGATGGCTCCGTAGATCTTACGAAGGATCTTTTTCTCAAAAGCACCCAAAGTCTTTTCATTAGACCTGCTCAACGTCCAGGTTTGTGCTGCATATAACAGGACGGGCATGATTAGTGACTTTTGTTTGTCGAGAGAGGGCTCTGCTTTTCAATTGCCTGCTGAGCCCAAAGTAACACCTGTTGGCAAGAGTTATCCTTCGTTTTATCTCTCTACTGATATCGTTGATGGAGTTAATGCTGGATGCCAGGTAGACGAAGTCCTTCACAACCTCGAAGTAGATGTTGTCAACAGTGACGTCAGTTCCAAAACGCTGGGACTATTTGTTTGTTGACACCAGATATTTCGTCTTATCTGCGTTTACTGCAAGACCCATGCGACTGGACTCTTTTTCTAATTTGGAGAATACTGACATCGCGTGTGTTATGGCCAATGATATCAATATCATCAGCATACGCTAGCAGCATAACACTCTTATAGAATACTAGCAGGACCCAGTTGTCCGCAACTAAGCCATGGACGTTCCAGCAACCATACTTTTTTATTTGTGGACGGTGAAAGGGGGTGTGGCAAACATTTTTTCCCGTAAACCATCTCGTGCTCGAAAACAATCTACTTCTAAAATTTCAGCGCAATCGGCAAAGAAGTTTTGGAGTCTTAATGATTTCTTAAAAGTGGACGTTATTATAGTGCCACCACGCCACGACGACGACAGCGAGCATACAGACTTAATTACCAAATTTGAGTCTTATACAACCGAAATCGTCTGAAATATATCATTTTCATTGATTTGTGGGCCGTAAAAGAGGCCGTGGAAACCCAGTTTTGGTACAAATGTCGAAAGTCACCATACAATCTGAATTACCAGATTTTAATCTCAGGCAATCGAAAGTCTGAAATATTGCATTTTTATTGATTTATGGGCGGCAAAACGGGGCGTGGTTAAAACTTAGTATGCAAAAACCTAATCTAGAACACAAGTAATACACGTTTTAAGTTTGAGCGAAATCCGTTCAATAATTTTTATTAATATAGACAGATGGTGCCGCTTTGTCTCAGATCAGCTGTTCGAATGATCTTATCTCCATAATTAGGTTAAAAAAGTCGAACGATAAGAAATCACCTGGTTTGAAACCTCGTTTCGTAATAAATAGTGAGCTTGGGGGGGAAGAATGGGGGGGAGGGGAGGAGAAGGTCCTTCCCAATTTTAACAGCGCTGCTGGTGTTGTTCAGTGTCATTCTGCATAGACTGCATAGATTAATTTTGCAGGCATACCACATTCAGACATGGTGGAGTATATTTTCAGATTCCTTATTGCACTGTCGAAGGCGGCTTTGTAATCAACAAAAAGATGGTGGGTGTCGTTTTGTTTCTTTCCAAGATTCCAAGACACCCAAGATTTGTTGTAGCGTGAATATCTGGTCGGTGGTCGATTTTCCAGGTCTGAAGCCCCACTGCTAAGGTCCAATCAGTTGGTTTGCGATGGGCTTTAGTCTTTCACATAATACGCTCGACAGGACCTTATATGCGATATTTAGAAAACTTACCCCACGGTAGTTGGCACAAATAGTAGAATCGCCTTTCTTGTGGATTGGGCAGAATACACTGAGGTTCCAATCGTTTGGAATGCATACTTCCGACAATATTCTGCATAGAAGCTCGTGAATGCATTTCAACAGAGCTTTACCTCCGTTCTTAAACAGCTCAGTGGGTAGACCATCGGCTCCCGCGGCTTTGTTATTCTTAAGCCGTGTTGTGGCTGTCAAGACTTCATTATAGTCGGGCAGCGGAACTTCAACGCTGTCATACATAATTGGGGTTTCCGGGATATCATCTCTATTGGCGGGATTGTTGTCATCATCGCCATTCAGAAGACTAGAGAAGTGTTGTCTTCATAACTTCAGTGTACTCTGGATATCTGTCACTAGATTCCCGTTTTCATCGTTGCAGGAAGAGGCCGCGGTTATAAAGCTATCGGTTAGGCGTCTTAAATTTTCGAAAAATTTTCGGGCCTCATTCTTGTCGCCATACATCTCAATTTTCCTGCACTCGCGCTTTTCTGCTTCTCTTTTTTTCCGCTTGAAAAGACGTCTCTCGTCCCTCCTCTTCTCTCTGTATCGCTCCTTAGCAGCACACGTTACTACCGACTGCAGGGCGTCTTTCTCTGCAGTGGCGTCGCGACACTCTTGGTCTTGCTGCAGAATTCGGCTGGGGCGGTGGTAGCCATTAACCTGTTCGGCAGCCGCACGCATACAGTGAGAGATGTGTGCCTACTGCGCGCATATATCGTCGATCGGAGCAGTGTTTTCTTGAAGCAGGAGTGAGAGTCGAGTGGCAAAGGCGTCGGCTGTCCGTTTTGATTGCAGCTTGTTGACTTCTAGCTTTCTCTGTGTAGGGTTGCGCGCATTCTTTGTTGTGCACAGACGTTTACGGATCTTAGCTGTGACAAGATAATGATGCGAGTTTATGTTAGCAGCATGGATCGTGCTTATATCTAATACATTGGGAGAGTGCCTTACGTCAATCAAAACGGGATCAATTTGGTTGTGCGTTTTTGGTAAGCCAGAGGACAGCCAGATGGCCTTATGAATTAAAGATCTGCAAAGAATCATCCAAGCATACTAGTTGTGTGTTATTATTTTTTCTTATATCAACTTGCATCGGACTCGCTCTCTAAGCAATGACTATCCATGGAATATTTTTCTTTTACATAACGATAGAACATGTATGAGAGAGTGAAATTATTAAGCATCAAGAATACTAGTTTGTGAACATACGCAACAAACAGATCTATCAGTAATATTATTATCTCTACTTGGAACATCTTAGTATTTGACGTCAAAAGCATAAAGACTAAAGAGCGAATTATTTCAATAAAACAATAAAAAAAACACTTTATATAAGTGCAGTGCATTCAAGTTTTTATTTTATTTCATAAAAAAATAAACATAACAAAGGCATTTTTTTCGACAATTTCATGAAATTAAAAATTAAGTAATGAAAAATTAATAAATGTGGCACAAGTACCTTATATAAAGCTATCGATTCACAGAATCCATATCCATTACACCATTACTTTTTTTTAAGTAGCATAGAACAAGTAAAAGTACGAGATTAACACAAAGAGAACTATCTGGAATATCCATTTTGAATGGATATATCTAATTAAAAAAGAGTTAAAACCGTTACTCTGCTTAGTGGAGCCGATAAAGAGAAAAAAAGCTTATACTACACAAGGTTGATTTATAAGGTTGTCGCAGGGCTGATCGCACTCTCTTTTCAGTACCCATAATTGTCAAAACCAGCCAATTTTGCGATAATTGCACTTTTGCGAGAGCACTTGCAGATTTTCTATGAGCTGTCAACTTCGATTTGACAATTATGGGTACTCGCTCTCTCCCTTGCGACAAACTTATAAATCAACCTTGATACTACAATGAGATCCAGAGAAAGAGATCATACGCATTAATATAGGTTAAGTCACTTGAGAAAAAAAAATTGTACAGATTCAGATTTTTTTTTTTCTTGATGAAAAGCATCCATTCTGACAGTTCTACCGAGCTTCTCTCAAGTGACTTAACCTATATATAGCAACCTTGCTCTCTGCTCAATCCAAAACCTGTAAGCATACACTGAGAGAAAAAACATACTTCAAAAATTAAACAAAAAATTTTAAAATATAAATTTAACGCGTTTGTGTTTCTACAGAACAAAATTAAAAACAATCGTGTTTAATTTTTTTTTTATAATTTTCACTTCATATTCTCACTTTTTTTTACAATTTTCTCTTATTAATTCTTTTTTATAACAAAAAATTCGTCGCTATCTGACACTGAATTAAAAAAGTATGTGTAGTAGAGTCATTATCAGACAAATGAGACCAAGCTGAGAAAAACCATTTGATTGTTTGAAAATATTTTTTAATTGGACTTACAAAATTTAATGGTAAGATGAAATGAAAACTAATTAATTATTTTAATATATAACATATTTCAATATTTCAAGCCGCAATAAAGCGCAATAAAACGTCATCGAATGGAGTTTAGATTTAGCATTCGAGGGGTCCAGGGGTCGCTGATCACGAATCTGACGTCAAAAACGCAAAAAAATTTAAAAAATGGCATCTTGTCTTAAATTTTATTTTTAAATAAATGTTTTTAAACTGAAAATGTTTACATTAAAAGTATATTTAAAAACATTGTTTTGAAAACAAAAACTTTTGTTTTAAATTTAACTTTACAAACATTTGTGTTTAGCTTAAATGAAATTGTTTAAAGCTCTATTTCAAAAACATATTCGTTTAATATGAACAAAATTTCATTTAATTTTAACACACATTTCCCTCAGTGTAAGTTAAACTCTACTCGTTGTTGTATTTGTACTAATAATAACAAGTTCTTACTTGTTTTATCTGTTTGTACTATTAGAATGGATGGTTCACTGCAGACCTTTATTATGAATATTAAGATGCTTGAATCTAGTGCTACTTACGACCATACTTCGTGCTGCGGCAAAGTCAATCAGCCTCATTCCGTTATCGGATGTGTTGTCGTGGAGGCTGAACTTTCCAACTGTTGGGCCAAAGAGGTTTTCCTTTCCCACCTTAGCGTTGAAGCCACCAAGCACAATTTTTATGTCGTGACGGGGGCAACACCCGTAAGCTTCTTCAAGGCGCTCGTAGAAAGTATCTTTGATCTCATCGTCCTTGTCCTCTGTTGGAGCATGCGCACATATTAAGATTATATGAAAGAATTTAGTCTGATGCGGATTATGGCAAGTCGTTCGTTCAGAGGAGTGAATCTCAGGACGTGATGCCGTAATCTCTTGCCAACTACAAATCCGCACCCAAACTTGTGCTTCTCGGCATGGCCGCTGTAGTAGATATCACAGGATGCTTGCCGAGAGAAACCCTGTCCCTTCCATCGCATTTCTGCGATTGCAGTGATATCAGTTTTGTATCTTTCCAAGATATCAATCAGTTGTTTAGAGGCACCTTTTCAATTAAGGGTTCGGACATTACAGGTGAATATCTGTAGATCATTATCAGTTTTCTTTTGCGATAGTCGTCATCAGATTTGGGGATCAACTCGACGCGTAACCTTTTTAAGGCTAGGTAACTCGCCGCTCAAATTACCCCGTCAAACTGACTGACGAGGAGTTTTGAGTCGACTTAGGGTGCTTTCGACATGGATAATGCTGGCCTCGCCAGGTTGAGGCAGTCAGACACGTTGTCATGTGAAGGTTCGTTCCCTGTTCCCTATAGCAACAAATAAAAACAAAAAAAACGAAATGGCCATTTCAGCCCTTGAAAGAACTTTGATCGAGCTTCTTATGATCAATTGTGTTGTGTGTGTTGTGAAATGTTTGAACACAAATGATCGGGAACTGGGCCTATAAGTTTTATGCCGACTCCGAACAGCTTGTTTTCTCAAGAAGCTTTTCATGGCAGTTTTTACTCTCTGAGGCTTGCCATTGTCTGGAGAGAGGTGACGGCCGAACAGAATAATTAATTCAATTGAAAAAACTTTCTGTGTCAGGTGGAAATTGAAATTGAAGGCTTTATATAGTTTCTTGAATAAAGGAATTCCTTTCATACGCTTCTTCTCCTTGTATAGACTGTGTACAAAACTTGTCTCATGGATATTTTAAGGAATTTAAAATTTTATCCTCCCTACATAAATACCCTTTAAAAAGCTTTACCCAATGCCTATTTAGATAAAATTGTTATCTGGGTGATATAACAACTCTGCAATAAAAATTCCAAAATAGTTTGGAAGCACTCCGTTTTCAAGCATGTTTTAAATTCTTTGAATTATTTCTTGCATACATGAGGCATTGAATTTTCAAGTCATTGGATTTAAAGCAAGTGGTGGTCGCGAAAGGAACAATTAACGGGTATATTTTTAACTATGAAACCTCAAATTTACTTCAATAAATATTATGGTAAATTGAATGCTGAAATGTTATTGCAAATAATTCTGTATTTAAACTTATGTGACTATTGATTTTTTTTTATTTTATAAACGCTTTGTCATCATAGTTGACGCCAGAGTTGATGTCGCATTTATTGCTGTAGCTATAACTTCTTTAGTGAAGCGGCTGGAAAAGTATTATTTTACCGGGCGCTTTTTGTGGTAAGAGCTCGCACACACACACAAGCACACATCTATAAATATGCTGCTGCTACTCATCCCTGTAATAACAAAAACAATTTTTCATGTATACACATGCAACCACCACCACCAACCAAACACCCACCTACCCATTTACACTCACTCACTCAATCCACAATACATCCACCCAACCGCTAGATATAATAGTGTGCTTTATTGTACACATGTGTTGATGTATGTATGTACGCATTCATGTGTGTGTGTGTGTGTGTGTGTGTCCAACCCCCCATGCATGATTGCAGGACTAAAAATTACCCTTCCAAAGCTGCTGCTGTTGCTGCAAGTATAATATAGGAATTCGCAGTTTGTTTTAATTTTCCCACTCTTTGACGGTCTCTACGAAGATCGGCCAACTCAACACCACTGTTGTATTCTACATATATGCATATGCATATTTCTTAGTCCCACCCTGCTATACACTACCGTACCATAGCATTTTAATTTTCCCAAACTCTGATGTCAGACGTTGACGTTGCAGCCACAAGAAAAAAGTTCGTTCCAACACTTTTCCATCACGCGAGCGGCACAAGCGATATTAAAGGGCATCACAAGCTTTCACTGGCATAACCGGCATTTATCCCTAAACAACACCATTACGACAACCACCAACACCAAACAACAGCAACAGCAACAACAAGAACATCGTCACCAACAGCACCTCAACGTGCTTTCGGCACACGTCGGGTGAGAATATATCAATGGTGGTGGCTTAAAATTTTTACTCATGGAGCTTAAAATTGCTCATGTCCCAGTATTTGACTCAACGTACTCTGCATCCAAACGCACTAATAGTGAGAGTGTGCTGCTTATATCGGTCGTTTGTGAAAGTGAAAAAGTGAAAATCCACCACTAGCTCTCTCTCCACCACTCAACAAAACCAATAAGTTTTCTGTTAAAGCCGAAATGTATCGAGTTTGGGGAAACTTAGCACTTAAACTTCCCTTTTTGCATGAGCTGCCCTATAGGAACAAACTAACTTATTTTTAAAAACAACTAGTTAAAAAACTAATTTAAAATAAACCAGTATATGAACTACTTTGAATTATATTAAGGCGGCAGCCACTTCAATTGTAAATAGTTTTATTTGCATTACATATGAAATAATTGAAATACTACTTAAAAACAAGTGATTGATAAACTACTTTGAATTATATTAAGGCGGCAACTACTCTGATTTTGACATCTTTTAATTGCAAATTTTTATTAGATTAAAAGTTTATATATATTTAACCATGTTATTTCCTCAAATATTAACTTTAGGCCGGCCATCAGTAATAGTTTTCAATTGGTTATTTTAAAGTAGTTAAAAACTAATTTAATTTCAACTTATTTAACAAGAAGTTAAAAATATATGCAGACGAAAGTCAATTGACTTGTTTAGCGGACATCACCATACAAAATATGTTAGTTCGTTCTATGGGAAAAAGTCAGAATTTCAACTAGTTGTGGTTGACAAACAACTACTTTATCAACTACTTTTAAATTAGTTGATTTTCCTACTGGGTATTTCTATTTTTAATTACTACTACACGTTTTTCTCTCCATATTACTTGTGCTTGCGCTCTTTCATGTCCTCTCTTTCTCTACCTTTCTCGATTGTTTTGCACCAAGTTAAGAGTAGGTTTTTGGTTAAAGTATGTTTTTTGTTGTCCTTTAAAATGTCCTTTTGGATGAATTATTTATTGGCCAAATAAAAAAGTTTATGAAATTCCCAAGTTTTGGCAAATTTTAGTTGCACATACATTGTAATGTCATCAGCTGAGATAAGCCACCATTGTAAAGAAATTTATATTTAATCCTACTTTGAGTTAAAACTAAGATTGTGAGATACTTTGGGACCAATCATTTTATGGGAAAAACACACATGTGCACAGAAAAATATATGTGAAAACAAAGTTCAGAACAAAGAAAACTTTAAAAGAATCAATTGCCATTAACTAAAACATATTATTTCTAAAATTTACTACAACTTTTGTATAAAAAAATACTTTTATCCTTACATTTAAAGCTAATCTATATATATATAAAATTGTAAAAAAAAATTTTGTACATGAACTATTTTTTTTAAATTCTTTTTGCGTTGGACATTTTGAATGACGCTGAGTCCAAAAATCGCATTTTTAAAATGTTTGTCTGTCTGTCTGTTAAAGCATCACGCGAAAACCACTGGATGGATTTTAATGAAATTTGACACCTAGGTTCCTTATATCCTCGGTCAACATATAGGCTACTTTTTATCCAGTAAAAAAGGTTGGACCCGGCAGGGGGCGCTGCGATCGAATTCCAGGCATTCGTTTTTTCAGCTTATCTCCGAAACCGTTCATCCGATTTGCATGAAAATTTGTGTGTAGAAGTTTTTAGATGCGGTGAGTTTTCATGACTTATCTGCTCTGTTCTTTTTTGCACACCAGAGGGCGCTGACAAATATTTTAAGAAACTTCGAAAAATTCCTTAGCCGTTTATCCGATTTGCATGAAAATTGGTACAAAGGGGCTTTTTGATTCGGTAAGTGTTTTGATCTCATTTTTTTTTTGTGCTATCTTGAACACCAGAGGGCGCCGTAGTACAAATATTTTAAAAAACGGCGAAAAACTCCTGAGCCATTTATCCGATTTACATGAAAACCGTTATATAGAGGTTTTCGGATACGGTGAGTTTTCATGACTTACCTACTCTGTTATATCTTGAACACCAGAGGGCGCTGTAGTACAAATATTATGAAAAACCTCGGAAAACTCCTAAGCCGTGCATCCGAATTGCATGAAAATTGGAAAATAGAGGTTTTCTGATACGGTGAGTGTTTTGGAAATATTTTTTTTTTTCTATCTTGAAAACTAGAGGGCGCTTTAGTACAAATATTAGGAAATCGTGAAAAACTCCAAACTGCTCATCCGATTTGGATGAAAATTTGTAAATAACGATTTTCGAGTACGGCAAGGGTTCTGGTGCTATCTTATTTGCTCTTTCTCGAAACTAGAGGGCGCTGTTGTCCAATTTGTACGTGTGTGTGTTATTAAACTGTTCCTTAACGGCTGCACTGATTTTGATGAAATTTTTTGTGTGTGTTTGAGTGGATCCCTGGATGGTTTAGATTCACAATTGGACTCGGTAGGTGGCGCTGCGATCGTGTTTAAGGCATTTTGTTTTTATAGTTCATCTCCGAAACCATTCATCCGATGTACATGAAAATTTGTGTTTAGGGGTTTTCGGGTACGGTAGTTTTTATGACTTATCTATTTTATTCTGTATTGAACATCAGAGGGCACTGATGACTGACAATATAAAACTTGAAAATATATTTTTGCAAGTGATCGGCGGCACGCACACACAAATCACGATTCCCTAACTTTTTCCCATAATTTTCAGATGTTGAAGCTACATTTTGCTCATTTCGCCAAAGTTACCAGTTTGAAAGATGCACACAAAATTCCTTCTTAAGTTTGTGAAAAGTTTTCTCAAATTGAAGAATGAAATCGAAAATTATTTATATCAACTCCCGAGTTAAGCCGGGTAGTCAGGTAGTAGATAATAATGCTGTTTGTTTTTAAGGTATAGCTAGCAATTTGGTGTGGGCAGTGAAATAGGTGCATTATATTTTATGTAATCGAAATAAACTTTATGGAATATATTTAAAAAAAAATCAACATCAAGGATAATTTAAGTTGTAAATTATAAATTTAGGACAACAAAACTATGTTTTACATAGTAATATCAATATAAGCCAGAAAAAAGAAATCTTTTGAAGGAGTTGGGAAAACAAAACACCCTTAAATCTTATATACTAATACGCAAACAGAAATATTTCCCTCCCTTTTTACCCACTTTATTGACAACAGATTCGGATGGAACTTATATCATTTTAGAGCTCTTCTTTATACCAATTGCACAATATAGTTTTTATTCAAATGTTTTGTCATTAAGATAGATAAAAATTAAAAATTAAAAACACCCTTTCCCCATATAAAAGAAGCAACAAAAAAATATGTGGCAAATCCCCAGAGCTTTGTTGAACAGCGTTGCTGTGTGAGAGTTGAATGCGGGAGTTAAAAAAAGGCATATGCATGGCAGAATTATAAGGTAGGGCCGACTCGGAGAAGAATGAAATAGACAGCAGAGAAAATGCCGGCTAGTTGTCAAAAACAGACGTTCATCTCGAGTTTCTTTGTGATCGCAGTTCATTTTAGGTTACAATTGCTACAAGTTTTCTTGCAAATTTAAGACTTGTTCCACATTTTATAGTTTTTACTACTTTATTTTTATAACATTTTCACTCAATTATCACAAATTTAACGCACGCGACAGCAAAGTTTACAACATGGAAACATCCCAGTAAGTTCAGAGTAGCATGCATGCACGAAACATGCATGCTGTATGCAAGTAGAAGGATGTACAAAGCATGCATTGTCATGAAAAACGAAACAAAAATTAACCAGAATCGCTGAAGTTCTTGTTTGTCCGCTATTTTATGCCATACTGTTGGCATGTTGTTTATACACAGTAGCATGCATGCCAAAATACGCATGCTGTATTAGAACTTGAGAATGTTCGAAGCATACGTAGTTAAAAAAAAAATTGCATTGTCAAATTTCTATAAATTTCCGTTAAACTGATCTTGTATGCATACAGTATACATGTAGTTTGTGCATGAACCCTGCATGCATAGTTGTGCTTAAAACAGATAACCTCTCATTGTGCGTGCGTTTAAACTTTGAGGAGTGTGGATGTGCAAAGCTTAATAAAGCATTCAATTTAGTATAAGTGAAATATATAATAATATATATATTAATAACTTAGTGAAATAATATCTAAATATTTTTGTATTTTTTTTTTTTAAGTTGAAAACTTGGACTTATTAATAATTAATGTTATTTAAGTGAATAGAAAATCAATCGATTTTTTTTTTATTAATGTAATTGTGGTTTTTGTTTAGCAATTGATTTTAATGAAATATGTTTACATTCAGTTTTGCTGCAATATTTAATTTTTTTTAATAAATATTAATATATAAGGTTTATATATCCCATTTTGTGTTTTTAATGGATGAATGGGTAAACAATATTATTTGGCATGCATACAATTTGTTAGTATTTACGCATGCATACAGTATTAATAACAATGTATGCATAGAGTATTACTAATTTCCCATGCATACAGTATTAGTGATTGTGCGGGTTCACAGCACACGTGCTCTTGTATGACATCGCTGTACAAAATGGAAATAAGGTTGCTGTTGGTATGCATACAAAGCATCAAACGCATGCATACATCCTCGATGCTGTATGCATGAATGTACTTACTGGGATTATACATTTTCTTTGATTGCAATTTCTACAAAATTCGTCGTTTTGGCAACTAGCCGGCATTCTCATCATGCATCATTCTTTGGCGCGTGAGGGCACTAAGCGACTCCGGCCCTACCTTATAATTCTGCCATGGGCATATGCTTTAACAGAGTTGTGTGGTTGTTGTTAATTTTTAACCGGCTTCAAAAAGGAAGAGGTTCTCAAGTTCGTCGGTTACTCTGTTTTTTTTTTAAATGTATGTACATCGATAACTCCTAAACCATATACCTGATTGCCATAATTTTTAGTGAACAGATAGATATCACAAACACGGAGCCCGTAAGCAAGTGGGCGGTATTCGAGAACTGGGCGTGGCAATGCTAGATCTCGCAATACTAGATATACGTACTACTGTATCTCGAATAATATTGACACATTACAAATTACTGTCAAGAAAATGAGCGAGGCAATATTAGAAAAACAGTATATATTGAATAATTTTGAGACTAGAGTACTGCAATTTAGTGTAGGTGTAGGCATTATTATTACAAATGATGGTCAAGAAAGTGGGCGTTATTCAACAAATGGGCGTGACAATATTAGAAAAACACTGTATCTCGAATAATATTGACACTAGGGCACTGAAATTTATTGTAAAACAGGGATAGGCAGAATTATTAAAAATTACGGTCAATAAAGTTGGCGTTTTTCGAAAAATGGGCGTGTCAATACTATAAAAACACTATCTCAGTTAATATTGACGCTGGGGTGCTGAAATAAGGTACGTGATAGGCACAATTATTGTAAATAACGGTCAAGAAAGTTGGCGCTTATTCAACAAAGGGGCTTGGCAATATTAAAAAAACACTATATCTCGAATAATATTGACACTAGGGTAATAAAATTCGTTGCAACAATGGGTATAATTATTTCAAAACACGTGACTTCTAATTTAAATTTAAGAAACAGATATTTGAAATAACCAACAAAATTTCAAAATTTAATAGAACAAATTTTTTAAGCACAATTTTATTTATGCAGCTTATACACTTTTTTCGAAAATTTATCATATTACCTTAAAAGCTTTTGTGTTCATATAGAAATTAATATATTTATGATAATAAAATAAATTAGAAAAAAATTCAAATAATAAGCTTTGTCAAATATGACAAAGAAATTTAAAGAAAAAGTTATGTTAAACTTATTTTTTACTTTGTAGTGATTTTTTTCTCATCTTCTCAGACACACTCGATTCGCGTTGCTGAGACAAAACAAAATAAAGGGGTTCGCAATGAAAGTGCATTTTTTGATTGCGTTGTAAAGTAAGCAAACATGTTTACTTGTAAACTATATAATTTTTATTTAAATGTTTTGTCATTTTGATAGATAAAATTAAAAACACCTTTTTCCCATATAAAAGAAGCAAAAACAAAATATGTTACAAGGTCACACTACTGTTTCTAGATTGACGTACATTTCCCTAAATGAGGTAATTTTTGACAAATTTTTTGAGCAGAGGTAAAAAGGTAATTTTTGGCCAAAACTGATAAATTATAATATTTATTATAAATATAAATTTTTTAAATAATTAAATAAATAATAAATTTTAAATAATTATTTTTTCAACTTGAAAATTTTTTAAATTACTGGGAGCAACATTTATTTGCGAGTAGCCTGTCCTCAGCATTTTGTGCATTGTTTTCATTTTTGAAATGCTGCGAATTTTAGCTTAACCCAAGGCCGTAGCTAGAAAAATGTTGCTTCTAGAACTAACAAATTTTTTCAAAATTAGAAAACGGCAAAATAATAACAAAAATGAAAACTTTTAAGGGGGGGTTTTGAGTTAAATTTTTTTCTAAAATTATTTTATGGGGTGAATTTGGGTAATTTTAGAAATATCAAAAAAAAAAATTTTTTATAAATAATTTCGACGATACGTTTTGCTTCAAATTGATAAATTATTGATAAATATGCTTTCTCGAACGTCGACAAAATTTCTTTTATGATTTTACGATGAGTTTAATAGACATAATTTTTGTTGAATGATCACAAAAATAATTAAGAAAAACAATTTTGTTCAAAACTACCCACGCCCCCCCCCCCCCGCCCCACTCCTTAAAGTTTCCATTTATATTATTATTTTAGTGTTTTCTAATTTTGAAAAAAATTTGTTAGTCTTGCGACCATAATTTCGCTAGCTTCGGCACTGGTTTAACCCATTATGAACAGACTTATGTTCCCGTTGAGCTAGAATGTTGAAACTTTACAAAAAATATTTAGTTTGGTCTAACTTAAAACAAATAAAAATATTAAAAAAATTAAAAAAAAAATTAAGTAAAAATCGAGTTGCAACCTCGAGATTTTTAATTTTAAAATTGAATGATATTGAATGATATTCTACAAACAAAGTCGAGCATTTTGCGCCAATGTTGATCACAAGAATTTCCACAAAACAACAAAAAATATACAAAAACGTATTTCGTTAAAGCCCAGCGTTGTATCAACGGAGCCACGTATGTCAGTCAAACTTCATAAAAATAAGTTGAATATAAAGCCGAAGAAAGACAGTCGTATAAGAAATATATTTTACTTTATTTTTTTTTTTTTGATATTTTAGTGGTTTAAAATTAAAGATAAAAAAAAAATTCCTCAATCTTGGAAATGGAAAAGTAAACGTAATTGTTCAGCCTTGAGCGAAAATAGGTCGATTAGATAAATTCTTAAAATTTTATATTCTTTTTGAAGATCATGAAAATCTATCACTGTATGATCTCTAGGTTAAGAAAAGTATACCGTTGCGTATACACAACGCTGGACAAAAATGGGTTAAATACTAATAAATGCACCAAGAAATAAGAAGTAAGCAAATGTTTTGAAATTGCATTGAAATTTCCTTTTCAGAAATTTCAAAGAGGTAATTCGACAGAAATATGTTTTCAGAAATGCAGTTTTTAGATATTAACAACAGAAAAGATTTAATACATTTGATTGCTTTACCAAATATATTAGAAGAACGTATTTTTTCATTGGTTACTGATATCAAAAAAAAAAAAAAAAATAAATAAAATAAAATGAGCCAATCTTTCCTAAGTGCTTTGTGTGTTGAGTGTCGGCAGCACAAATACGAAATTTTAAGTTTTCGGTGGATACTTTTTAAAAAAAAAACTTTTTAAAAAAAAACCGACTACAAAATCAATACAAAGTCAAAAATAATTTTAAAATTTTCCTTTTAATATCTTGGTCATATTTGACAATCTATTAAAACATGTTATTATATTGGAAAACTTATTATTTTAATTTTTTTCTAATTTGTTTTATTGTCATTAAAATATTAATTTCTTTATGAATACAAAAGCTTTTAAGGTCGGCGCTAATATAATCATACTTTTAATCAGAAGCGCCAACTACAAAGCTTTTGTATTCATAAAGAAATTAATATTTTTATGATAATAAAACATATTAGAAAAAAATTAAAATAATAAGTTTTCCAATGTAATAATATGTTTAAATAGATTGTCAAATAAGATAATAAAAGGAAAATTTTAAAATACAATAAATTTCAGTGCCCTAGTGTCAATATTATTCGAGATACACTGTTTTTCTAATATTACCACGCCTAGTAGCCGAATACCGCCGACTAGTGTCAATATTATTCGAGCTACAGTGTTTTTCTAATATTGCCACGCCCATTTGTCGAATAACGCCCACTTATTGACCATAGTTTGTAATAATAATGCCTACCCCTATACTAAATTGCAGTACTCTAGTCTCAAAGTTATTCAAGATACACTGCTTTTCTAATATTACCACGCCCATTTGTCTAATAACGCCCATTTTCTTGCCTGTGATTTGTAATAATTGTGCCTACCCCTACACTAAATTGCAGTACCCTAGTGTCAATAGTATTCGAGATACAGTAGTATCTAGTATTTTGAGATCTATTATTGCCACGCCCATTAACATTTTTATTACTGAAAATATAAATTGTTATTCCTAACAATAACAAGCCTTAGCAATTCTTAAAAATATAAATTTTTAACTAAATAACTACAGTAACTAAATATAAATTGTTATTGCATATATAAATATTTAAAAAAAAAACTTTAAAAAAAAATATAACGGTTGTTAATCGTTTAATAATAATTTTATTTTTTTTTTTTTGTTGGAAAAAAGTAAACTTTCTCCGAAAATGGTAAATTTTTTTCCAAATAGTGGTCAATTTCAGCTCGTCTCTCTGGCAAGACTGAGCCACACAGCTCTGTTGAACAGCATGATGCCCTAGAAGGAAATTTGCTGCTTACAATATCAATGCTGTATTATACACCATGAAGCATAAAGCGCTTCAAGTTCTAATACAACTTCCCATTACTTTACACAGCACTTGGCCGCCTTAGAATCAATGAATTTTCAACACGTATTTTTTGCGGCAAAGTATCAAGTCTAGCTACTTCTTGCATCTGTAAATGCATGAAGAAATAAGTAAACTTACAACTTTCTCGATGTAACTGTGTGCTCAGATTCAGCAAACATCGAGTATTAAGCAGTAGATTGCTACATATACTTCTGTTATTGCTCACAAAAGTAGTGCTACGGAAGTAATGTATGAAACCATGCAAGAGATTACACAGTACTCCGGTTATTTCCTTCTGGGGCGATGGCAAAAAAAAAGGCAAATGCTTCAAGAGAGCTTTGTGGTTGTTGTCACTTTTGCTTTTCTATCATCTCAGATACGCTCGAACCGCGTTGCTGAGACAAAACATAATAAAGGGTGCCGCAATGAAAGTGAATATTTTGATTGCATTTTAAAGTAAACATGTTATGGCAATTAATAGGTTATAAAAAAAACTTTCGAAACAGTTTATTAAGATTATAGTTTATTAAGTAGTTTTTCTAAAAGTGAGCAAAACATATGTTTATATATATACTTATATAAGCAAACGACAATTTTTGAGAGAATGAAAACACATACGGAAGATCTTTTCCGTGGATTGAAGGGTGGTTGAGGGGGGAGGGGGAAGGGAAAGGACAAAGGGTTTTTCCCTGTCATTAAAAACGTGTGATCTTAAGGCCTGTATCTTATATATTAATACGCTAACACAAAACTGGAACCCCTCCCCCTTTTCCTCAATTTATAGACGATACATTTAAATGAAACTTATATCATTTGAAAGGTCTGGCTTATACCAACTGCAGAATATAGCTTTTATTCAAATAGTTAGTGGCGGCCGTGGCGTAGTGGGTAGAGTGTGTGGCTCATACGCCAGAGAACCCAGGTTCGAATCCCCCATCTGACACAGAAAGTTTTTCAATCGAATTAGTTTTTCTGCTCGGCCGTCACCTCTCTGACAATGGCAAACCTCAGAGAGTAAAAAAACTGCCATGAAAAGCTTCTTGAGAACATAAGCCGTTCGGAGTCGGCATAAAGCTGGTAGGTCCAGTTCTCGATCATTTGTGTTCAAACATATCACAATACACACAACACAATTGATCAAAATAGCTCGGTCAAAGTCCCTTCAAGGGTTGAAATGGCCATTTCGTTTTTTTTTTTTTTTGTAAATGTTTTGTCATTAAGATAAGAAATTAGAAATTAAAGAAACTTTTTTTCTCCAAATAAAACAACAAACAATGCCACACAACTTTGCTGTTACTGCACAACGCTGCTGTGGTTGAGCAAAAGGCGAGAGAGAAAGAAAAGCTTCAATGCAGCTGTAGTGATGTAGGCCGAATCAAGTATCCAATGTTTAATATTGGATATACAGCTTTGACTTGAGTATCAGTATAATCGAGTTAAAAGTATTGGGTTGTTTTTTCTGTTTAAGCAGTAAAATGCATCCATGTGTGTGAACTGTTGTTGTTTTTTTTTTTTTTTTGCTGCAAAACCTATGCTAACATATTTGCATTTTTTCATAATATTTATGCTGAATTTAGTGCGAGAAAACTACCGCGAAAAGAGGAAGGAAGAGAGGCGCCTTTTCAGACGCAAGAAAAGAGAGCAGGAAAAGCGTGAGCGTGAGGAACTAGAGGTATACCAGGGCAAGAAGGATATACCTCTAGGAAAGGAAGGCCACCGCGTCAGCGTCAAAAAACTGTTGCAGCCTGAACACAATGACTGCAACATGCGACAAACGTCAATTGTCAAAATATAGAAGCTATCAGCCTTACCAAAAAAGTAATTTAGTGCTGGCTCTAATTAGTGCCAGCTCTAAAAAGATTTTTTAGCATAAGCTTAGCAGAAGGTACAGCTGCTACTAAATTTAAAAGCTGACGCTAAAATTTAATATCAGTTTTTTAGTGGCTGTATGTTTTCATATCTTGACGAATTTTATGATGTTAACACGACAAAGAGAGGATGCGGCGACAATTGTTGCTGTCGCAGACTTTATATAACATATGCAAAGACATTTATAATTGTTTATTTGGCTCAATCTTGTTAGTTTATTTTGAGATGACGCTGCGGCAAAGAGCGCCGCTGACGCCGTTCATTCTGTTCAGGCTATAGATTGGTGCGTTCAGCAAAAAATAAAAGAAAAATCGATTTTGATGTGGTCGAATTTCGCTCACAGGCGGAACTATTAAATTAAAACTAACAACTTACTTACTTTCTTAGGTGGCCATAACAGCCCGTGTTCGGGTTTCAGCTGACCTCATCAGCTCTCACCAGGCGCCTCTGTACCCGCTCGGGTACACCAAGTGCGGTTAGGGCTTCTTCGGCCTGGTCCATCCATCGGAGGCATGGTCTCCCTAGTCTTCGTTGACTAAGAACCCTCGCCTCGAGCACCTTTTTCGCTGAAGCTTCGTTTTCCATACGATGGACATGACCCAGCCAGCGTAGTCGCTGCACAGTTATACGCCGAACTACGTCAATGTCATCGTAGAGCTCATACAGCTCGTGGTTCATTCGGATGCGATAGTCATCGCCGACTCGAACAGGACCGAAGATTTTGCGAAGAACTTTTCTCTCGAACACCCCCAGAGCGGCTGCGTCAGTTTGCGAAACTACCCATGCCTCAGCGCCATAAAGCAGCACAGGTAGAACGAGCGTCTTGTAGAGTGTTAGTTTTGTCGATCGAGAGAGGGCTCTGTAACTTAATTGCTTACTCAGCCCGTAGTAGCACCTATTAGCAATTATTGCTCTTCGCTTTATCTCCAGGCTGACTGCGTGGTTGTTATTAATGGCGGTGCCAAGGTATACGAACTCCTTGACTACTTCAAAGTTATAGCTGCCGGATGAAACGTGGGAGTCTAGACGTTGCGCTTCCTTGTTCGTAGACAGTATTACTTTGTGTTACCCTCATTTATCGTCAAACCCACTTTCGATAGCGGTGAAAGCGGCGGTAACATCTCTTGGTTCTGCCGACAATATCAATATCATCAGCGTACGCAAGGAGCTGGACACCTTTATAGAAAATGGTGCCATTACGATGCACACCGGCCTTTCGAACGATCCCCTCCATGATGATGTCTTGACATGTCGCAAGACAGTGGATCGCCTTGTCTGAAACCTCTTTTGGTATTTAAGACACTTCGGAGAGGTCATTTCCTACCTTGCCGGAGCTGCGTGTGTTGCTCAACGTCATTGTGTCTAATCAACTTTGCAGGTATGCCGAACTCAGACATTGTTGCATATAGGCAACCCTTTCTCGGGCTATCGAACGCAGCTTTGTAATCGACAAATAGATGATGTGTGTCAGTTTGGTTTTCGTGGGTTTTTTCCAGGATTTGTCGTAGCCTGAAAATCTGGTCTATGGTGGACTTTCCAAGTCGAAAGCCACACTGATAAGGTCCAATCAGTGTTTTTGTAATCGGCTTTAATCTTTCATACAGTACGCTTGAGAGAACCTTATATGTGATGAAAATAAGACTGATACCTCGATAGTTGGCTCAGATGCATGCGCCTTATCAATTCATGGCCGCTGGTTTTAAACAATTCAGCTGACCGGCCGTCAGCACCCGCTGCTTTACTGTTTTTGAGTCGTTGGATAGCAACTCGAACCTCTTCATGGCTAGTTGGTGGTACTTCCACTACATCATCGTTGATTGGTGACACTGAACTGCACTCTCCATGGACGGCATTGGTGGAATCGTCGCCAGTAAGTAAATTGGAGAAGTGCTGTCTCCACAATCTCAGCGCACACTGCGTATCTGTAACCAGATCTCCATTTTCATCTGTACAATTGGATGATACTCAGGGCTTGAAACCTTGGGTTAGACGCTTAACCTGTTGATAGAATTTTCGTGCATCCTTCTTGCCCTGGTATACCTCTAGTTCCTCACGCTCACACTTTTCATGCTCTCTTTTCTTGCGTCTGAAAAGGCGCATGGATTTTTTATTGCAGTCGCGATGCGACACTCCTGATCATACCATTGGTTCCGAGGTTGCGGGCGCCGGAAACCAATGACTTCTTCAGCGGCAGCGCGCATGGAGTGGGATATATGCGTCCAAAGTCCGCCGGCGTCGTCGGGTCCAGAGGTTGGTTGGTTGAGCTTAACCGAGAGTTGAGCGGAGTAGGCTTCGACAGTCCGTTGTAATTACAACTTAGCGACATCTAACTTTCGTTGCATTCCTGTGCGTATGTTCTTCGCATTGCATAACGGATCTTGGCTGCAACAAGATAATGGTCGGAGTCAATGTTGACCCCCCGAAATGTACGCACATCTAGAACACTAGAGGCATGCCTTCCGTCGATTACAACATGATCAATTTGGTTTCGCGTTTTTTGACTCGGGGACAGCCAGGTGGCCTTGTGGATGTCGAGGTGCTTAAATCTGGTGCTACTAACTACCATGTTTCGCGCCACGGCGAAGTCAATCAGTCTTAGACCGTTGTTCGTGGAGGTCTCATGAAGACTGAACTGACCGACAGTGGGGCCAAAGATGCCTTCCGACTTTCGCATTAAAATCGCCGAGGACTATTTTCACGTCATGGACCGAAAGGTGGTCGTATATGTCCTCAAGACTAGCGTAGAAAGCGTCTTTGACGGCTTCGTCCTTTTCCTCCGTCGGGGCGTGCGCGCAAATAAGACTGATGGAGAAAAATTTTGCCTTGACGCGGATCGTGGCCAATCTTTCGTTCACAGGTGTGAATCGGGAAACAAGGTGGCGTAGTTTCCGGCTAACAACGAATCCACATCCAAATTCGCGCCTCGCCGCATGGCAGCTGTAGTAGATATCACAGTGTGCTTGTTTAGAGCAGCCTTGCAATTTTCATCGCATTTCTTGGATGGCGGTGATGTCAGATTTTATTGTTTTGAGGGCTTCCGCTAGTTGGATAATGGCACCTTCCATATAAAGGGTCCGGACATTCCAGGTGCATATCCGTAAATCATTGTCCGTTTTTCGTTTGCGGTGGTCGTCAACGTAATTGGGGTTCTTATCCGAGGCTGGTTTAGTTTTCATTGGGCAGTAGTAATGTGGCGGGACCCAAACCTTGCGCACATTCCATATTTAAGGTCCACGGAGCGACCCGCCGCTCAAATTATCCGTCAAACGGATGTCAGTTTGCCTTTGTCCAGGGTACACCACGAGGAGGTTTGAGCCGACTAGGGACGATTTCGACATGGATAATGCTGGCCTCGCTAGGTGCAGGCGGACAGACACGTTGCCATGTGAAGGTTCGCCCCCTGTTCCCCGGATGTTGTTAAAAACGAATGTAACAAAACCCTTTTAAGTGAAGTTTAGTAAGATCAATGGAATTTGTTAATAGTCTATAGCTGACTAAGGGAGGATTTTTTACAAATTTTCTTCCAACTCAATAAAAGCTGAAGACATGTAAAAAAAACTCTTTATACAAAAAATCTTAGCTTTATGGCAAAAATAATAATAAGTTAAAATATTTATTAGGGACACTGAAAAGTCACAAATTAAGCATTTGTAAGTTGCTATTGAAAAGTAAACATTTAGGAAACAACGTTCTTTACTTGTAGCCGCTGTTTTTTTATGTGACCCAAAAACCCAAACCAGTCTGATTTTTCGGTTAGCAACAATGATTCTTTTGGCAAAAGTGTGATGCTATACACGCACTTTTTACCTCGTTTCCTTTAGGCTCCCTCCCAGTCACCCCATTTAATAGATTTTCATTTCCTTTTTCCTATATATGTATATATATTTTCTTGCAGAGCCTACACGTTTTGTAAGTATTTCACAAACGGCCTTGGAAACGAGCCACATAAATATACCCCAAAAGCAGCAGCAACAACAACAACAAGAGCGACAATATTATAGCTGCTGTACGCACGAATGTTCTGTCTGTAACAGGCTTTCTTCATTTACATCGTCCTTGCAGCCTTAGCGCAAATATATTTGGGCACATATTTATATACATATATATATATATATACATATATATATTCTTCAGCTGGGATACAGCAGTGCGATACCATTCGGCTCCTAATCAGTCGGCGAATAGTGCTTCTCGTGTATAAAACCGTCAGCGGAAAGAAACTGACAGACACACACACACGCACACAAAAAAATTATACAAAATTAATTCTAGAAATCAGTGCAGAAAACTAGGCTATAATAATGTGTAAATTTCTATTTAATATAATTATAATTTTATATAAAACTTGTCTGTATAATTAATAAAACTGTTTATTATTTTTATAGTTTCAGCTGCGAATAACACGATGCAATACGGACAAAATATATCCATTCCATACTCACAGCCACAAACTGATTTGAATTTTCTTAACTCCGCCGATCATAAGGGAAAAATTCATCCGAAAATCGAAAGAGACCGGGAAGAAGGTATTTCAACTATATACTTAACAACACTTTATATACCCACATATAAATATATATATATATATATATATACTTTAAACCGACTCGGCTTAAGTTATGTGCTAAAATATACCGTTTCAAGGACACGCGTTATTGTTATACATCAACTTTTTTCTCGGCTGTTCCATTCGTTTTTTTTTCATATGAAATCGTTACATTTTGCCGTTTTTTTTTTTTTTTCTTAGAAGAAAACCCAATAAGACAAATTATTTTTTGGTATGTTATAAAGGCATTTATTATCATTAAAGGGTTAAATCAAAAACGGTAACTTTTTGAAGACTTTGTACCATTACGATTATTTCATTTAACCTGTTGTTAATTTTGTGCACACAAGCGCAAAAAACCGGGTGTGAACATATAACGTTATATTCTTAAATAACCTTGAAGTGAGTTCGCTTACATTTGATGGAGGACAGGACCAGATGATTTTCTTCGGCTTCCTGCAGGAAAATATTATATGTACTTGCGGCACGTGTTGGTCCATTTACCTCTTTCCAGTTTTAGACCATTCATTCAATCAGCTGTTTTTCTCTACTGATGTTCGTTTTTGTAAAAATCAATTGACAACAGTGATGCTATAAGAGATTTTCAAAGTGTACCTTTTCAATTGAGTAGAACGTATCTTTTTAGCCAAAAACGTACTTTCTGAAATTTATTACTAAAAAAGCTAAAAAAGTGCCATATCAGCTTAAACCCTGCAGCGGAAAATCATACTAGTCATGAATTTAACTAGTTAACTCACTAGTTAAAACCAAACTAGTTACAAATATACTAGATGTTGTACTAGTCATAACTTACTAGGCAAAGAGTTACTAGATAAGTTACTATCTGTAATGCAGCTAGTTCAAAAAAACCCGGTGTTTTACTAGAATAAATTATAATTTATAGTTAACTAGCAAGTCGCTTTAGACCTACTTAAAAAAATATCATCCCAAATGAAATATTTTAAAAAATTTGTTATTAATTCAACAATTATTTGAAGTTGTTTTCAATTTTTATTTTGATTTAAGTCGACCTCTATGTTTATGTTAAGGTCTATGTTTAAGGTCCTATTTTGAAAAAATCTCTTTTTGGTTATCGTTATAAATTGTTTTTATTTGTGTTTTTCAATTTATTTTTAAAAAGGTGTGCATCTTTTCGAAAAAGAGAATGCTTAAAAATATATACTGTTACATTGTTCGAATAATACTTAAATAAAGCCGGTTTACATAGTACTAGCACAAAACTAGTTTCCAAAACACTAGTAGAAAACTAATACTAGCATACAACTAGTATAACAACCCTATAGGAACCCTATAGGAACAAACTTGCTTGTTTTTAAAAACAACTAATTAAAAAGATAGTTTAAAATAAACCAGTATATGAACTACTTTGAATTATATTAAGGCGTCATCCACTTCAATTCTAAATAGTTTTTATTGCATTATATATGAAGTAATTGAAATACTACTTAAAAACAAGTGATTGATAAACTACTTTGAATTATATTAAGGCGGCAACTACTCTGATTTTGACATGTTTTAATTGCAAATTTTTATTAAATAGATTACAAGTTTATATATATTTAACAATGTTTTTTCATCAAACATTATTAACTTTAGGCCATCAGTAATAGTTTTCAATTGGTTATTTTAAAGTAATTAAAAAAATAATTTAAATATAACTAGTTTAACAAGTAGTTGAAAATATATGCAGACGAAAGTCAATTGACTTATTTAGCGGACATCACCATACAAAATATGTTAGTTCGTTCTATGGAAAATAGTCAGAATTTCAACTAGTTGTAGTTGACAAAAAACTACTTTATCAACTACTTTTAAATTAGTTGATTTTCCTACAGGGAACAAACTAACTTGTTTTTAAAAACAACTAGTTAAAAAACTAGTTTCAAATAAACTAGTATATGAAGTACTTTGAATTATATAAAGGAGGAATCCACTTCAATTCTAAATAGTTTTTATTGCATTATATATGAAGTAATTGAAATACTACTTAAAGACAAGTGGTTGACAAGCTACTTTGATTTATATTAAGGCGACAACTACTCTGATTTGGACATGTTTTAATTGCAAATTTTTATTAGATTACAAGTTTATAAATATTTAACCATGTTATTTCATCAAATATTATTAACTTTAGACTTCACTAATATTTTGTTTCAAAAAGACATCTTTTTTATTTACGACATTGAGCTGCAAGACAGATGCGGTAAACACACTTTAAAACTAATAAACTGCCTCTAAACCCTGTGAAACGATTAAAAATTCTTTATTATTTAAGATATTCAAATTGCAAACTGGTACTGTTTAGCAAACATTGCACAATTTGGACTCTGTACGGAAATTGATGCATGGCTTAACCATTCAGCAAACACCTCATCACTTCAATAGTAAAGACGCACGCCTTTCCCTACGTAGCGTTGAGTCTGCTCCATCTCTTCATTGCGATTGACACTTAAAAGAAGCACTAAGCAAAATCGCGCTGACACGCTTGTTTAGCTCATATTTTGAAACGAAGCATCAAAAAGCTGGCTGTGTTAAATAACAGCCGCAGTATCCGCACAATTCCGATCAATTGGATCGGCATCTTCGCTCATGTACCCGGGCGGTGGCGTGCCCGTTTTTGGAAACTGCTTCAGTGGTAGGCATGCTCACATATAAGAAATAGTCCAATGAAGAAAGGAATAATGAAATTATATCTACCCTCGCAGCGTACTTTTGTTGCGCTCCTTGAATGTAATTACTGGTCCTTTTTTGAATTAACTGGCAATGAAGCTTGGCATGAATCACTTTTGAATTATTTTAAAATCAATTTAAACACCACAAAGAACGACATTTCACAATTTTCCATTAAAAAAACTCTGATCACTTTTAACTTTGTTTACATTTTGCTTTCAGATTTTATTTTTCAGAATTTATTCGTGTCGACCAGGCTTGTTTTTTTGGCATGATTTATGTATTTTTCAAAACAGTCAAATAAATGATTTCTGTGATGCATAGAAATTTAAAATTGTTATGCTTTTAAATTCATCTTCAGTTAGTGGAATATTAAATAGTTTTCAATTGGTTATTTTAAAGTAATTAAAAAAATAATTTAAGTTTGACTAGTTTAACAAGAAGTTGAAAATATATGCAGACGAATTGACTAATTGACTTATTTAGAGGACATTACCATACAAAATATGTTAGTTCGTTCTATGGAAAAAAGTTAGAATTTCAACTAGTTGTGGTTGACACAAAACTACTTTTTCAACTACTTTTAAATTAGTTGATTTGCCTACAGGGAACTACTACACGGAGAAAACTGTTTGCTAAATTTATTTGGAAATTAAGCTAAACTTGAGCACAATTCTCAACTATGTACTTCAAAATTTAGCTTGCTTTCAGTAAAAACCAATCAAAATTTACTATTTAAATATAAAAATAACTCAGGAAATGTTTTCCTAAGCTTACTCAAATTTTGGTATTTCGATTTATAATAAAATCAAACGAAAACATTCTGTGTCAGTCGTGGGACTTGAACCTGGGCTGTTTCGCTTACAAGTCAAGCACCTACGCCACTGCCGCCACAATTTTTTTGGATAACTTGCTGTATAAAATCAAATAACAGAAAATTTTGAAGCAAAACAAAAACAATGCGCCAATCGGGGAGCCGAACCTGGGCTGACTAATTTCATTGCACAATTTTGCTTATAAAAACAGCAAATTATAAAAAAATAACTTATATAACAGCAAATTTTAAAACAAAAAAAAAACACAATAGGCCTGTTCACAATCAGGTGCAAATGGTCTTGCATCATAGCATTTGCATAATGGTAGAGTATATTTTTACTCTACACTTACAAAATATACAAAGATGCTTCTTCTACGCTTGTGTAAATATGCAACACTAAAAACTCATAGCTTATACAGGGTGTCCCGCAATTGAGTGCAACTATTTACGAAGCTGAAAGGTTATGTCGAGCTGAGCTAAAAATCGTATGGGAGGGGGGTCTATTTTCACATTCTTAAGAGCTACAGGATTAATTAATATTTCACGACTTTGATTCACGTTAATGTTTCTAGCAGAAAAACTAACTTACATAAAATTTATTTTGATAGCTTATTTTAAAGGCAATAAAATCACCTTTCCAACGGTAGATTAAGAAACCAACCCACCAACTTAACTGTTACCGAGCTGTGATCGTGTGAAGATGAAATCAATCGATTGAAACTACGAGTACCAAATTTCAATTTTGAGTGCAAATTTCTTAGAATTTTGCGTAATAAATGAATTTTTTTTTTAAATTAATTTTGTAATTTTTTTAATTTTCTTTTCAATAACACTAAAAACATAAACATATCTTTAAAACTAAAAAATTTGGCTGTACTAAAAAATTATACTTATTAGAAAACAATGATAAATAACACAGTACAACATTTTTCAGCTCATTGATTTGGGACTCAATTCTGAGAACTGCACGTGAAAGTAGCCCCGAAAAGAAGAAGTTCTGCATCATTCGTTTTGTCAAGTTACATGCCATAATAATTTAATATCGATTTCAAGTTAGTAAGTATCGTATAGGGGAATTTGTCACGTTTTAGGCTCTTTTGTTTGACATAACTCGAGAACCACTAGTCCGATTGAGCGAGCTGAAACAAATTTAAAAAAAATTATGAATTACAATTCCTTTAATCTGTTCATATAACGTTTTCCTACATAAGCAACAGTATCGCATGTTGGCATCCGAGATCGCTAATAAAATATTCCTCAGGGATAAGAGTAACAACGCGAGAGCTATTAATATTTCATGTGTATTCAGTTTATTGATCACTTAACGACTAAATTATACAATACAAGAAAAATGAATATGAGTATATATAAAACTAAGTTTCGGGTTGCCAGACTCATAAAATATGAATTTACTTTTTCAACATTTCCTCTCAACCCGAATATTTGTTTACATTATTCATAATAAAAAATAAATCAAAAATTCAATTTTCGGAAAGACCCATTAGGCGAACAAACTTAAGATGTTTGTCTTTAGTTAAGTTTTTCGTAAGTACATCTGCGATCATATCGCCAGTTGAAATATATGCCAATTCAACATTTCCATTAGCTATTTCCTCTCGTACATGGTGATAGCGAATGTCTATATGCTTCGTACGCGAGCGATATACAGGGTTCTTAGCTAGTTGCTGAGCGCTAAGATTGTCGCTTTTTATCGTTATTGGTTTATTTGATGCACTAAAACCAATTTCCTCTAACAGCCGCTTGAGATATATGCCCTCTTTTACTCCGGTCGATAACGCGTAGTATTCCGATTCCGTTGTACTCAAAGCTACAGCACTCTGCTTCTTACTTTGCCAAGATACAGCACCACCGCTCAGCAAAAATACATACCCAGAATACGATTTTCTATCTCTGGTGTCGCCGCCCCAGTCGGCGTCGACGTATCCCTCTATTGGTGCATTATCGCCATTATACTGCAACTTTAAATTAATCGTTTTTGCTAAATAACGAAGAATATGCTTCGCACCGACTTCTTGTTGAGCTGTTGGATTAGAGTTGTACTGCGCCAATTTGCTAAGTACATCAATTCGCCAATTAAATGCTGATACGCGTTCTTGTCAACTTCTTCATTATTCTCATGCATGTCGGTCACCTTATATCCCGGATCCAATGGCGTTGAAACGAAACGACAGTCACTCATGCCGTATTGGTCCAACAAACTGCGTATGTATTTGGTTTGACAAACTGAAATGGGACCAACATCTCCACATCGTTCGATTTCCCATCCGAGAAAGTATGAAATCGGCCCTTTATCAACAAGTTTAAACTTTTGCGCTAATGTTGACTTGATAAAGTGTATATCGTCTAAATCCTGGCTACCTAGAAGGAGATCGTCAACGTATACTGCAATGAAACATAACTTGCCTTGAATATGCCGTATATAAAGACATTGCTCATTTTTGCACGATATGAAACCCATGTTATTTAACACCACGTCAAGTGTCATGTTCCACTCACGTCCGGACTGTTTGAGCCCATATATTGCTTTTTGTAAGCGTAGCACACCTTTCGGATTATTTTGGTCCACAAAACCCTCTGGTTGTTGCATATAACACTCCTCGCGCAGGTCGCTGTTAAGATATGCTGTTGTTATATCCAACTGATGCAGGTGTATTTTGTGAGTAGCTGCCAGCGCTAGTAACATTCGGATTGTTGCGTATTGAATAACAGGCGAGAAGGTTTCTGTATAGTTTAAACCGTATTTTTGGTTACATCCCTTCGCGACCAATCTAGCCTTAAAGCGATCGATATGTCCGTCTTTGTCAGATTTCACATCAAACACCCATTTGCAAGCAATAGCTTTCTGATTTTGTGGCAGATCTACTAAAGACCACGTATTGTTTTCAATTAAGGAGTTGATTTCACGTTTCATCGCTGCTAGCCATTGCTCGGCGTGTTGGCTTCCGGCATTTTCACTCACGGTCTCAGGTATCATAACATTTTCTGCTGCTAGATTAACGCTATTGTGTACCTTACGTGGTCGCCCCGGCCTTCCAGAACGAATAATCCTTGGCCGTCCACGTTTCGCTGGATTTTGGGCGCTCTTTTCAATACGCTGCTGATTCTCCTCAAAATTTTCGCTATCAGACGTTGCTGCTGCCGCTGAAACCACTGCTTCAACATTATTCTGCAAGTTTTCCTTTGGAGCTGACCGCATTATATCTGCTGCAACTGAGCCGTCTTTACCCATGAATATAGCCTCGTTAAACTTTACATCTCTCTTTATTACCACCTTTCTTGCCTCGATATCATATAAACGGTATGCTTTTGATTTTCGCGAGTAGCCAACCATGATACACTCTCTCCCTTTTGGTCGAAATTTTCGGTTTTCGGTTTTATCCAATGCAATTGCTAAACATCCAAACGCCTTGAGATGATGAACACTTGGCTTTCGACCATACCATACCTCATCCGGAGTGGTGTCCCCGATCGCTTTTGTTGGTATGCGATTTCGGAGATAAACTGCGGTGGCAACTGCCTCTGCCCAAAATTTTTCGCTTAAGCCAGCTTGCACCAGCATAGATCTAGCCATCTCGACGATTGTTCGGTTGGCTCGTTCAGCGATGCCATTTTGCTGTGGGGTATAAGGAGTAGTAAGCTGTCTTAAAATTCCACTTTCATCTAAATACTTATCGAATGCTTTATTCAGAAATTCGCCGCCGTTATCGCTTCTAATTGTACGTACCATTCTGCCGGTTTGAAGTTCTACCATAGTTTTGAACAATTTAAAGTACTCTAGCACTTGATCTTTCGATCTGATAAAATACACAAACACCTTTCTTGATTTGTCATCGATAAAGGTGAGAAAATATCTGGATCCACCGATTGATTGAACGTTAAATGGCCCACACACGTCCGTGTGCACTAGATCCAAAATATTCTCAGCGCTGCTTTCAGTCTGCTGTGGGAATGGCTGCGCACAGATTTTGCTTTTTAAACACGCAATGCAAGGATTGTTCTCATCGATTTGTGCTTTGTCTATTCCTCGTACAATTCCTTTCGATGTCATTTGCTGCAAACATGTATTGTTCACGTGCCCAAGTCTCAAATGCAAAAAACAAACAAATCATTTCTAATACTTGCTTTAATTGTGATTTTATTATCGCTTTTATTTTGAATAATAGCTCCGTTGTCTGTAAATGTCACTTTAGCACCATTTTTTACGCATTTCATCACAGAGAAAAAATTATGTTGGAATGATGGAGCGAATAAAGTATTTTGGAGCACCAAACTGCCATTTTCTGTTATTATTTTAACATCGCCCCTTCCAATTGCTGTTGCCATTTGATTTCCAGGTATAGAAACTTTTTCCTCTATTTGCTGCATTGATGTAAAAAGGTCTCTGTCATTGCATATATGCGACGTCGCGCCACTATCTACAACCCATTCAATACAGTTCTTACTGTTGTTGTTGGTTGTCGCTAATAAAGCTGCGTAATATGATTGCTCTTTCGTTTCTTTGTGTTCTCTTACTTTTTTCAACTTGCAATTAGCTGCGTAATGTCCACGCTTATGACAGTTATAGCATTTCACATTTATTTTCGACCTATTATGATTTACAGTATTCTCATTATAATTTTTGCTTTTGTCATTTCGCATGTGCTTTTTATCGTTGTTGTTACTTTGAATCGAATATGCATGCTGACTGCTATCGGTGCTGTTGTTGTTGTTGCGGCTATTTCTACGTTCATATTCTTCCATAAGTTTTACCTTTAATACGCTGTACTCCGGCAGCTGGTCCCTCGTCTCCATCGCAACAACAAAGCTTTCAAACTGGCTCGGCAGGTTAGATAAAAGAATAATGACCAACATCTCGTTGCTAATATCAATGCTGACCTCTGCCAATTTTTCTACTATGTCCGTAAAAGAATTTAAAAATTGTGGTATGTTACCATCATCCGACAAACGTAAATTGAGCAAACTTTTATAAAGAGTGACCTTTCTCGCAGGCCCTTTAGGCTTATATATCGACTCTAGTTTGAGCCAAGCATCTTTCGCCTTTTTGCAATTCTTGATATGATTTAATTGCGTTGGTTTGACAGACAAAACCATCGTCGCAAGCGCTTTTTCGTCCAAATAATCCCACTCAGAAGCATTATCGTAAGTGCGTTCATATCTACCTGACACTACTTTCCATTGGTCTGAATGTATTAAAACCCCACGCATTTGAATGCACCATGAGTCATAATTTTGCTCATCAAGCTTTTCAATTGCATACAAACCACTTGCCATCTCAACAAATCCGCCTGATTTCGCGACAGTTATTTCCGCTTTTTTAAGAAATTTTGGTTTTTGCTCGTAGGCTGTTCCTTGTTGTTGCCCTCCTATGGAATCTTCAAACACTTCGTCGTCGTCGTCAGTTGATTCCCGTTTGGAAGGTATCTGCTTTTCTGGATTTTGTTGACTTTTACTCCTAGTTACTGGTCCATCTGGGCCCATAACCTATGTTGGCATCCGAGATCGCTAATAAAATATTTCTCAGGGATAAGAGTAACAACGCGAGAGCTATTAATATTTCATGTGTATTCAGTTTATTGATCACTTAACGACTAAATTATACAATACAAGAAAAATGAATATGAGTATATATAAAACTAAGTTTCGGGTTGCCAGACTCATAAAATATGAATTTACTTTTTCAACATCGCAGTTATAAATAAATGTATGAAGAAAAAAAATATTTTTTGTCTGAAATTTTTTTTTCTTTTAAATTCATAAAAAACCCAAAACGGAAAAAAGTGTCAAGTCCTATTACTTTCACGTAAAGTCACATGACCTATGAACAAAATGAGACATAAATCATGAAAATCGATGTACGCGTTTCGATTTTATTCACAATTAAGTAAAGGTATGAATTACAAAAATTTGCTGGAGATATGTACAAAAATTCTTTGGAAAAAACGTTGATGACTTTTTTATGATTCTCAGAATTAAAAAAGAAATAAGTAGTAAACAAAACGCTATTTCATTTTTATGATTGCGTTAGCAAACTAATAAACGATTATAAATGTGTGTGGACGCTGAATTCCTGTTCTTCTTTTTTATGGTAGGTACTCCGTTTAGTCAATTAAAGGGAAAAAGGGACGTGCACTTTTTTAATGATGTGTATTTTTCCGTTGGATACCTGAATGCGTCCATTCATAAGTACCTGTCAGTAAAATATTGAAAAGTACGTAGTATTTATAGGTGTTCAATGATCGATGTTTGTCATTCAACAAGTGTCGACGAAGGCGAAAAGTACAAGTGAATTTTTCTCCGGTTTTTAAAAGTGAATAAGAACAAAACATATGTTCTTATGGAATATATGTTCAATATGGAATACAACAAGTGTCCAAAATTGGATTATTTTTGTTACGTTTGTGGTCATATCGTCCCAAAAATAGACAAACAGGATCGAAAAAAATTGTTTACTGAGGAATTCAAAACAGCGTATTGTCATTATTTTGATGAAGCAGATTTAAGTGGTAGAAATTTTACGCCGAACACAGTGTGCAAAAGTCGTTATAATATCCTTATAATATTTATACATGGAAAAGGTGCAAAGTTGTCTTTTATGAAGCCAGTAATTTGGGTGGAAGACCTAACTGGACATGATGAATCCAGGTGCTACGCATGCATAAATTATCGTCATGGATTAAACAGAAAACAATTGAAAACAAAAGTATACATTGCTGCTTTTACTGCCACACTTTCAGTTAAACGCGCTGCTGATACCGATACACCTAAACCTCCGAGTCTGGATACTGTGTCCCTGCAAGCCGAAACCGTTTTCACCAATTCGACCAATTTTAATGAAGCTGATTGGACACCCGATATTGAAAATAATGCACCACAACCGCTAACACAAATAGAAACGGATTACATTGTGGCTAAGATGAGACTATCACAAAAAATTCAGAGTTTTTGACAAAATTTTTGAAGTGTAAAAAGCTCACAGAGCAAAATGTCAGCGCAACATCATACCGAAAACGCCAAACCGAAGATTTTGGTGGACACACTGAACAAAACATGCCCTTCAATATTATGTCTATCTCGGATGATGATGCAGACTCAGAACATGAATATGAACAACCTACGAAGAAAAGAAGATCATCAGAACCACAAACGTCAACTTCAACGAGGATGGATATTGACAATAATTGAAAATGTTCTAAATTTTGTTTTTATGCATAGATAACATATGAAAATGTCATATTTTCTGTGTAAGAATAGCTGTAATATGAATCGCAATTTTTATTTTCATGCAAAATAAAATTTATAAAGAAAAAAAACACATTTGTGGATTTGTAATCCAGTTATTGGGCAAAAAATTAAGCAAAATGAATGGGCGCATATTTTAAGGGTGGCTATATACCTGATTTAGGTGTGCTTTATAAATTTTTCGAAACGTTCGAAACTCATAAATGTGGGTGGAATTTTTTTTATATCTGAGAATCACATTTATTAGAGATTATTACTTTGGTACCGCAATCATAAAAATCAAATAACCTTTTGTTTATTCCTTTTTTTTTTAATTCTGAGAATCATAAAAAAAGTCATCAATGTTTTTTCCAAAGAATTTTGAGCAAATTTTTGTAATTCATCTATCTATCTATTTTTTCCTTTAACCCCTTGTGGGGCATGGGGCGACGACAAATTCTTTCCACTTCCTTCTATCTGCTGCAAGAAACTTCAGCTGTGGCCACGTTTTATTCATTTTGGCAGCTTCTGCCGTCGTTGACGCCTTCCATGTTCGGGATGGCCTACCAATTCTCCGCGAACCTTGCGGGTTCCAACGAACGACTGCTTAGCCAAGTTGTCATTTGGCTTTCTAAGTGTATGCCCGATCCAACGCCATTTCCGCTGTCTTATTTCAATATTTATCGGTTTTTGTCCTGTATTTAGCCAGAGATCTTCATTTGAAATGGTCATCGGCCAACGGATTCTCAATATTTGACGCAGACAGCGGTTTACGTATGCTTGCAACTTTTTCGTGATAGCCGCAGTATCTTTCCAAGTTTCGCATGCATACAAAAGCACAGATTTGACGTTTGACTCGAACAATCTCAGTTTAGTGCGGCGTGATATCTTGTTAGATTTCCATACTGACTTTACGTGAAGTAATAGGACTTGACACTTTTTTCCGTTTTGGGTTTTTTATGAATTTAAAAATAAAAAAAAATTTCAGGCAAAAAATATTTTTTTTCTTCATACATTCATTTATAACTGCGAAACTGTTGCTTAGGTAGGGAAACGTTATATGAACAGATTAAAGGAATTGTAATTCTTAATTTTTTTTTAAATTTGTTTCAGCTCGCTCAATCGGACTAGTGGTTCTCGAGTTATGTCAAACAAAAGAGCCTAAAACGTGACAAATCCCCCTATACGATACATACTAACTTGAAATCGATATTAAATTATTATGTCATGTAACTTGACAAAACGAATGATGCAGAACTTCTTCTTTTCGGGGCTACTTTCACGTGCAGTTCTCAGAATTGAGTCCCAAAATCATGTGTTGTACTGTGTAATTTAATGGTTTTTTTTTGTAATAAAACCACTTTTAAATTCAAAAATAACATAAAGTAAATTAAAAAACACACGTTAATATTCACACCAGTAAATTTTATTACATTTCATCAACAAAAAGAAAAGAAAAAAAAAATTTTGTTTGCCCGCCGTGCGGATTCGAACTCTGGAACTTTTGGTGTCAGTCCATCGCTCTACCAACTGATCCAAGCAGCCTTGCTGATGTTTGCTGACATAACTGTAGCTACGTCAATTCACCTAAGCAATTTATTGTTTAATACATTGCTTCGAAAGCACGTACTTCGATACGTGCTTTCAAATATTTCAGTGATGAAATATTTCACATAAGTCCCTATATGTAGTTTCTGCGGAGTTAAAGGGAATGTAAATAGCACCAATATAGATATATTGATGATCAAAATAATTAATTTGAACTATTTGGTGGTTATAAAGTTTCTGAGAGGTGGTGTCTACTAATTGACTAGGTAAAGATTTATGTATAGCTATTAGAACACCATCACCACGGGATTGACCGGTGTAGGTATAATCTCGATCATTCCGGTAAAGAGCCCAATTGTTGTCGAGGATTTCTTCGTTCTTGATCATTCCGGCAAAGAGTCCAATTGTTGTCGAGGATTTCTTCGTTCTTGAAGGAGGCGTTTAGCCACGCATCTGCAAATACCAAAACGTTATAGTGGTATGACTTTGCGTCAACGAAAAGCTTATTTAGTTTGCCACGCATACCACCACAATTGTGATAAAAAATGTGTAGGTTATTGTTTTTAGAAGAAATTGGTTTTTGAAGCTTGAATGAGATTTCTTCAAATGCCATAGACGCTTTGAAGTGGTGTGTGAGGCATATGCTGATAGGTCCTTTTCTACCTACAGCTGGCGAGATATTAAAGCTCTCATGGTATCGAATGTAATTTTTTTTAAGTTCAGCCGGTTCGGTTGGTTTAACTCTTAACTGGTACACTTGGTCTGTGGGACCACGCTAAAAAAAGAAGAGATTATATTTCTCTCATTACACAACAATTAATTCTCTTACGCTTAGTACATTTCAAGCTTTTAGGTGTGTACATGCTTTCGCATTGATGATCAGTCGTGTTGTTTTTTCAGGCGTTCTTTGGAAAAAACCATAAGCTTGTAACTATATTTTTTAAGGTGCACTAGTTAAGGGTTAGAAACGCCAGTCTTAAGTAAAAAATTTTATATTACCATAAATTCTTTATCCACTGATTACCGTATTTTGAGGTTCATAACCGTACACACTTTTTTTTATGTTTTTTTAATGGTACCTCAAAAAATACACTGTTAAGTAACTGCTAGCGCATAAAAATTTAAAAAACAACAAGTTGATTGAAACTTAAAGTCTTAAAAGTTAGGTAAATAAAATTTGAAATGAGTTGCAATTTATTGTTCAAAAACTACGTCGGCATCACAAAAATCGGCGATTATAGTTCATACATCCCCGAATTGACCCCTAGGGATGTCAATTATATAAGCTGATCGTATTATTTTTTTCCCCTTCAACATTTTTTCAGAACACACTTACCCCCTATCTGCCAACCTCTGGGGGTCCCCATACCCATAAAACACAAAAGCTGTCGATTAGAGTTTATATCTCTCCCAATTTTAACCCTAGAGCTGTCAAATATATAAGCTGGTCCTATAAATTTTTGCCGTTCAACATTTCTTCTTAACACACATATCCCCTACAGTCACACTTCTGGGGGTCACCATACAAAAACACAAGGACTGTAGATTGTAAAACATATCTCTTCTGAATTGACCCTCAAACAGGTCCAATATGAGCTGGTCCTATAGTTTTTGGCCTTCAACATTTCTTCTGAACACACCTACCACCATGTGCCACCCATGTGCTTTGAAAAACCTTTTTGTTGGTGTTACACATCACCCCACCGATTTTAAAAAGACCAAAAAAAACCATATTTGAAATTTTTGTTATACTTCATCCATTTTTTACAATATTCAACAGCCATGAAAACACTCACTTCGAATTGGTTCTTCTACAAGAAATAGACCTTTAGACCAATCAAAAATTAAATTGAAGCAAATAAAAACATGTTACACATCACCCCATTACAGCCTATATAATTTTTAATTTATAACACTACAACAATTTTCCAAAAAAAAAAACAAAACCCGTGGGATTTCATGACTTTCTTTTATGTTTTCGAGGTAGCTTAAACCGAATATGAGTTCAGTTTTTTCGCGTCAAGTAAGGTTATCCCTGTAGGCGGGTCCAGGGTAAACCCTAAGCCCCTACAATTAATAAAATCAATATTCCCCTTTTGGATAGGGCAGGAGAGGGTTAAAATGTATGATCGTCCTTCAATATTTTTCCAAGGAGAACATTTTTTCCTTAGGACCTATCCCTTTTGACCCCTCCTGTGGGAGGCTCCCATACAATGCACCCTAATCCCCTGCAGTTAATTAAATCGATATTTACCCTTTTCGGAAGGGGAGGAGAGGGTTAATATGCTGGACCGAACCCAATTACTATTCAAAAAGGACCATTTTTCTCCTTGGGGCTTATTCCTTCCGACTCCTCCTTAGGGGGCCTCCCATACAATGCACTCTACTGCTAATGAAATCAATATTTTCCTTCTTGGGATGGGTAGGAAAGGGTTAATATGTACGACCGACCTCCAGTTTTTTTTTCAAGTGTAAAATTTTGTCCCTTGGGACCTATCCCCTACGACCCCTCCTTTGGGGGCCTCCCATACAATGCACTCTACTGTTAATGAAATCAATATTTCCCCTCTTGGGAAGGGTAGCAGAGAGTTAATATATTCGACCGACCTCCATTACTTTTTCAAGTGTAACATTTTTCCCTTTGAAACCTATCCCCTCCGAAAACTCCTTAGGTGGCTCCCATTCAGTGCACCCTACTGTTTACGAAATCAATATTTCCCCTCTTAGGGGAGCCCCACCCCTAAGGAGGGGTTGAAGGGAATAGGTTCCAAGGTAAAAAAATGTTACACTTAAAAAAGTACTGGAGGTCGGTCGTACATATACACCCCCTCCAACACATCCCAAAACGGAAAATATTGATTTCATTAGCAGTAGAGTGCATTTTATGGGAGCCCCCTAGGGAGGAGTCGGAGGGAATAAGCCCCAAGGAGAAAAATGTTCCTCTTTGCAAAGTAATTGGGGTCGGCCCTGCATTTAAACCCTCTCCTCCCCTTCCGAAAAGGGTAAATATCGATTTAATTAACTGCAGGGGGTTAGGATGCATTGTATGGGAGCCCCCCTAAGGAGGGGTCGAAGGAAAATTAGTCCTTAAAGAAAAATGTTCCTCTTTGAAAAATAATAAATGGCAGTCATACATGCCCTCTCTTGCCCTCGCCAAAGAGGTAAATATCGATTTCATTAACTGTAGGGGTTAGAGTGCATTGTATGGGAGCCCTGCTCAGGAGGGGTCAAAAGGTATAGATTCTAAGGAAAAAATGTTCCTCTTAAAAAAAAAAATGGAGGTCGGTCATACATTTTAACCCTCTCCTGGGCTCCCCAAAAGGGGAAATATTGATTTTATTAATTAATATTTTTTTATTAATATTATTATTAATATTATATTGATTTTATTATTATTTTTAGGGTTTACCCTCGACCCGACTCCAAGGAGAACCTTGAACGTGATCCGAAAAAACTGAATTCATATTCGGTTTCAGCGACTTCGAAAACATAAAAAAAGTCATGAAACCCCACGGGTTTTTTCATTTACATTGTTTTCTACATTGTTTACATTGTAAATAATTTTTTAATTTTATTGTTCTTTTAATGATTTACATTGTTTTAATTTTTGTTTTGTCGTTTATTCAATTCACGATCGGTTTCTCTGATAAGAAACCAACCACTCCTTCGTCCCCCAATCACTCCTTCGTCCCTAAATACTTCTGAATCGCCTTCATCTGCTAGTAAAATCTTTCCCCATGTTCGTCACTCTCGTCGCCGAGATTCTTCGGAAAAAAAATTTAAATCTAATCGCAGAAAGTGAATTTTCAAAGACAAATTTACGCCTATTCTTTTATAGCTCCTGAGCTTTTATTGTTTATTGTTCCAGATGAAGCTAGAAACAGCCATGCTAAAATAATTCACTTCCTGCTCTCCTATTTGAATTTTTTTTTAAACAATCTCGGCGACGATAGTGACGAACATGGAGAAAGATTTCACCAGCAGATGAAGGAGATTGAGAATCGGTACCACGGATTACATACTTATATAGATATAGGAAGTATATGTTAAGTGATTCCTATATAATTTGTTTGTTTAATGATATTTTTTAATTAGACTCTTATTAATTTATTCCTCTCCCTTCTTTTACAGTTTTAAATCAGCAAATCTTGCAGAATGTCAACCAATCTTGGCAAACATTGGCCAATACTGCCAACACTGTTGATTATTCATCACATTTGCTATCAGCCACACTGCCAATCTCCATACAACACTTCCTCAAATACTCCGAAACAATAAAAAAAGAATCCTCAGGTATTGTCGGCTCACAAATCAACTCAGGGAATTTGAATTTGAGCAATTTGGATCCATCGTCCGGCTTTAATATCAAAGGTGATGTCCTAAAGAATGGCACAAATTTAAGCTTAGCATTAGGCGGTGTCGCCCTGGCTTCGAACAACACTAATGGCAATCATCATAATGGCATTGTTGGTATGGATCATGGCCATATTCCAGCAATTGCAGAACCAAATAATGGTACTATCCAACCTGTTGGCGGTATTAACAACGTTAATGGACCCAATACCGTGGGCGTGACTAATGGTTCGGCAGTGTCAAGTACGGCACCGGTTGGCACAACGTCCACCAGCGCAGCTGGCACAACCACTACTACCACTGGCAAAAAAACCAAAAAGAAGAAGCCACCAAAGGAGAAAAAACCACGTCCGAAACCGGGTGAGATAAGAGAAACTAAGGCATTGGATGGCTCAACACTGTATTGTTGTCCAGAATGCCAGATGGCCTATCCAGATCGTAGTCTAATAGAGCAACATGTTATTTCACATGCTGTCGAGCGGAGATTCGTGTGTGATATATGCAATGCAGCATTGAAGCGAAAGGATCACTTGACCAGGCATAAACTATCGCATATACCTGATAGACCTCATGTGTGCAATGTAAGTGGAAACATAATTCTTACAAAGGTTGTTGACTGTAATGGGAAAGGGAATAATGGGGATGTATGAAAGTTCTTTAAATTAAGAGATACAAATAAATAAAAAAAAGAAAGCAATATATATATATATATAATATATGAAGTTAGCTCCGCCATTTTTTGTTTAATTTTTATTTAATTATGTGCTGGACATGTGCCAAATGTGTGCTAAGCATGTGCTGAAACAGACAAAAAGGAAGCTATTCTAATGGTATGATTTTTATTAGGTTCTTCTTTTTTAATGCCAAGCTAGACGTCTCTAATTTTTTTTTTTTTAGAAATTTAAAAGTTGTGCTGTGATGTGCCCGAGTCGTGCTCAAATATGCCGTTAAAAATTACAAAAAATCACATATTTTCAAATTCTTAAAAAGAAAACAAATTTTTTGAAAAAGGTTGCCTTACCTGCTTCTGGCTCAAAATGTCAGAGTTAGCATTAGGCGGTGAGAAGCAGGTTTCATTCGCATTTCAACAAATATGAAAGTCGATTACGAAATGCTTTTGAAATTATTGGCAGCCTTCATTTTTGTCATAAGTAGACTGTCACTTAATCATATCATTAGTTTTAAGCGAATACAATTCACATTTAAGGTATAACATACGTGCAAATTTTTCAAAAAAAAAAAACTTTTTTTTGTTTGCTTAATATGTTCTTTATAGTTTCTAGAATATACATTCATATTTTTAAAACAATACCTGACATTGCAGATTAAATAATAGTAAGTTTATCAACCGATATTTTTAAAAATATATGCAAAATTTCGAAAAACAAAAGCTTTGAACGCGATTTCCTCGAAACTAGTTTCCAATTTCAATGAATTTTACTTAATTTTATTTGTAATTTTGTCCTTTAAGCATTCCCTTTAAATTCAAGTACCTACTATTTTTTCTTTTTAGACAAAAAAGCGCGCGAAAATCTATCTCTTTGTTTTACTTCTTACTCTAACTTTCGCCATAATTTTAAAAAACCCCCCGGAGGTTATGCTTAGGGGGGATGACGAACTAGTGGTATGTACCAGAGACCTGCAGAGAATCGTTTTTTTACGACTCTAAATAACTCGTATCCACAACAACAACCACTTCCACGCGAAGCATTCTCATAACAGCGATGAGCGACGAGTGCCGCTGCTTTCACTCATCGCTCATTAGAAAGACTGCTGAATTCTAAGCACCCTCAATGACTGTACAGTCATTGAATGATTTGCGTGCACTTCAGTATTGGAGTGCGTTTTCCTTGTTTTACTTTTGTTCTGTGTTTTACGTATTGATTAAGATAAATAGCCAGCTTCTAAGTTGGGGATCGCTAGTTCAAAGAATTAAATTGTAGCAAACTTACTTTATACTTGTATGTTGTCTATTATTTGTTCCTTGTTGCTATTGTATTGTTTTTAATCAATTTCTTAAATCACTTTCACACTTGCAATGATGAATTGCTGAGAACCTTTATGTTTAGCGATGTTATAAGGAAAGCAGTAATCCAAAATAAACAGGATTGCCGCATTTAAAAGCTGTTATAGTTTATATTACTTCCATTAATTTTAATAGAAAGTTAATTATATATGTCATATAAATGTTAATTAAGCCTGCCCTTTAAACCAAGTTGTTTTTGTTGAAAATATGTTAATATGTAAATCAATAATTTTTTTATGTATGTATTTATATATTAAGACCTTTTTTAATTATTACTTTTTTTAATAATATTGAAAATGATTTTTGTAGTTTTTCATTAATTTTAAAACAATTTTATTTAATATCTTAAGAATTCTTAAAAAAAATTTTCCAAAAATTTTTACATTTTTTTTTCAATAATATTTTCACTATTTCTATCAATATTTAAATTTTTTTTTTTTATTAAATATATGCATTTACAAATTGTTTAATACTTTTTTAAGGTTTTTTTTCATACATTTGTCGAGTCCGCTAGTATTATGATATATGTATATAATAATAAATTTATATATTACATATATAATAAAATATGTCAGCGGTAACACTGCACAAGATTTCCCTTAATGACTCTAGAATCATAAGAAATGACTCTAGAATCATTAGAATCATTGAGCGGCATTCTTATGAGCGATGAGTGAAGACGGCGGCACTCGTCGCTCATCGCTGTTATGATGATGCTTCGCGTGGAAGTGGTGATTGTTGTACGCAACCGCACGCACTCGCATTCGGTTTTTGATGGATGATTTATAGTCATTCGTTCGAATCATACACTCGTTGCAGTTCTCTGGTCTGTACTTTAAAATTACATTCGATTTTTGAAGTGAAACTTTTATAGCCGCGTATACAACAATACGGCGAGCTTGATGGGGGGGTAAAACCAATGTAACGAAATGGTTCTTTCTTAAAAAAACAACAACACAGCAATTCGCCGTTGTTTAGAAACGAAAAAAAGGCTATTTAAAAATGTTTCATACTTTTACTTTCACCGAGGATTGAACACATTACGCTCGGATTCATATTCAACTGGGCCACGGAGACATATCTATTTGAGTAGCTTATTCTTATGTTAATAAGTTTATCAGTAGTTTACAATCAGTAGTTCTTTTTTTTCTTTTATGATTGAATTGAATCTTTCGTTCAATAATCTGAATGTACATTGCGGTCTAAAAGTTTGAATCTGAACGTAGCTTTTTTTCAGGATATAAGGCATTTCTCTTTTCACTTTTAGCCATTTCTCAAATTGAGTCTTGATAGCAAGTTTGAAAGCAATTTTCGAATTAGGCAATGCAACTTTGAATCTAAAACTTATTTTATTCTTAGATCTGTGAATTTTCATATATGTATATATCATATCTTTCAAAAAATCCAAATGCAGTTTTTAACACACATTTATATCGAAATTAAAAAATGTGGTATGCTGTGGTATTTGAACACGCAACCTAATGGTTACAATTTCTTCCATTATCAACTGAGTTACCGGACTACCTACTCTACTTTTAAATGAATTAAAGAAACTTGCTTCATAAAAGAAAAAGCTTCATAAGCCAGGCTTGCAGAATATTCTTTAACGCGTCTGGCTTGTATTCGTTAATAACAGACTTGCAGAATATTCTTTAACTCGTCTGCATTTGTTTGGTTAACATTAAAAAAAACAAACAGAACAAGGAAAAACAGTAGAACACGCGATAACCGATAACTCTTATCTCTTGTATTTCTTGTCGAAAATTCTTTAACGCGTCGGACTTTTGTTCGTTCATTAAAAATTTGTCCAATATTCTTCAACCTTTCTGCTTTGTGTTCGTTCATGTTTTCCCTACAAGAGCTTATATTTCGGAGTAATTTTTTCGTTAAAAGTTACAATATATATCATTTTAAAAACGTAGTGTATTTATGGACTGCATGACTGATATATCAAAGATTACAAATCGGAAATAATCTGATCCAAAAAAATATGTAAAATAAAATCAAAGAATATATAGAAATGGATGTCAAACAATCTTTTTTCACATTTTTGTTTTGTTTGTTAACGAAACTTCCGCAACGATTCAGCAATAAAAGCATGTCCGTCGTCTGTCTGTCCGTCTGTCTGTCTGTCTGTCTGTCTGTCTGTGGACACGATTACATCTGTAATTTTAAAGCTATCGCGATGAAATTTAAAAAATAAGTTTTTTTTTAAAAAAAGAAAGAACAAGTTCGAAAATAGGCCAAATCGGATGAAAACCACGCCTACCTCCCATGCAAAGTAACTTTATTTTAACCGTAAAATGTCTTTAAAATCCACAAAAATTAAAAAAATGTCTTGAAATTTGGCACATAAGCTCTTGAATCCTGGCTATGAAATTTGGAAAAATCGGATGGAAACCACGCCTACCTCCCATACAAAGTGGCATCTGCAAAAATTAAAGAAATGTCTTAAAATTTTGCACATAAGCTTTGATATTTAATATAAACCATCTATATTATATATGGTAAAATCGGATGAAAACCACGACCACTTCCCATACAAAGTGTCTTTATGTTAAACGTAAAATCTCTTAAAAATCCACAAAAATTAAAGAAATGTCTCAAATTTTGCACATTAGCTTCAATATATAAGAAGAACCATCTCTGTGATATTTGGCGAAATTGGATCGAAACCACGCCTACCTCCCATGCAAAGTGACGTCATCAAAATAGGAAAACTTTCGTTGATATATAAAATTGTATGTCATCGTGTATGTCGTGTCTAAAGACTTCGAATATACTTCAATATGGTCGCGGGGGTACCCTGCCGAAGCTCCATCCTTACTAGATTCTTATATATAAACTATATAAAAATATAAATAAAAATAGAATTAACAAAAAAATAAAAGAGAAAAGTAAGATCTGTCGTATGTGCTATGAGGATCGAGCCTGGGTACTACTTAAGTCATCAAATTAAAATAATAAATCCTCTTGATTTATTATCCTCGCGATCTAATTCTGTACGTGAATATTGAAGTTTTTAGTAGCTGTCAATAAACAAAAGGGACAATTGATATTTCCCATGATACCGCCATGTTGAAAATACTATTTGGGCTTCTGAAAAAATACTTAAGAAAAAAAGTTCTTGAACTAATAAATTAGCAATCTTCCCAGAAATTCCATTTTTGGATAAAAGTTTCACTTCTACCGCGCGTGGCGGCCACACACATCTTTTTTTTTTTTTGAGTGTACTTTTTCTTAAAGTGTATAGCTTTTATATAATATTCTATCTATATAATAAACTAATGAAATTTTTTATATACAAAATCGTTTTCTATCCTTATTCTACCCAACCAGATCTGCATGAAATCCTTCAAACGCAAGGAACAGCTAACTCTACACATTGTTATACATTCGGGTGAGAAAAAACATGTTTGCATCGAGTGTGGAAAAGGTAAGTATATAAAACCACATAAAATAGTAGGCTTTAAAATTGCTTGTTCCTCATGCAGGTTTCTATCGCAAGGATCACTTGCGCAAACATACAAGATCACACATTGCGCGCCGCGTCAAGTCCGAGGTTTCAGCACAGAATGTTAACGGTGGTGGGAGTGCAAACAATGCGCAGAATAATACGCTGCACGGTTCCTGAGGATCGTACAAGGACTTTTGGTAAATTGTTATAAAATTTCACACCACAGCATTGACAGGAATTTCATTGAAAATTTGCGAAAATTCACATTTAATACGGAATATTTTTCCATGAAATATTTGTTATGCTGGAAATTTTATAAAAAATTTATCAAATGTCCTGCTAAGCGACAAACACAGAAAAAGTTACATATTTACAAATTATTGATATAGTTTAGCAATTTTTGAATTTGAAAGATATTTTATGTTTATGTTTTTAAACATTTTTACTTGCTTTAATTTCACATTATTTAGTCTATAATTTTTTAGTTCTTTTAGATTTTTGTCTAAAGAAATTACAAGATAAATAATACTTACATACATGTATGTATGTATGCGTGTGTGTATGCAAAAAAAAGTCGCACAAAAGGTTACTAATTCTAAAAAAAGACATACAATTAGATGTGAAAAGTTTTTTTTTCTAAAATATAAAATAGCGTTAGTTTTAACAAGGTTCAAAATTTTCATTTTTGAACAACAATGATAGCAATTGAAATGTACAAAAGTTTTTCATAGTCAGCGCATTTGTGAAATATTGAAATATTCCGTTTTTTTTAGGGGATCTGTGATCTTTACTGGCTATAGCTCTTAAAAACAATGAAAAAAAAATATTAAAAAAAAAAAACACTAAAAACAAACAAAAAATAAAATAGCAATCAATTGAGGCGATTAAATGTATAAGTTTATTAAAAATATTTAATTATTATGTGCAATTTTTACCATTTTTAAGTTTGAAAGATATTATTTTTACAATGCTTATTTTTTTATTTATAAGTATTAATAATTTTAATATTACGCTAAAACAAAAAAAAAAAAAAACTATCTAGTTCTCAGATATTGATTTGTATATTTCAATAAGTTAGAATTAGAATATTTAAGATAAAACTTCAACACCATGCAAGAGTTATGAAATGCAACATCGAACCGGCTTTTAGATTTTAAACATCTGACTTAGCCCTTCAATGAACTCGAAATACAACTTATTCAGCCTTAGCAATAAACAAATAAAAGTTATACATATATTTAATTTAAACGTAAGATCTAAACCGATTTTTTTTTTTTTGGAAATTTGTATGAACTGTTTTAACTTCTATTTGTTCATTGATAAGCTGAATTTTAAGTTAAATTAATTTTATTAACTCAAACAACTACAGAAAGCAAGATTATTTAGATTACATATGTACATATATACCTAATTATTTAAAGACTTACCATACGAAACAAGCTTAGAATTATTTATAAGCTCTACAATAAGTGTCCGAAAAATAATCAAGTTCAAATACTCTACAAAATAGCTGACAATTGCAAGAATCTCAAACAACTTACTTGATAGAATACTGAATAATAACCTATAAAGATGTGTATTTTGTCAATTTCGAAAATGGTCGATTTCGGATAAAAGTACAGGCGTATCAAACTGTAGATAATAAAACCACCTTCATTTCGGTGCTACCATGATACAATTATAAGGTAAGCTCACATTTAAATAGCTACTAAAACAACAAGTTTTGCAACAACAAAGCTGTGAGAACGCTAAACGTCAAATGATAAAGGCAACAACAACAATAAGAAAACTAAAATTCGACCAGCCGATTTTGACAAAAAGCTTCCTTTTTACTCCAACTTGAGCCTACCTTATAGTTCTGCCATGGGTGCTACTATCGATTCTGTCAAGTCATAAGTTTAACTGTTTAAATTAGCTCGCGAGCAAAGAGCTTTTTTAAAAATGTATACGTATATAAATCAGGGATGATATTTGGGGGCTTTTAGGGCTTCTTTGAACCCTTTTTGATTTCATAAGCCCCGAAGCCCTTTCGATTCATTTTAGGCCCTTTTCTCTACTCTACTGAAACTCAACTGAAAAAATATCATCTAAATAGTATGCCATCAATATAAAAATTTTTAATTTTTAATAAAATGATTTTTAATAGATCTCAGTAAACTAAGTTCAGTTGAGGGTTTTAATATAAAAAACCCATTTTGAAATTACAGCTTTGGATAGCATTAAACTTAAACATTGATTGCCTACAGATACAGTACACTTGTAACAATCTATTCAAACTGTAGGAAAGTTTTCAAAAACTAGCTGTTATATGTTTTCTACAAGGTGAATTCTTACAAAACATTTAGAACCTACTATAATATAGGAAGTATGAAGATTCTTGAACACCCTCCAAAAGAAAGTCTAAATTTTCGAATCGATTTACTTTTCATTGTATCCCAGAATCCCGGTTTACGCTCGTCAAGAATTGACGATCAAGTCTTGCATTTATGGATGAGAGACGTGGATATCAACGTGAGAGAGGGCAGATTTAAAAGGGAACAGCAAAGAATTGACGTCTATTCTTGATCAATATAAATCAGGTAAAAGAAGGTTTAAAACGGGATTTCGAGGTGGAGCGCTTCATGCCCAATGCATTGCTTACATTATTTTATCGTGCATATAGATGAAAAAGTGTGGACCCTGAAGGCTCCATTGTAGACTGAAATAACTTTAACCTTAACCCACTAAGTCTTAAATGCCGTCAATTTCCAATAAATTTTCATTCATTTTTTTTTATTTTATCTGTTAAAAAAAAAACCAAAATTCCGACATACGATATCCTATATAAAATTTCATGCTCTTTCAGACTATTGCGTCAGAATATATCTATAATCATCTAAAAAATCTAAAAGCATTTTCGAAAAAATGAAAGCAACAGAAACTGCTTTGGAACATTTTTTATCACCTTATTCGATGACAATTTAACTTAATTTTTAATTAAACTTAATTTTGTTGTTCAAAGCTAAGTATACCCAAATTGAATAACATTTATAAAATTATTATTTATTATCTTCAGTCATTCCTGAATATATTTTTTAGTAGCACTGATTTTTATCTGCTATTTGACCATTTCATCCGTATCATTAATTCGTCTTTTTACAATTCTTAACGAGGAGTCTGCATTAAATTTATCATATCTTTCTGACATTCTTATGTTTATAACCAAAGACTCGAAAGAATACTTTAGGACTCTTTAATGATGAAGATATCGATCTGGGTTAGGGTTTTCTGTGAAAATTATCTATTTTTATTTTGATTATTTCTTTTTTTTGCATATTTTTGACTTTTGCAATCAATGCACAAGACTTTTCTAAAGTGGAATTGGACCTCTGTATGAAATAAAATGTTTGATTCTGAGCTGATCATTTAAACACTTTAGGACACTTTACTATTTTTGTTACAAATCAAAAAAATTTCTCTGCATAGGTTAAAACGGTGAAAGCAAAAAAAAAAAAAAAAATTGGACAAATGGGAAAATTTCAATTTGTTTTAATTTCCCGAAACAGTTTATTCGAAATCGATTGAGATATTCGTGTTCATGGCTGAATATCCAAATAGAAAGTCTTTAATATTGAATTACTACTAAAGGCCCCATTCTTGTCAAAAATGCCCTATTTTTGTATAAATTTTGGTCCTTTCACAACTAAGCCAATATCATCCCTGATATAAATTCTTCCGCTGTAAAAAAGCTTTCAATCTGCAGGCAGACTCGAAGTAGATGGGATTACGTCACTTTGTTCGCTTGATTTCAATATAATTACGTTGTGTTTGTACACCGAAAAGAATGAAATAAAGAAGCGATGCAATGTTTTGTTATATTTGTTTATATTTGATACTTTAAAAAGTAATAAAAGTATATGGGGACCGTGGGTATAAATGGACCAAAATAAAAAGCGCTGTATTCAAAAACTCCTATACACCAATATATATGCTAACCCATTAATGACAACGTATGATATATCATACGAAGAAAGTGTGTACACGTAAAAAATTATAACGCGGGCTAGATGAGAGATATTGCGCTAATTATAGTAAAGAGAAAGCATGGGTCTAAATAAAAACAAAAAAATGCAATAGTCTAATTTTCCGCGGATTACCTTTAGTTTGACAGATGAAACATCATCACAGGTAAAAATATGAGTTTTTTTGTGTCGAAAATTGCTCAGGAAAAGTGCTGCCAAAAATAGGAAAATGCAAAAAACGGAAAACGCGCACCTATTCCAGTTTTCTATAGAAGTAAAAAAACCGACAGCAATTTTTTGACATTCCTGGAAATCTCACCTGCAACCTCACCCATGTCATATCTCAGGTGTGTGCTCAGGTAAAATTTTTTTATTTTTTCTATCAACTTCTATGGTCCCCCAGATACATATTACCGAAATACATCAAAAATCGTACGAGCCGATCTATGGGCAGGCTTTAATGGGTTAATTATATAACCAGTTTGGGAGTTCTTCGCAGTTTTGTCAAAGATTTTTACTACAGCGTACCCTCTGGCACCGACTAGTCTGTGCCTCTGGTGTTATATAAATTTTCTCGTCGTAAAAAGTTTTCTTGGGCGCAAACAAACACAATAAATACAAGACAGCTCAAATCAGACGATCCGTTTTCGACTTATGCGTGGTCTCACGTATGCCACTCTGTTTTATATGTATACATAATATAGATTATAATAAATATAATTATATATGCAATAATAATAAATAATAAACAAATAATCTAATCTAATACGATTTCATCATTTTTCTATTCGCGTCTATTTGTTATTATTTTTGTACATAATACTTTCGGAAAGCTTTCAAAATGCTTTAACGATCCATTTCTTTCAGTGAGAAGCTTTAAACGTTACACGTACATACAAGCAATTTAAGTTGTGTACGTGTGGTCATCACTATTCTAATAGGAAGTGTTTTCAAAAAGTTAACTTTCTGATATACTACAACAGTCCATGGTGGAATTAAAATAAGGTGTTAGTGAGTTTTTGAGAATTGTGAGTGAGTTTGGAGAAAAACAACAAGAATTTCTTTGACTCCGTCAAAAAATTGTGAGCGAAAGAGCGTAATTGTTGATAGTTGCCAAATTGTATTATTTGCTTGAGTTGCTTATGATGTGTTATAGTTTTTATAGTTTATTGCGCGAATTAAGTGTAAATAAATATTTAATGCAATTATTTGTGCCGTGTTATGTTTGGAAAAAGTTATTGCAGTTGTCTCGGTAACATAAAGCAGGTAAAAGCACGAACTTAACAAAATTTATTTACATTGCAATTCACCATCAGCTGTTTTTGACAAGAGCGGGGAATCATAAATTTATCATTTTGAGAGAGAAGTGCCAAACTCAATAACACCTTATTCTTATTCCACCATGCTACAGTCTGTCTCACAAGAGCGTAATCGACAGAAGTTATGCTTTCTTGGGTCACACGCAGGGCTGGCCAGTACTACTGTCTTGTACTAAAAAATTACCGAATTCAATTAATCATACACAAATTTATTACTTGATTACTTTTCAAAAAATCAGTAATCACTTAAAGGTATTTAGCAATTTTTTTTTAAGATATCAGTAACCATGCAAAAGTAATCAGTAATTAATTTAAGTAATCAATAATTTTCCAGTAATGAATGAATTATTGGGATTTAGAAATTTATCAGTAATCAGGCTTTACCAATCGTTGATTACAGGTTCTTGTAAGCACTTACTTACTTAGGTGGCCAAAACAACCCGTATTCGGATTTCGGCCGACCGCAACTCTCGCCAGGCGCCTTCTCCAATCGGATATACCAAGTGCGGTTAGAGCTTCCTCGGCCTGGTCCATCCATCGGAAGCATGGTCTCCCTCGTCGTCGTTGACCAACAACCCTTGCCTCGTGCCCCTTTTCGTTGGAGCTTCATCGTCCATATGATGGACATGACCCAGCCAGCGTAGTCGCTGCACAGTTATACGCCGAACTACGTCAATGTCTTCGTAGAGCTCATACAGCTCTTGGTTCATTCGATGCGATAGTCATCGCCGACTCGAATAGAACTTTTCTTTCGAAGAGTATTGCGAAGAACTTTTCTCTCGAACACCCCCAGAGCAGCTGCGACAGTTTGCGAAACTACCCATGACTCAGCGCCATAAAGAAGCACAGGTATAACGAGCGTCTTGTAGAGTGTTAGCTTTGTCGATCGAGAGAGGGCTCTGGAACTTAGTTGCTTACTGAGCCCGTAGTAGCACCTATTAGCAATTATTGTTCTTCGCTTTATCTCCAGGCTGACTTCGTTGTTGTTATTTATGGCGGTGCTAAGGTATATAAACTCCTTGACTACTTCAAAGTTATAGCTACCGGCTGAAACGTGGGAGTCTAGACGCCGCGTTTCCTTGTTCGTAGACAGCTTATGCTTTGTGTTACCTTTATCGTCAAACCCACTTTGGCTGATTCCTTTTCGATAGCGGTGAAAGCAGCGGTAACATATCTCTTGGTTCTGCCGACAATATCAATATCATCAGCGTGCGCAAGGAGCTGGACACCTTTGTAGAAAATGGTAACATTACGATGCACACCGGCCTTTCGTACGACCCCCTCCATGAAGATGTTGAAGAGATCGCAAGACAGTCGATCGCCTTAACTGAAACCTCTTTCGGTATTGAAAGTTTCGGAGAGGTAATTTCCTACCTTGACGGAGCTGCATGTGTTGCTCAACGTTATCCTGCATAGTCTAATCAACTTTGCAGGTATACCGAACTCAGACATTGTTGCGTATAGGCAATCCCTTCTCGGGCTATCGAACGCAGCTTTGTAATCGACAAATAGATAATGTGTGTCAATTTGGTTTTCGTGGGTTTTTTCCAGGATTTGTCGTAGCTTGAAAATCGGGTCTATGGTGGATTTTCCACGTCGAAAGCCACACTGATAAGGTCCAATCAGTGTTTTTGTAATCGGCTTTAATCTTTCACACAGTACGCTTGAGAGAACCTTATATGCAATGGAAATAAGATTGATACCTCGATAGCTGGCGCAGATTGTTGGGTCTCCTTTCTTAAGTATAGGGCACAGTACGCTGAGGTTCCAATCGTCGGGCATGCTTTCCGCTAGACATATTTTGCTGATGAGCTGATGCATGCGCTTTATCAATTCATCGCCACCGGTTTTAAACAATTCAGCTGACAGGCCGTCAGCCCCCGCTGCTTTATTGTTTTTGAGTCGTTGGATAGCAACTCGGACCTCTTCATGGCTAGGTGGTGGTACTTCCACTCCGTCATCGTTGATTGGTGCCACTGAACTGCACTCTCCATGGGCGGCATTGGTGGAATCGTCACCAGTATGTAAATGGAGAAGTGCTGTCTACACAATCTCAGCGCACACTGTAACCAGATCTCCATTTTCATCTCTACAAATGGATGATCCTCTGGACTTGAAATCATGGGTTGGACGCTTAACCTGTTGATAGAATTTCCACGCATCCTCCTTGCCCTGGTATACCTCTAGTTCCTCACGCTCACGCTTTTCCTGCTCACTTTTCTTGCGTCTGAAAAGGCGCCTCTCTTCCTTCCTCTTTTCGCGGTAGTTTTCTCGCACGGCTCGCGTTGCAGCTGACTGCAGCGTTTTTCTATATGCGGCGGTTTTTACTGCTGTCGCAATGCGACACTCCTGATCGTACCATTGGTTCCGAGGTTGCGGGCGCCGAAAACCAATTACTTCTTCAGCGGCAGCGCGCATGAAGTAGGATATATGCGCCCAAAGTCCGCCGGTTTGTTGAGCTTAACCGAGAGTTGAGCGGAGTAGGTCTCGGTAGTCCGTTGTAATTGCAGCTTAGCGACATCTAGCTTTCGTTGCATTCCTGTGCGTATGTTCTCCACATTGCAAAATCGCATTCGGATATTGGCTGCAATAAGATAGTGGTCGGAGTCATTGTTGACCCCCGAAAATGTACGCACATCTAGAACACTAGAGGCATGCCTTCCGTCGATTACAACATGATCCATTTAGTTTCAAGTTTTTTGATCCGGGGACAGCCTTGTGGATGTTAAGTTGCTTAAATCTGGTGCTACTAACTTCCATGTTTCGCACTGCGGCGAAGTCGGTCAGTCTTAGACCGTTGTTCGTGCAGGTCTCATGACCGAACTGACCGACAGTGGGGCAAAATGCCTTCCCTTCAGACTTTCGCATTAAAATCGCCGAGGACTATTTTCACGTCAGGACTGGAAGGTTGTCCATGTCCTTGACGGCTTCATCCTTTTCCTCCGTCGGGGCGTGCGCGCAAATAAGGCTGATGAAGAAAAATTTTGCCTTGATGCGGATCGTGGCCAATCTTTCGTTAACAGGTGTGAGCCGGGAAACAAGGTGGCGTACTTGCCGGCTAGCGACGAATCCACATCCAAATTCGGGCTTCTCCGCATGGCAGCTGTAGTAGATATCGCAGTGTGCTTTTTTAGAGCAGCCTTGCCCTTTCCATCGCATTTCCTGGATGGCGGTGATGTCTGCCTTTATTGTTTTGAGGGCTTCCGCCAGTTGGATAATGGCACCTTCCCTTTAAAGTGTCCGGACAATCCAGGTGCATATCCGTACATCATTGTCCGTTTTTCGTTTGCGGTGGTCGTCAAAGTAATTGTGGTTCTTATCCGAAGCTGGTGTAGTTTTCATTGGGCAATAGTAATGTGGCGGGACCAGAGAGCTTGCAAATAATGATGTCGTTCCACATGTTGGATTGTTTGAACGCTCGAAAAAATTGGCCCGTTACTTTGTCATCTAACATTGTTGAATGACATGTTAGATCGTTTGAAAGCCCCTAATGTCAAATTTATGTGTTGTATTTTTACAATTTGAAGGCAATTTTAAGCCTTATAGTCCCGGAACTGTCGGAACTAGAAAAAGTCCGGGATTGAAAGCCCTACTATACATTTATAAATTAAATGAATTTGTTTAATAACAAATTCAACACCTAAACATACTTACCTACCATTTGTTTTTTTTATTGTTGAACGTCAAATTTCCTGGCCAATGAAATGTACGGGCATATAATACTTACTTACTTAGGTGGCGCTTACAACCGTCAGTCGATTGTGGCCTGGTGTAAGAACTTGCGCCAGCCATTTCTATTTTGCGCTTGCTGGCACCAGTTAGAAGCTACACGTTTCGTCAGGTTGTACTCGACTTGGTCCTTCCAAAGGAGATCCGGTCGTCCTCTTCTGCGTTGACCGCCGCTGGGTATCAAATCGAATACTTTCTTCGCTGGAGCGTTGCCTTCCATCCACTCAAGGCTGAGCGAAGCCGCTCAATTTTTATGCGCTTTACTATGTCGATGTGGGCGTATAGGTCATACAGCTCATCGTATTCGGTACTCGCCATTGGCGCAGATTGGTCCGTAGATATTACGAAGGATATTTCTCTCGAAAACTCCCAAAGTCTTTTCATCAGATCTGCTCAACGTCCAGGTTTGTGCTGCATATAATAGGACGGGCATGATTATTGACTAATAGAGCGTGACTTTTGTACGTCGAGAGAGAGCTCTGCTTCTCAATTACCTACTGAGTCCAAAGTAACACCTGTTGGCAATAGTTATCCTTCGTTATATGTCACTACCGGAATCGTTGGTGGAGTTTAGCTGGATCTCAGGTAGACAAAGTCCTTCTCAACCTCAAAGAAGTTGTTGTCAACAACACCTGGGTGGGTGCCAAGACAATGCGACTGTTTGTTTGTTGGCTGTTTTTTGTTCGTCTTATCTGCGTTCACTGCAAGACCCATGTGACTCGACTCTTTTTCTTATTTGGAGAATGCTGCACAGACTTTGCGTGTATTATGGCTAATGATATCAATATCATCAGAATACGATGCCGCTTTGCCTTAGATCAACAGCTCGTATGATATTCTCCATTATTAAATTAAAAACGTCGCACGATAAGGAATCACCTTGCCCCAAACCTCGTTTGGTAACCAATGGGCGGAGAGGTCCTTCACGATTTAAACTAGACTGTTGCTGTTGCGCAGTGTCATCCTGCATAGACGAACTAATTTTGCAGTTATACCAAATTCAAACAAACTTGAGTATGAATGCTTCTTTATTGGAATGTCGAAGACGGCTTTGTAATCGAAAGATGGTGGGTGTCGATTTATTTCTTTAGGGTCTTTTCCAAGATTTGTCGTAGCGTGAATAGATATTCAGGTTGGTGGTAGATTTTCCGGGTCTGAGGACACAATGATAAGGTCCAATCAGTTGGTTTCCGATGGGTTTCAGTCTTTCACTTAATACGCTCGACAGGAACTTATATGCGATATTTAGCAGGCTTATCCCACGGTAGTTGGCACAAATGGTGAGATCGCCGCTCTTATGTGGATTGGGCAGTGTACACTGAGGTTCCGATCGTTTGGAATGCATTCTCCCCGACCATATTCTGCCATATTCTACATTGAAACAGAGCTTCACCTCCGTTTTTAAACAGCTCAGCGGGTCGGTCAGACATTAGTTAAGTGTGAAAAATACGTCCAATACGCAACAAAATTACGTTTTCCATGTTTATTTCAGGGTTAAAAGCTCCTCAAAAAGAACTTATCTCACGGAAGTTTATCACTTAAAAAATTTTCAATTTTGAATTTCGAAAATAAATCATAGAAATTTAATGAAATTACTGCTTTATAGTTTATATAGTATTCTGTCAACTTAGTGAACCATAAACATACATACTTGCTTACACCTTTTAATTCACCGTTATCAAAAATGCAAGACTAAAAATTGTAATTACAAAATTCCCAACAAATGTGAATCCGATAATAGTCAGAAAAATAATCTCGACTGCAACTTAATGCAAAATAGTTATTAAAATAGTACTTTAAGCTCAAGCAAAAAAGAAAAAAAATAAAAAACAAACAAATTAAAATAGAATATAATAATACATTTGTACCAAAATGAAGAAGCTATGCGCTGTTATTTATTTTTTCACATAAAAAGAGAGGAAACCCAAAATAACAAACCAACAACAAAAATAAAGTTCAAACACTTCCAGAAAGTGACGCAAAATACTGTTCAAATTATGGCATTTGAAAAATAAAACATACTATAATCATAGCAAATAGTACACAACAAAAAACAAAAAAACAACAAACAAACAAACAAACCTAAGGAAATAAAAGCATTTAAATTAAGTATTTTAAAGACAAAAATATTTTGTTACTTGTCACAATAAAAATGAAAATTCGTCTGGACTCACTCAATTGAGGGTGTAGCCGAAATTTGTTGCTCATATCTTTTTAATAAAAATGCAAGCTTTTCTAACAAAGTCCCAGTTTACACTCGTCAAGAATTGACGTTCAAGTTTTGCATTTATGGTTGAGAGATGCGGACATCAACGTGAGAGAGAGGGTAGATTTAAAAGGAAATAGCCAAGAATTGACGTCAATTCTTGATCAGTGTAAATCAGGCAAAACAAATCCACTTCAATTAGCTACAGTTATAAAAATTACAAAATAAGAATACGATTTAAATAGCAACAAAAAACACACTCACGTGCAATGTAATGTTTGCGAAAAATCGCAAACTTGAGTTGAGGTTATTTTGAAATAAATGTATTCATTAATGGTAAACTTATAAAACATAAAAAGTTAAAATAACTTCTGCAACATTTTATACAATCGTTTTAAAATAGTAATGAAAAAAAAAAGAAAAATACTGCGTCTCAAACGTATTAAACATACACAAAATTTTAACAACTTTAGGAAGCGCACTTTAAATTAATTTTTCAAATGCATAGATATATAATATTTAAATTAAATAAAAACAAAAAACGATCTCTAGCCAATAGTTATTAAAAATAAAAATATTATACGAACAATTTAGTAAAAAATTGCATACTTCATGTGAGATAATAAAAAAAGACAACCACAAGCATATAAAAACATACTTGCAATAAGTACAAATCTTTTAAGTATTTACTAAATAAAAAATAATTACTCAACTTACATACAATACCATATACACACACACACACACACACTCCAGCATACAATAACTTATAATAGTAACGTGCAAAATAATTTATGAAAATTTTTATTTTCGCATACAAAAGTAAAGAAGTATTAAATAAAATGTTAAGTGCAAATTAAGAAACTCTCACGTCTTATGCTTACATGAAAAAATCTGACATAGGTAATATAAAAAAAAAGAAAAATTGACATTTATTAATAAACATTTTATCTAAGAAGAAAATTATCATGTCCACATTAAATTCGCATTCTTAACTTTAAAATTTAAGTACCGTTAAATTCAATTTTAATCAAAGATTGTCAGGAATTTGACCAATTAACCAATTACAAATTACACAATTAATGACTAATTAACCCTGCAGTAGTCGCGCAGTCTACATATGAAAGCCACTCATGTAAAATAAATTATTAATTTCAATTATTTTTATAACCTTGCGTCCACACGTGCAAGTGCAAGTTCGAAAAACTCATTACATTCAAACATTGGAGGTGTTCATATGTCAGTCAAATCAAGGTTGATTTATAAGATTGTCGCAAGGGACAGAGTGAGTACCCATAATTGTCAAATCGAAGTTGACAGCTAATAGAAAATCTGCAAGTGCTTCCTTTCATCATCCATTTTTCTTTCGTAGTCATTCGCAAAATTGGCTGGTTTATTAAAAATTATGGGCACTGAGAAGAGAGTGCGATCAGCCCTGCGACAACATTATAAATCAACCTTGAGTCAAATGATTGAATCAATCAAAATTTGTTGTTGCTTTCCTATGTAAAAAAAAAAATGGACCCTTGTCTCAGAGCGAAAATTAACTCCAAAATTTTCTCGCGTCAGTCAAAATTTTGATTTAGCTCCAGACCTGCATCAATCAGTCAAAGGGTTGCATTATTTCATTGTCTGTTTTTTAGTAGGCAATTATATCAAGAAAAGTAGTTAACTCGAAACAAAGGTAGTTTTTTGAAGAGAAAAAGAGGTGTAGTTTCTTCAGTTTCTGCCATAATTTCATTAATTATATTATTTTGTTTTTATGACGTGCATCCGATGGACATCCAAATAGGAATATTTTCCGGCGTTTTGATTTCCTAGTGTTATCAATTTTAATCCTAAAAGATCAACTTTGGGTGTGTGTCAAAAGGAAACTTTTCACCCGTGGTAGGAAAGAAAATAGCAAGTTCAATAAAATTTGTGTGTTGATTTAAATTTGTCTTTTTTTGGTGTGTCAAATGGACGATGAAATTTTGACAATTACAAATTTTGACGTTCAACATTTCGGTCGTGTTTTAGAGCATTTTTAATGGTAATATGCATGAAAAACATTTTTGATTTATATTTATATGTCGCTCACAACGTTATTCGCGTCTACGCTTCATATGCTGCTAGCTTAGCTTATGCTATGCGGCTGCAGCAACCTAGTAAAGGGTATCAATAAATTAAATTATGAATCAAGGGTAATTCGAGTGCCATGACCGATTGGATTGGAAGAGACATATACGACGGCTTCAAAGGCAGCTTTGAACAATCACGTGGAAATTGCGGACCGGCGGAATGTTTACCTGCTGGCGGCATTGCATTTGGCAGCGGAGCGGATGTATGCTGTAGCCGTGCATCATTGCAATAGCCTTTTCCCATTTGCATGCACCAGCAGTTCCGCGATATCCACGTGAGTGTGCCATCATTCTTTGTTATCTTCCATTTGCAATATTTTCACAGCACTCGGATTGCCATTGATTAGTACTCGCTTAAAACAAAAGGAACTGGAAATAAAAGGAACAACTACAGCATCTCGCGTTAAAAGCCACAATTTATCATCAACTTTACCGCACAGAACTAAACACATAAAAATGCAGCTTTCACTAAAACTCACAGTAAAAATTATATTAGTTTTTATTTATTTCGGTTTTATCTTTACGTTAAAAGAACGATAGTTTAATTAAGAAATTCACAAATTAAAATAGCTATTCAAATCAAAATACAGCGCGGAAATGAATGTAATGTTTTTTTTCTCACTTTTTGGATGTGTCAAAAATTCACTTTTCGATTGTATTCAATTATATTCACCTCACAATTGCCAAAAATTGATCTACCAACTGTCAAAATTTCATCATCAGAGTGAAAAGTTTCCGATTGACACACACTCTTTATTTCTGATATTGTTCTCCTTTTTGTAAAATTTTTATGCACATAAAACAACTCAATCAAAGAAACACCCAAATAAAGTGATGCACACAGCACGATATGAATTCACAAAATAGTAGGTAGCAGAAAAGTAAGAAATGCCTGCGTCGGAGCTTCAATCAAAAATCGTGTGTGGGCAAGCGTCAATCAAAATTTTCAGAGAGAGTAAAAGAGAGTAAAAAATCACGATATACTTCAATCATATGACTGACGTGTGAAGACCTACATTTTTACTAACACACTCACATTTTCGGACTTGCATTCTACTTGCAGCGCTACTAGCAAGGAAATTTCAGAGGCAGTGGATTTTGGCACTTGCTGCAAGTAAATGTCAAAAAGGGGGCTTAAAGTGATGCTTTTTGTACATTTTTCCGGTATTTCCGCAATTTTATACAAGAAGCAACACTGGTAGCTTGTTTTCCTCGTTTTTTTACTTCTTCATTTCAAGCAATACTGGAATTGCAGGGAGATCCTTCGCATTCGACGACATTTTTAAACGAACTTGCACATGTGGATGCTAAAGCAACTTGTAGCTAATTTCGAACTTTTTCGAAGACAATATATATTCCCTACTTGCAAGTGATTACTTCCACGTGTAGACATAGGGTAGAAAGTTTAATTATGTTCTTATTGATAAATATTAATGAATAATATAATAATAAGATTTAAAAATAAATAACCCAGCGTCCACACGTGCAAGTGCGAGTTCGAAAAACGCAATACATCCAAACATTTTTACTAACACACTCACATTTTCGGACTTGCGGCCTACTTGCAGCGCTACTTGCAAGGAAATTTCAGAGGCAGTGAATTTTGTCACTTGCTGCAAGTATATGTCAAAAAGGGGGATTATAGTGATGCTTTTGTGCAATTTTTCCGGGATTTCCGCAATTTTATACAAGAAGCAACACAGATAACATGGTTTTCTCGTTTTCTAACTCCTTCATTTCAAGCAATACTACAGTTGCAGAGAGAACCTTCGCATTCCACGACATTTTAAATGAGCTTGCGCTTGCACATGTGGATGCTGAAACAACTTGCAGCTAATTTCGAACTTTTTCGAAGACAACTTTATTCTTCCTTGCTTGCAAGTGATTACTTGCACGTGTGGACGCAGGGTAAGCAAGTACAATTAAATTTGTATATATACGTTTTAAAATTGCATACATATGTAGGCCGCGCGACCAATCATTTAATCATAATCAATCATTTAAGTACGCGATTACTGTAGAGTTAATGATTAATTAATGCGTGGTACATATTATCATGCTCAAAAGGCATACGGCCGCTACATGTCGCGTATAAGCGTGTAAAAAACTCAAGTACACACAATCATTTCGTTACGTTATTCGGCTAAATCTTATTTTTAATATTTTGTAATAAACTTTGTGTTTTTTGCCTTTTGTTTACTTTTTTTCTGAACAAGTAGCAAAACAATTAGTACAACGTATCTGACATCAAACAAAATTTGTTGTTGTTTTCACAGGTAAAGGAAAAAACTGGAATTAAAGGCCCAGGGATTCCCAATTTTCCACCTTTTAATAAAAAAAAATTAAGTTTAAAAATTTTTTTTATCTAAAGATAAGTTTTTTAAATTTTTGAATAGTTTATTAAATTGCATTTTTTCAAAGACTTGCAACGATTTAAGTGTTAAATAAAATGTTTTTCAAAAATTTATAGAATTGAGCTATTAACTAAAGCTATATTTCTCTATTATCTCAAAATTTGCTATTATAAATAAAAACTTGATATTTTAAGGATAAATGATAGATTAATATAAACAAAAGTTTTTTTCTCTTCTTTTTAGAAGTGTTATTTTTCTTGTTTTTTTTTTTAGCAAAATCGTTAATTGCATTATCGAAGTCTATTTCATCACTCAGTTGGTTTTCTATAGATAATATTGCAAGATTTCGTAAACGTAGCGTACTCATCGTCGATCCAAGATAGGTTTTTATAAGTTCTAACTTATAAAAGCTCCTCTTACAATTGCCGACACTTATAGCTATAGTTAGAAAAATTCGCAATAGTATTACAATATTCAGAACTGTGTGTGTGTGTGTAATTGTTATAGTTCAATTAGGCCTTTCTTACTTGCTATTTCTTTGTTCATAAAGTTGACATTCTAGCTTACTCTGCGTCCAGACGTTCAAGTAATGACTTGAAAGTAGACAATATATATTGTCTTCGAAAAAGTTCGAAATTAGCTGCAAGTTGCTTCAGCGTCCACATGTGCATGTGCAAGTTCATTTAAAAATGTCGTAAAACGCGAACGTTTTCCCTGCAATTGCAGTATTGCTTGAAATGAAGAAGTTAAAAACGAGGAAAACATGTTACCAGTGTTGCTTCTTGTATAAAATTGCGGAAACCCCGGAAAAATCCACAAAAAGCTTTACTTTAAACTCCCTTTCTGACATTTCCTTGCAGCAATAGCCAAAACTCACTGCCTCTGAAATTTCCTTGCAAGTAGCGCTGCAATTAGGCTGCAAGTCCGAAATTGTAAGTGTGTTAGTAAAAATGTTTGGATGTATTGAATTTTTCAAACTTGCACTTGCACATGTGGGCGCTAGGTTATTATCTGAAACCAAGGAAGAATCAAGGGAGTGAGGAATGCACACCTTTCAGCAAGAAGATGAAGCTGGTGAAACCTTATGGAAATTTCTTTGATCGCACTATCCAGTGAATCAAAAATTTCTCTCCTCAAAACAGTTTCATACGATAGTCAATCATCTTTCGATTGTTCATCTGACATTTGTTTATTTTTTCTGCAATGACGCTCTATTGCGGTTGCCAAATCCTCAAAAACTACTTTAACGTTAGCTTTTGAATTTTTAACTAATTCGTCTTTGTTTTTAATAAAAAATCATTTTAAAGTGCTCAGTTTCATGTCACATTTCTAAATATATAATCCTTTGTTTGTAGGTATACTTGGGTGTCGTTAATTTCTTCAATGACGTATGATTGCAGTACGCTAAGTAGAACGCCAGCATCCGACCGTGTGACGGATCTTAAATATTCACAAATTTTTTGAAGTGAAATTTTTATAGCCGCGTATACAACAATGCGTCGAGCTAGATGGGGGGTAAAACCAATATAACGAAATGGTTCTTATAAAAACAACAACAACAGCAATTCGCCTCACTGGTTGTTTCGAAACGAAAAAATGGCTATTTAAAAATTGTTCATAGTTTTGCTTTCACCGAGGATTAAACACACTACGCTTGGATCCATAGTCGGCTGTTCCACCCACTGAGCCACGGAGATATATCCATTTGAGTAGTTCATACTTGTGTTAAATTTTACAATCAGTAGTTCATTTCTTTCTTTTATGATTGAACTGAGTCATTCGTTCAATACTCTGAACGTACATTACGGTCTAAAAATTTGAATCTGAACGTTGGTTTTTACAGAACATTAGAATACTTTTAGGCATTTTTCAAATTGAGTTTTGATAAATTCAGAAAGCAATTTTCGAAGTAGGCCTTGCATTAATTGATTTGAAAACAGCACAGGCTGCAATAATAACGAATGCAACTTTGTTTCTAAAAATTGTTTTATTCTTTGATCTGTGAATTTCCATATAAATATCGTTTCTTTCATATAATTCAAATGTAGTTTTTAGCTCACATTTATATCGAAATAAAAAAATATTCGCATGCTGCAGTATTTGAACACACAAAATACTGGTACCAAGTTCTTCCATTACCAACTGAGCTATCAGATTACCTACGCTTCTATGATTGCTTTCAGGCTTCTTTGTATTTTGTTCGCTTTAATGCAAGGGAGGCAATGGTGCGATGGTAGCACGTTCAATTTGCAGTCGAATTGTACGCGGTTAGATGCGAGTACGGAAAGGGAAATGAGCATTATTCTCGACACAGGTTTTTCGACAAATTTTTTCTTTATAATAAACAAAAAAAAATAAAACAGCAAGATCTGTCGTCTGTGGTATTAGGATCGAGCCTGGGTACTAATTAAGTCATCAAATTAAAATAAAAAAAAATCCCCTTAATAATCAACTGTATCACGAAAGTAAAAAAAAAAAACTACGATCTAATTTTGTACGTGAATATTGAACTTTTCAGTAGCTGTCCATAAACAAAAGAGGCAATTGATATTTCTCATGATATCGCAATGTTGAAAATACTAGTTGGCTTTATGAAAAAAAGACAGTTCTTGAATTAATACTGGTATGAAGGCAGACTGCTTTTTAACCATTTGGTGACACTGACGGAGGGAATGTTAAATAAATTAGCAATCTTCTCAGAAATTCCATTTTTGGGTAAACGTTTCACTTCTACCGTGCATGGCGGCCAACTGTATTATTTATCGGTATTTTTTATCAATACCATATTTTTCTAACTTTTGCAAAATCATACTTGACAGATTTTCACCAGTTTTGCCATTCGTTTCAATAAAATCAACAAATGACTGCAAGACTGTTACTTTATTTCCATCAATCATTTCGTATCGCAAAAATTTACTGGTTTGATCTTTGTGAGCAACATCAGGAGTTGAGTTGAATATCATAGAAAAATACTTGGTTTTTTTAACTTGCTGTAAAACTTTGCTTCTAACCTGCCTTAATGTTAACAAACTCTTTTCGAATTGTAGATTCACTTAATATATGCTTGAACATGAAGCATACTAGATTCATGTTCGAAAATTTTCGTATATAATTTCCACCACTTATTAAATCCTGATTCAAAACTTGAGTGGCCAGTGCCTTTAAACAATCTGCGACAAAAGCAGTAAAGACCTTTTTTGCAGCAGAGTACACCAACCGCGATCTCAAAATGTTTCCAATATTTGCCAGAGTTCGGGAAAAAAACACTTTGGTTTGGGATCACTTGGGTTAGTTTTCTATTCCGACCTTCTGTTGATTTACCATGACGAATAGATCCTCCAAAGTCGCAATTTAGATTTTGAAGAACTGCCGACCCTTGTTGAACACGCAAGATTTGCCAAAAATCAACATCTTAGGATAACATGCCTCGAGTAACTTCCTCTGGCCCACTACTTGCACTAGGTAACTGCTTAAAGCATTTCAGTTAAGAACTCTTACCTTTTTTCTTTTTTTGCTCAAAGCGGCTCTACTTTCCCGTACTCGCTTCATTTAAAAACCTGAAAGAAAAACTAAAAAAAAAAAAACACATAGATGACATTAACTGCGTGTATACCACCTTCACTAGCTGTTAGATAGGTGGAAATTATCGCCTTACGTTATTAAACACAACAATTACAATTTCAGTTTATAATTTGTTTTATTACTCAAACAACAGTTAATTTAATTTAAAAGCAGTTTTGGATGGCAGTTGTTGCTGTGTTTACCTTTTGGTTGTGTTCAATGCGGAGCTATTAAAAAATGTTTCCATATACAGTTGTGGGCAAACTTTCTTTCATATAATTGGATTACTGTTATATAAATTTTTAATCGACTCCAATAAAATTTTACTATCATTTCTTGTATCATTATTACACTACGTTCACACTGACAGCTAAATGCGCATTTAATGAAATGCGCATTAGCAATTTAGAATGTATGGCCGTATGCTCTTTGAAGGAGTAAAAGAACCAAATATATATTTTGCATTTTGTAAATGCGCATTAAGCTCGCAGTGTGAACGTAGTATTAGCTTGCCGCCCTCAAAGAAGTGCCACCCTGATTTAGGAGAATGAATATATAAAAAAATTGCGAAAAGTTAATTTGCCAAAAGGCCCGGTCACATGATCAAATTTTTCATCTAACAAGTCATCAAAAAATTTGACCAACAGAAATATATATGGAATTTGACGAAAAATTTGACATGTGAACACTCATCAAATTGTTGGTCAAATCGTTTGACGATAATCAAAATATATTGATTTTTCAGTTGTTTGACCAACGATTTGATGAAAAATTTGACTTGTGAACACTCGTCAAATTTTCTAGTGCGATTTCATCACTTAAAAAAAGATTTCAACGCGAACACATCAATTCAAAATGCACCATGAAGAAGATTTTTGTAATGATTTTATTGAAATTTATAGACTACATCCATAATTGGCAGATTAAATTGGAAATTTACAAAAAAAAAGATTATTTAGAATTAAAGCATATGGATTGCTGCTGATGTGTTCACTTCGGTGTGCATGACAATAATGAAATTTGACGAAAAATTTGATAATATGAGCACTCGCGTGGTCAAACTGTTTGACCAATATTTTGATGAAGAATTTGATAATGTGACCGCCCCTAAATGTGTGCTTGTTTGAAGATTTGCTTACACTGTTATATGGTATGACATATTGCATGACAAAGATCACAATTTTTTTTAAATTTTTTATCATATGGCAAGTGATGCTGTCTTATACTATGTTCACACTGAGGGCTAAATGCGCATTTAACGAAATGCGCATTAGCAATTTAGAATGCGTGGCCGTATGCTCCTTGTAAGAGTAAAAGAGACAAATATATACATTCAATTTCGTAAATGCGCATTTAGCTCTCAATGTGAACGTAGTATTACATAGGTTCGGACTATGATATTGTATGAACATGGCGCATGTATCCCATATGAGCACGATAATATTTCTGTGGCGACAAAGATTAACGACTAAGCTCAAAACATCGTAAAAAAAGTTATTTTAATTGCACTAACTACGATCTTTTTTCTGAAATATATGAACCGTTAAGCCAACGAAATATGTGCAGACATAACTGGTAATCTATTCTGTGCAAAAGAACGGATTTCTGCATTCTTCCAAAGATTGGCAATAAAGAAATGCCAAATCGCTTTTTTACAATGTTTCTAGCTTAGTCGTTATTCCTTGTGGCAACAGATTTGTTGTCATTAGTTGTTGTCATAAGTGTCAATTATACAAAAATATATCAACCGCATAAATATTTCCACGGACATCATATTGTATGTAGATGTGTTTGGCGACAAGCTATGGTCGCCATAAGAACTGTGTCTACTACCTTGCTTCTTGTGTCATGTAACAACACAGGTAGACTTATTAGAGCCCCTAGATGGAATTACTTATTGTATGTACCTGTCATGTTATCACACATGTAGTATCGTTCGTGTGCGAAAATATACGTTGGACACGTTTACGACATGAGCGATCGTTTGGGTGCGTGTCAATCTAACTTAGTTCATTTTCACATTCGATTAAAATTTTCGGGAGAAGCGCATCCCGCGCGAAAAATTACCAACTTTTAGTAAGAACTTTTTAAAATATATAGAAGTCTCTCAGAAACTTGGAAAATATAACTTGAAAATTGAAGGCATGATTTATTATTACTGCAGCAATGTTCACTCGATGTTCACTCTTTGATAGCTATAAATTAATGGAATCTATACAACATGTGTGACAGTGTAGGGGCAACGAAAACAGTCCCGTCGAGTTTTGTCGAACTGCATGTTCATCCAACATGGTGTTCTGTCTGGCGGGCCCTAAAAGGAAATATTTAAAAACAGTTGATTACTCATATGAATTTAGTAGATCGCCTGCTTCATGGTAGAATAAGACAAGGTAGTGTTAGTAGTTAAAATTCTCTCTTGTGCTGGGTACCGCACCTGTCAAAACCAGGTTTTTACGAATAAAAGCAAAACAAATAACAAAATTTGCAGATTATGATATTCTATGTGTTTGACTGCGGTACCCACCGCTCCGAGACGACACTACCTTGTTAAATATACCTTGGCCTGCTTAGCTTGCACGGTGTTTACACAAGGCGGTGGCGTTAAGACAGTTGCAATACATTCACAATTTTTTACCCATATACACTCACTTTCGCAACTGTCTGGCCAACTGTCTTAACTTTTTTACATGCAGTTCACCAGACAGTAGAATGACATTTTCAATATTGAATGGAAATTGGAAACTGTTAATAATTTGACTACCTCTTATTTTTTAAAAGAAAAATATTTATAAAATTTTTCGATTTTTGTGTAAATCATGGTTTTATCGTCAGGCCAATATATTTGGCTTGTGCAAAAACTTCTCTATACAAGTTTTCAATAGACTGTTTGTTATAATGGCGTAATAGTATACGATTCATTCCATTTACAAGGATCCACCAATTTTCATGAATTTCTTTATTAGATTTATATCATTGACGCAAACTAGAAAAGGGCTTAAGCGAAAATATGTTTAATAGAATCAAAACAGTTTTCTTGTTACAATTATTTCTCAAAATATTACTACATTTCAAACTATGCAATATACGATTATTCAATTAAGGTAGAACAAAACCTTATTACTATCGTGAATAGGTAGCTAAAACAACATCCAATTATTTACATTTCTCCACCTCAGAAAACTAAATTAAAAAACTCCTTTTCAACAAAATATAATCATTCAAAAAAGCATTTCTTTTGCATTAGCTTGTGAATTTTTTTGTTAGTCTTGATTATTCTTATCTTCATTATCAATATCCACATCCTTATAATCATCATTAAAACAAAATATTTTTACATTTAAATTTTGTATAAATTTAGATTCAAATAACTTAAATTCGTTTTAATTCATAAAATTTAACCAATCACTATTTACTTAAAATTGTAAATTGTTACTGTACAGAAAGAACACAAAAAAAAAATTTCAACTAATTCAACACATTTTCGACTACTGAACATCACTAGATACATTATGAATAAAATTTACATTCTTTTATAAAACAAAAAAAAAATAAAAAAGCATTTTTAAAAAATATTAAGAAAACTTGGCAAATAGTATTAATAAATGTAAAAAAATGCAACAAAGAATAATGTTTCTCAGGGATACAGCCTCCAAAACAAAGAACAAATAAATAATTTTCGCAATATTAAAGTAAATTTAAAAATAAATTGAAAAAAAACCAAAAAATATTAGATAACAAAACACAAGTGAACAATTAAACAAATTTAAAATTGAAGAAAAAACAATGTATTAAAAAATTTAATAAAATACCAAGTTTAAATAAATGTAAATTAGACTTTATATTTATGTTCTAGCCAACAATATTACTTCTTAAAGTTAAAAGAAATTTGTTTTAAGACAAATTGGAAGTAAATTTTCTCTTTATTTAATTTTTCGTTTAATTTACAAAAAATTAATCGTTTTATGTTCGATTGGTTTGTGAGATGTAGAAATTTGCTAAAAGCTGTTTACATTGCCTTAATGTATGTTACGACGTGTGGTGAAAGAAAGTATGATCGAATTTCGTCACACTGTTACGTAAAGAAATTAATTTTTCACTTTTAGACTTTTACACTGTCTCATCACACTTTATGAAAATTAAACTTGCAAATTTATGCAAGTAATTAGAATTAGGTTGCAATTATAAACATAATATGCATGTTTGCCCACTAATTTCAATTTGATTACTAATTAAAAAGAAATATATGTTAAAAGTCAATTTTATAGTAAACTAGATCTCTGGTGGATAGATTGTGTTATAGAATTTGAAAAAAACCTTAAAATAAAATGTAATGCGACATGTGAAAAAAATCAAAACAAATTCGAAAATGTTAGATTTTTTTCTGTTTTGACTATTTCACATTCGATCACACATGAAAATATTGACGTATCGTAACACACTGTAGGACGATGTAAAATGGCTTTAAGCACACTTTAGAAGCGTTTACACATTAAAACTTTTAAAAAAGCAAAAATTTCTCGCTTAAATGTGTGGCAGTTTAAATTATTTCTATTATTGAGTTCTTAACTCTTACAGTGGAAGAGAGATAAATCGCAGAAATGTATGTGATTAAGTTATGGGAGCGCTAGAAGAATAACACATTCACCTTAATAAAGATGATTAGGTTATTTTTGATAAAATATGTGTTTGTATTCTATATTTTTTCCTGTTCATATAAAACCGATTTTAGTTTTTACAAATTGAAAACGCATGTTTGTGGACTGAGAAATCAAATAACTGTGAAATTTTGGTAGGGCAGATATAAAAATTACTTAAACGAAGTACTTTCCATGATACAATGAACTAGGTAGATGCAAGGGAGAGAGCGTAGACTTAAAACCTCGTAGAAAATAAGAAAATAGAAAGCAAAGAAACTGCAAAAATTTTGAACGGTTTTGGCAGTTATGGTTAACAAAAAGAGAGCACAAGCAGCCCTGAAGCTACCTTGTTCATTATATCATGGTACTTTCAATTTCTGGTTTTTCTTAACGAGAGCTCTGCATACATTTAGGAGTGTCTCGTATTTTCAACAAAAAATATCACTAAGAGCTTCTTTTATTCCAAAGTCAAATGTTTTTATTCTAAATCGTTTGATGTACAAGAGTTTTATTTCTAATTTGCATTGTGCAGTAAGATTTATCTAAAATGTTTTAAAACATAGAAATTTGGAAAGGACTGAAAATAAGGAAAAAGTAGTGATTAGTGTGGAAGTATAACAAATTATTAGTATTAGAATAGAGAGAAGCAAAAAATTAGCTACTTATTACTAAGATTAAGTTTTATATATAAAAATGAAGCAGCAAAGAATAAAAAATAACTAATATTTCTTTTATTTTTGTAAAAGCAAATCTAAACGTGTAAGGCGCTGGGGTTGAGATTATGTAAGCTAAGATATGGCATAGATATTTTTTTACAATTAATTCAATAAGAAGTAATTATTTGGGTATTTTTTATGATAGTTTAAAATAATTTCTAAAAATGCATTAATAAAATTTGAGCTCTTAACATAAGTATGTAATTGTTCAAGAAATGTATTGTAATTATTGCAACTTTTGTAAAAGATCTAAAAATTATTTCAAAAAAACTATCGAAACTTACTTATAATTGCAAAATTTTTTTTAAATGTAAATCATATGAGAATTAATTCTTTGTGAAGAAAAAATTAAAAGAAACAAAAAAAAAAAGAAAACCAAATATATTGGCTATGTTGATAAGTTAGAGTGGATGCAGTCAATATCTAAAATTGCAGCGGTATTAAAAGCAACAAAACGAGATTTTGTCTATATTGCGTTCTTGTGTGTGATTTAGTAAGAAAAAACTTTAAATTTATAATTACTTATTCAATATTTACCATTTACTAAACATTATATAATTACTTATATCTTTGTACTTGAACAAATTTATTTAATTTAAGTCAAAACATTTAAATAAACTATAATCATTTTAGTAAAGTAAAACTATACAATGTGTTTCAATAAATGAGGGTCTTCTGAACTTACTTTATACCATTTTTCATTATAAAACCTTCATTCAGAGTACCGTCCAGACTGCACGAACATCAATTGCGAGCAAATACGGACGAAAGGATCTTCGTTCGAAAAGGCGATAAATTTATAGCTAACACTCTATATTCGTCCTAAGTGCTTATTGCGCCAATAATAAGAGTTTCATGCAAGGTTTGTAAAACAACAAAGAAATCTGCAACTGCCGAATGTCAAAGCAAAGTGAATAATAGTGAGTATAGAATTTTTTTCAAATTTTGAAATTTTTTTTTTTACAAAACATATCACCTTACCACTTTAGCGATCTTCTAGTGACGTCATAGTGAGTCGGTTGAGTGAGGCCAGTCTAAACAGGCTCATGATTACCATGGTGAAATTAAACAAGGTGAACATTACGTTTAGAAATTTTGCTACGCTTGTCAAAACATATTTATAGAGAGAGGCACTCTGCAGAAAAGTAAATGCTGACAAGCGTAGCGAAAAAAATTTGTGAGAGGTGAAAAGATCGCGCACACCTTATTTAATGTCACCATGATGAGCACGTGCTTAGGGCTATGTTATGCTGGCGGTCATGGGCACGTCACGGTCACGCATTGTTGTTGTTTGAATGTAAATGGAAAATTTGAGAGAGTGAGTGAGGGAATAAATTTTGACCACAATGGTCACCAAATGATTCGGCTGTCTTTGCCAAATCACGGGATCACAGCAGTGTTGCGTTGGTAAATTATTCACGACATTCCTTGATTTGTATGAAAATAGTACACTTTTTGTGAGAAATGTAGGAAATCGTAAATAAAACTTGCGCAAAGCAACACTACGCTAGCCATGTTTATTTGTGCAATTTATGCAATTTTTGTTTGACTGCATTTATCGAAAGTGGCGAAAACAAAAAGGATAGCGTAAGTAATGAATTTATTTATAATGCATAATTTTATCATAATAAATTAATTAACATGATCTGCTTTTGCGGTTGCGTTTTTTATTTTGCGTCAATAAATATATTTTCAAACATTTCTTAATGATGTTCCTGTGCCTATCTTGCCAAAATATAACGTTTTTGGAATAGGCGATGCCAAATTTTAACGCCTGCAGTCCGTAATCAATATTTTCCATTTCGATTTCTAAAAATTCGTTAAAACTTGTTGAATACGTACAATGCGCGTGAAAAAGTGGTAGATTAACAATTTTTTATTAACATAAATGATACTTTTTTGAATAAAGTACTAAAAGTAGCGAAAAGTGTAGAAGTGATCAGGGATCAAATGACCGGCACCATAACACACTTTGGCCATAGAGTGAATCAAATCAAAAAAGAGCGTAAAAACTGACGTGACCGAGGATCATATGACCGCCACCATAACATAGCCCTTAGCCGACATTGCCTTCACGCACTTGACATACATTTATACTTTTGGTGTAAAAAACCATGGTGTAAAAAACAAGGTGAGCACGTTTTTTTCAAAAAAAAGAAAAGAATCTTAATTTCACTATGCACTCTTCAACACTTTGCCTCTCTCATGGTTGATTAACATGTTGTCGCAGGGCTGATCGTTTTCTCTTCTCAGTACCCATACTTGTCAAAATCAATACAAATCACTTTTCTGTTTGCGTTTTGCTAATTAAAGCTTTCGCATCGCTTTCAGATTTTGTATGAGCTGTCAAATTCGATTTGACATTTGTGAGTACTCGCTCTCAGCCTTGCGACAACCTTATAATTCAACCATGGCTTCTTTCAGCGAAAAATTTTTTGACAAGCGCAGCAAAATTTGTTAACGTCACGTTCATGATACAATAATAAAGACGGGTAACACGTTCACCACACTTACCATGAATGTCAAAATTTTAGCAATATCACTTCTCTGTATTATTGATAAATGTGGGACAAATACTAAAAAAGGAAATTATATACATATAAGAAAAATTAGAACGAATGTATTTACAGGGAACAACGTTTGTGGTTTTAAAGCTCTACTTTCAGTATTTTATTATTGATCATTAGTTTTTGCTAAGCCTTTTGTAAAAAAAAATAATTTTTTATTTAAAACTTGTTTTCTAATGTACATTCTAAATCTAATAAATAATTCTTTTATGCCGTTTGACAAAGAAACTGTTGAACATAAATCAAAAATATATTTTTGAAAATTTACGCAGTTTTTTAATAAAAACTTAAGTTCTCTTTGCTACGCATTTTATGGCAGATGGCACAATTTTTTTTTTATATTGGAAATTTTTAAAATTACTAGATTTTACCTAACATATTCACAAATCACATAATGCATGCCTCATTTAGGCGAATGGCTTACCTCAATACATCAGCAAACGTGGCGCAACGGAAAAGCTACTTCAAAACTTTCCTAATAATAAAATAATGCACTTCTCCGATTTGTTATATGCGTTTTTCTTCATGTTATAACTTTACTATGGCAGCGAATTATCAATGTGGCAGTATGTATATTGAAAAAAATGTGGTACAACATATCAATTTTCGATAAATTGTTGAACACAGAAGTTTACGAAAGTAAAAAATGTCTCCACAGTTAAGTAATTCGTCAAAAACTTTAAGAACAGATATCGATTTTTTATGGAGGTTTTTAAGATATGGCAGCAGCATATTATAAAATTTTGACATTCCAGGTCGGTGTGGTGAATCTCCTTACCATACCTTGCTGTTGTATCATGATTACGTTCGCCTTGTTAATTTCACCAATCTTTTACCAAAGGTGGCAACAGTTTTCTGAGCACGTGCTTCAGGGTTGCATTGGAGAAAAATTAAAATTTCTTAAAAATAAATTCTTTTTTTCTTGAAACAACAATTTTCTTTTGATACAAATTTTCGTTTTCCAAGTGACAAAGAACAAAAATGGTTCAAACTTAAAGTATACAGAGCTGAAATAATATTAGTAATATAATTCTTATCATGAATAAAAACGCACCGCAAATAAATTGTACAAGAGAACGTGTCGCTGCAACTCTGAGGAGCTTAGCTGCCGTTGCTCTCACGCACTGATAGTGGCCAGCAGTGTCCAACGTGGAAGAAGTAGCGTGCCAAATGAAACATCTTTTTACACATGATACTAAGAAGCAGTTTACACGTCATTCAAAATTAATGAAGAATAACGCCTTTTTTTGTTATATTTTACTCTCTTAGAAATATTTAATTAAATGACTGAATTGTTACAAGTGCTTATTAAAAGTGTTATTGTTGCTACCAGAAAACTTGTTTATGCATCCTTGTGACTGATTGATCCAAGTTTTGAGGTCAATCTAAAATTTTATTAACACAATGAAGTGCTCAACTACGACTTTCGCTCTCAATGAGAGTTTATTTTGTACACGCCGGAGTTGCGCGATGTCTGCTCATGATACAATAATTTACAAGGTACCCTTGACAACTACCTTTTTTCTCACGAGCGGCGATCGGGACTTGTCAAATCAATACAAATTTTAACTTGTCATCTGTTTTGCTGCTTTTTCGTTTTCTCTTTTCAATGTGTTTTTGACAACTCCAAATCGCTAACAGAACTGTCACTCCTACCTTGTAAATCATTATACCATGGTGTAACCTACCAACGGCCGAAATATGGAGTAAAAAGAGTTCATTGCTCTTGAGCTAAATAAATATTTTGTGTTTTACATATATATCAATTACCGGAACTTTTTGAACTGAATGTACAAAGTATGAGATTTTGCATTCGATTAAGAAGATTAGTTTTCTACCATATTTAGGCCGAAAAGCCATAACTAACAAAAAGAGCCGAAACTGGATAGAACGGAATATTCGGCAGGATGCAAGGTTCATTAATATAGGTTAAGTTACTTGAGAGAAGCTCGGAAGAACTGTCAGAATGGATAAAAGGAAATATAAAAAAAGCCTGAATCTGTACAATTTTTAGCTAACAGCTATATTGACAGTTCGAGCAAAGGCGGAAAAAGAGTGCTTTTCTCCCAAGTGACTTAACCTATATTAATGAACCTTGGCCGGATACTAATGACAAACCAACAAGAGTCGCTCTCGAGTAAAAATATACCCTCAAACGAGAGAATAAATATGCATGACCAAGTAAAGTATCTTGGAGTCTAAACAACTACTTTTTAGCAGGTGACAAAAATAAAAGAAGCCCATGTACACGAATCGTTTCAAGTAGCTCCCGATTTTTTTTTCTGTCGTGAAATAAATCTTTTTACAAATTTAGGCAAAGTTATGAGGGTTTACGTGAAGGCGGAGGCAGATTTTTACAGTGCACTGCGCTATATTTCAACATTCCGTTTATGCGCACAATGTGTTTTGCAACTTGATAAAGCGCAGTGTATCAACTTGATAAAAATAAAATAAGCTATGTTTGATAAAGAGCAAATCAATACGATCCAATAATTAAGACAAAATGTATTTAATTTCAAATATATTAGAAAAAAAACTTTTTAGAAAAATATGTAAAAATAGTATGTTTTAAAAGAACATCACATCAAATCTATAGAATTTTTTATTATGCTTGATTTAAAAGTATTAAAGTAAGTAAATAATGCAAAAAAAACAGGTACTGAAAATATCAGACAGCTGTCATCAATTGGATAAAAAATATAACAAAAGGTAAACAAAGCAATCAGCTGGTTGCTGCAATTGCTTAAAAGTTTTTGTTGTTTCCTTTATTTTCTGTTCTTTAATTTTCATACTAGAGTATTAACATGACATTGGTATTAAGTGCAGTGATTATTACGAAGAGGGTTAAGAACAAATTTTGCGATAGATTGGGCCTTCTTATAGATTTCGAAAAGCATTGTTCAGGGACCAGTAATGGTGGTAGCACTTCTAGGCGTTTTTGGAGAATTGGGAAATATTCTCAATAGTTACCGGTACTAAAATCTAACTTATTCAACGTCTACGAAAAATTTTACAAGCGATGACTTGTGGACAAAGCTTTGAATCAAATAAATTCAATGAATATGCATATAAAATCTCAGAGTAATGTGTTGAATACTACAATTGGTACTATATGTCACTGTCCATACATTTTTTTTTCATGGAAAAGATATAATAGAAGCAGCAATGCTACCTGTAGGCCTCCTTTCAGAAAAGCTGAAGAAGCTAGAAACAAAGATTTTAAAAACTTGAGATTAAAAGATTCCAAAAAGTGTAATCGAATTGTAGCAAACATGGCTATAGTGCATCAGTTATTAATTACATCCGACCCATATAAAACTTTACTGAGATTTAAAAAAAAAACAGTTCTTGAGTTGGATGATGAAGTAAAAGCTTCATTAATGGAATAAATAATATTCGCTTCCAACTATTGTTTTATGTAATATGTATTAATACAATTTTACAATAATACGTTTATTTGTTAATTTTTCACTTTTTTTGTGAAGGATATCACAATTATAACTTACGTACCTTACTGTTGATGGGCACGCAATTTGGTAATAAAATTGTATTCTTGGTGGTATCTACAAAACCGGTCTAGTTGTGATAATATTCGGTGTTAAAATTAATTAGATGAGCTTCAATCTATATAGTTTTTACGTAAATGTTATATCATATCCATAATTTCTTACTTTCTTAAAAGTAAATTTCAATAAAACTGCAGACTGTGCCAATTTTTGACATAACATTTTATATTGCTTATATTAAGCATTTAAAGTGTGCAATTTTAAAAAGAGGAGCTTTCACCATTTTTGGAAATGTCCTTATAAGAAGGAACATTATTCCTGCACTACCTATCCATGTGCGTTTAACGCAAAAATTTAAGAAGTAATTTTTTTTTAGTTCTTTTTTAAATTTTCAAGAAAAAATTCGCAAGTTCTCGTATTGAATAAAGCTATTAAATAAAAGAAAACCGTTTAGTTCTACCTATTCTGGAGGAAAAGTTACATAGTTTCTTCCAAAAATACCACTTTTTTAGCCAACGTGTGACGTAGGCTGCGCAGAAGATTTAATTTTTAGCGCACGGAATGCGCAATCCTTATTTCCATCATTCTTGGCTTGAGTGTATGCCATGAATGTGGGCCTGTTGGCAAACATTTTTTTATTTTCTCCATCACAATAAACCACAAAACCAACTCAAGTTAATTTCGAATTAGCAATGAAACCGATAACTCGGGTCAGATATCTCGTATTCGGTTTAAATTCGAGATGAATCCGAGAATATTTAAAACAGCAAATACATTTAAATATGAAATTTCGCACTGCTTAGAAGAGTAAAAATGAAAACTATGTTCAAAATGTTAACAATTTGTTTTAAGAAAAGTAAATGAATGACTCTTTCTTAAAGGCACAACTATTAATTTAGTTATAATTTTTTTAAGTGTTCCACATATGCTTTGCTCTACTTGCCTATTATAAATTTGAGTACAAAACTCTATTTTTCCTTTATCTTACGCTTAATTTCCTGTAAGGAATTTTCATATTTAAATGTACTGAATCCTCAAAAACGAATTAAAAAAGCGTAAAGTTGCTGAACATGAATCAATTAAGAGGATTCTACCAGCCTTTTATATCCTTAGATGAACCCTTGACGTTCAAACAAATACTTCGGGAAGTAAACGTTTTGCAAAATGTGCTAGGTAAACAACTTTTATTAGGGAACCTTATAGTGCGTACTCTGAACTATGGTTAGCACTATATTGTAATTACGCAGTGTAATTATTCTTGTTTTCTTTTAGACACGCGAATTTGCAAATATCAATCAGCCTAATGTGGTTAGACATTGCAAAAACGAAGCCCTCTAAATATTTGGAAAGTCCAGCTGCTATAAGAAGTAAGTACAAATAAGAGCTGCAAAAGGCTGACAAATTTTGAGCTTAAATGTTTTGGACTTCATCGACTTCATAAACTTTAAAGAACTTCATAAACTTTATGGACTTCAATTAACATAATAGTTATATGAACATGTTATAACACCCATTGCCGGATTAAGACTACTTAATGCACTAAGGCCCAGTTTCACCAACTGTACTTAATTTGTACTTAAGTTTAACCTCAGCTAAGTTCAACTTAAGTATTCTGAGGCATTTGCGTTTCACAATCCGTACTTAACTATTGCCAAAATTTAAAACAATAATATGGCATCACCATCAAAAATAGTTTGTGTTCATTTTTTTGACATTTGTGCAAAAACTTATTAGAAAAGGAAACTAATAGGAGTGTAAAACACATTAAAATGAAAAGAAAAGAAAAGAATCCAAAGCAATTCCAATCAAAATCCATTTTAATTTTTTTTGTTTTCACAAAATATTTTCCAGAATTGTTTTGCAAAATTGTTCTGCAGAATGATATCAGCTGTTTGCTATTGACAACTTAAGTATAACTTAAGTCACGCATTTTCCATACTTAAGTTCAACTTAAGTATGTCTGATGAAACACATTTGGTGAAACTGGGCCTAAGTAATTCAAGCCTGTGGGCCCCCTATCCACTAGGAGGCTGGTATCGGTATTTAAAAATTTTTAACGTATTTTGTACACCGAGATAAAGCACTACGTACCTTAAAATATGTACGGAAGATGGAAGAGATAGGTTGAGTTGGTATTACTATAAAACCCAAAACATAAATTTTTTTATTTATTGAAATGAGACTTGCGACTTGTACGGGCTTTAAATTCGCGGACAATAATTTTTAAGTTCAATGTTTTTAGTATATGTGCCTCTATATATAATATGGATAAAGCATCGAGCCTTTCCTGCGGCATCGTCGAACTTTTTTCATTTTTTATTGTTTTCAATTTCGAAAAAGATCGTTCCGCTGAGCAGTTTGATACCATCAGGCATAAAAATATACGCGGGATGTGCCCAGAATAGGGAACACGTCGATTCAATTTTATCATAGTGTATTATTTTGTACAACTGTGCTTTAGTTTGATGTGCGAGGCAAATCACTTATTTTATTTATGATATGTGAATTAAACAGCTTTATTTCGGTATCTAATTTGGTATTTCGGTTTTGTGGATATGTGCCTACTAAATTTCTACATTGCTGACTGCATTCTGGTGTTTTATCGGTGCACATAATTTGATCGGCATCAAGTTTTTAGCCAGGAATGAGAATTTTCTGCTTTTTCTTTGTACGAGGTCTGTTCAAAAAGTATCGCGAGTTTTGAACTTCCACGGGTAACGTAAATTCGATTTTCGATTTTCTTGTGGCGTTATGTTGGTACTTAAGTTTCTCACTTATGTCGACAAGTTCCGCAATTTTGAGTGTTCAGTTAATTTTTGACAGCTGTTTTGCTTGCATGTGTTTTGGCTCGTCTTCAATTTTTGTCTATTCCAAAAAATGGATCAAGAAGTCCGTATCAAATTCTGTGTGAAAAAACAAAATGAAGTGTGCGGACGCATTCCGGATGTTAACTGTGGCATATGGTGAAGCTACCTTGGACCGAAACAACGTTTATCGATCGTACAAATCTTCTCAGAAGGCCGAGAAGATGTGAACGACGAAGATCATGTCGGACGCCCGAGCACGTCAATAACAGACCAAGACATTGATTGAGAAGGAAATGTATTGGCCAATCGTCGAATCACCGTTGGAGAAGTTGTTGAGGACCTAAACATTTCGAATATAGTATAGTACGAACTCTAATTCCTGTAGTTTATCTCATGAAGCAATAAACAAGGTGGTAGTGACAGTTCTTTTCGCGATTATAGGTTGTCAAAATAGTACAAGAAAAAGAACGAAAAAAGTAGAAAAAAAAATAAAAAGTGCAATATACAAGCAAATGACAACCTACATTCGCGGCTTGTGTGAATATTGCCTACTGTCACTACCACCTTGTTGGTTGCTTTATGGTTTATCTGATAAATTACAATAAAAGACAATTTCTGTGTGGCGTCATTTTTCTGTAGGCAATCGATAATTTCAAAGAGGATTTCTGAGGAAAATTACCGGATCTTTGTATTTGTAGAATATAAATATTTGGTAACAGATATGAGATTAAATTACCATTATTAGAATAAGGTATCCTTCAAACAGTAATGTAGCAAATGATAGTAGCAATAATTTTTTCGGTACTGCTTATAGTGCCCCCGCGAGAAGTGATGCCCTAAGTAATTGTTTAATTTGTTTATGGACTAATCCGGGACTGATAACACATTTACACTAAAAGTGTTTTTTTTTTCATTTCAGATGCATTTCACCAAGAGTTTGCAAGTAATTCTATTAAAATATTTGAGCAAAAAACCAAAAATCTTCCAATACGCAAGAAATCTAGTATAAAAAAAGGAAAAATATCATTCATGAAAAATCGAACAACCACTTATATTTTTTTAACATCCACCTATATATAAATAAAGGTTGTACTTAATTTTTTGTATTTTTAAAAACTTATGTGGACAAGAAACTTTCGCAGATATCTTTAAAATGTTTCAGCAGTTTAAATAAAAATCGCAAAAATCACATATACAAATTTAACTCTTATATATTAAGCTATTCGTAGTTTTAAAAAAGAGACGATTCCTTTGATTGTCAAAATTTTCTACACATCCTCTTTCTCTTTTATTAAAAAAAAGTTTTGTCTCATTGTTTTGTATGGAGTTCCTTCAAAAACTTAACTAGTTATTGAATTATCGATTTTTAAAAAATTTTTTCTTGCTAAACGATCTGTTCAAAACACATCTATATCTCTGCCATTATTCAATGAACCTGAAAGATTGATATGTCATTTGAAAGGTAATCAAATTATCTTTTCACTGATATATCATTGCAGTAATATTTTAAATTTTATAAGCAAATTTATATCATATTTGAATTTTTTATTAAAAGCACCGTTATTTTCTTCTAAATTTGCAAAAAAAAATATTTTATTTTAAAAGCTTAAAGTTAAGCTTTTTATTTGGTGTATAAAAATATGCATATGGTGTATAAAAATTCACAAAATAGTTAATAAAACTGCTAAAGACCAACTATTTGATTTAATCGAATGGAAGCCACGGAACTATTGAAGAAGAGTGACTTAATTTCTTTTTTCAAAATGTGAATTTGGAGCTTAAAAAGGCAATGGTGAAAAAATTTTAGACCGCTGTTAAGTAGTTAAGAAGTTACAGAGGTCAAAAGTTAAAAAAATGTTCCTAAAAACTTGTGTTTTTTTTCCCTACAAAAGTAAATGTTATGGGTTTAAAAAAGTATGATATTACCTATTCAATTAGCTAATAATCATAAAAATCCATACATTACTTTTGAAGTAATAGCTGTTTTTGTTGTCAGAATGGGCGATTTTTATAATAATTTTCCATGTTTTTATATACCTACTATATGTAACTGAAAATCGAAATTTAAAGAAATAAAAAACTGAAGTTATTTGTTAAAATATGGTCTTTTTTTTTTTGTTATCATTAATTATTAGTCAGTTGTGAATAAAGAAATCGGCGCAGGCCAAAAAAATTTTTCATGTTTTAGTTTTTTCGTAAATGGGTGACCCATCGGGAGGGGCTTGCAATTTTTTTGGATTCGGACTTAGAAGGTCTTAATACATATAATCCACCAAAAAAGAATATCAACATTCTGTACAAGGGCAAATCATTTCATCATAAAAAAAAACTTCACAAAAAATTATATAATCATATATATTATATACCAAATGAAAGATTAATTTTAAACTTTTATAATTAACTTTCTATTGTCCATGCTAATAACGGTAGTTTTTGAGAAAGTAACGGTTTTAAGTAAGCAAATATTTACTTGCACATACAAATAGCCATAAAACATGAAATGCTCAACGGATGTTATTCATTTAAAATTAGTGTGAAAGCTTTATCTATTATCTTTAAAATAATAACTTAATCACCAATATCGGTCATGCACTAAGAAATATATAGCAAGTTTTCTTAGAAGATCTCATAAAAAAAATTCATAAAAGATCGATAACTTCAAAACAAAACGATAAATCGATATTTTCTTCGGGCACTCTTATTTTTATTGAAAATACTCCCATTGTCAAATCGCGGCGACCCGGAAATCGTAATTTCCCCTCGGATTCTATAGCGAAACGATAAATTTAATTTTTTTTTCCATGCCATTTATGAGAACTAAAATAATAAACACGCAAATTTTTTCTATATTATCCATATTGTGCTTCGAATATCTCAAACAGAATGATGACGAAAAACAAAACAACAAAAAATAAATACAATTCTAACGATCGCTGTTTCACTCAAGTTCGTGTAAAACATATTCCTATGCATGACCATTTCCTGATCGCAAGTTGCCCACCACGGAAAAAGAACTAATGCAACATGTGTTCGACAGCGTGAAGTGTTTCAACTGATTAAAATCTGAAAGAGTGCCTTGCTTGAAAAGAGGTATTTTTGGAAGAGGTTCAACTTGGCATTCACTAGCATTTGACCGACTGACTGGTTTGATTAGTTTTGTTTGAGTCTCTATCTTCCTGCGCTATCTGCATACTTTATAAATAGTGATCCGAACGTGGAATAACTTTTGCAAAACAAAAAAAAAAGTGTTAATTAAAAACAACGTGATTTATTTTTCAACATGCTGGGCAACAAAGAAGCTCAAAGAAAGGAAGTCGCCTTGAAGTTGTTCGAAATCAATGCCTTCAAATTTGGGGACTTTACTATGAAGGTGGGCATCAACTCACCGGTTTATTTCGATCTACGCGTTATTGTCAGCTATCCGGAAATTATGGTAAACAGCTCAGACACACGTTGCAATGTTCGCTGCTTATTTACCTAGTCTTTGTGCTTATAGGAAATAGTGTCGAATCTGCTTATTGACTACATCAAAGAGCATAAGCTAAACTGTCGTCACGTTTGTGGTGTGCCCTACACAGCTCTGCCCTTGGCCACTTTGATATCTGTACAGCAACGCATTCCAATGCTTATACGACGCAAGGAAGCAAAGGGTTATGGCACCAAAAAGCTTATCGAAGGCATCTACAGTGCGGGCGATACATGCCTCATCATTGAAGATGTAATCACCTCGGGCTCGAGTGTATTGGACACAGTGCGCGATTTGCAAAGCGAGGGAATCGTTGTAACGGACGCTGTGGTGATGGTCGATCGTGAACAGGGCGGTACGACTAATATTGAGAAACATTCCGTACGTACCCACTCACTCTTCTCGCTGTCATTCTTGATGAATACGCTGTTTGAAGCAGGTAAAATTCAACGTGATACAGTGGATGCAGTTGCCAAATATATATCGACATGTCAGATGAACAGTGATGGATCATTTACCAATGATGGAAAGGAAATTGGTAAGCAAAAAATCTAAATTAAAAACTGTCATTTTGGAAACTACTCAGATTTCTATATACTTAGTTGAATTTATGCCGAGTTCGCTATTATTTGTTTCGGTTATGATAATTTCACACAATGGTTGACATTCAATCGGTCGGTAGGTTAAAATCTTTATTTTTAAGTATCACGTTACAGGTTACATGTTATGTAGCTATATTTATAGAGGGAAGATTTAATGACGTTCATTTAAGTAGCTTGGTGTGAATTTGATGCATCTCCAAATGCATGTGAGCTTGAGTGTATGCGTAAATAATACTTGATTAAAAATGAAATTTTGCTTTTTGATGAATAAACAAATTTTTCATAAACTAGTATGGGTTTGAAGCCAAAAAAAAGGCTTATCTACGACATTTTTTTCTTTCTCTGTGGCTTTTATATATCGCCCATTTCACATTGAAGTGTAATATCAGTTGCAATGACCATCTCCGTTTGGCTCAAATTTTGTTGTTATATTGTTTTATTGTTTAGCAAACCAAATCAGGAGTTTGAGATTTTAAGAATTTTTTTCGCTAACTGACAGTCATGCGAATGCCAAAATAGGGTATATTTTTAGACAACGTAGCTCCGTCAATTAAAATGCGATTTTCTTAAATAGCGTATTGTTGGAGAGGTTGTTTCGTATATTTTGAGAGGAAAAATATAAAACTTTTAGAAAAATTACAGTAAGTTTCCTTTCCTAATTCCAAAGTTTGATACCATGCCAGCAACAGACGCTCTATTTTTTTTTATTTTAATTTTTTACGGTTACTACTTTTCCAACGATATTAAATTAAAGTGTGCTTTTGAAGGATTAAAAAGTTATGGCGTAAAACGTGTAGTAGTAATTAATTTTCAATACAAATTCAACTAGCTATCGACTTGTTTTCTTTTTGTTTTGTTGTAACAAGTTGAATTTGTATTGAAAATTCATTAAAACTTTACGTTTTATACCATAACTTATTGTTAGAAAGGCAGTGGAAAGCAAAAAAGAAAAATGAAAAAGAAAATAAAAATATAAGAGCGTCTGCTGCTGGCATGGTGATAAACTTTGAAATTAGAATGGGTCAACTTCATTATCATTATTTTAGTTATCACTTCACTGTTTTCTGTGTCATTAAATTTCATAATTTTTGCCAAGAACTGCCAAGAACGGCAGAACTGGTACTACGGGCATTACCATAATATCTGTAGTTTGCTACCCATATCGCGGGTAGAGCTATCCAGCTCAATGTGGTTTGCATTCTCAAATGCTTGAAAAAGTGGTCGAAAACTTTGTCTCTTGGATGACATTCATCAGATCCAGCAGTGGTGGGCATATGCCCGAAGTTGTGTTTAAAAGCTAATTGCAGAATGTATTTTCTCGATTAAACACAAAAGAATGTAGTATAGTTATTGAAAATGCTTGTGTTTTGTTGAAAATTACTCTTTGTATTGGCTTAAAATCACCCATTAGAATAAGTTAAAGTAAGGTAAAGATTAAATAGGCTAAGATGAAGTTTGTTAAGGCCTCTATTATGAATTACAACTCTACTAAGTTGACTAGATTCAACTGAATTTTTTTTCGTATACCGTATTACATACATTTCAGTTGAACAACGTAGTTTACCTTTATTTTAATTATTTATTTCTTTTTTTTATTTATTTAAAATAATGTTTACATGTAAGACATAGTCTTTTAAATGCCAAAGGAGTTAACAAATTTTCAACAAGTTATAGAATAGACAAGCGAAAAGAAAAAATATAATATTTAAAAAGAAATGAATTGAATAAGCAACTTATTATAACAACAAAAAACAAATAAGTAACAAATCAGAGCTTAAAAATTAATTAGGTATGTGATAATATAAAGACGTAGAGATAGTATTAAGAAAAGTATAGAAAAATTTCATGCTTAAAGGTGTGTTTATGAGGAATACTTTTAATTCTAACAGGCAGCGAATTCCACAACCTGACTTACTTACTTAGTTGGTCGTAACAACCCGTGTCCGGGTTTCAACCGACCTCATCAGCTCTCGCCAGGCGCCTCTGCTTTGCGCGCGCCTTCTCCAATCGGATATACCAAGTGCGGTTAGGGCTTCCTCAGCCTGGTCCATCCATCGGAGGCATGGTCTCCCTCGTCGTCGTTGACCAGCGACCCTCGCCTCGAGCACCTTTTTCGCTGGAGCGAAAAATCGTTCATACGATGGACATGACCCAGCCAGCGTAGTCGCTGCACAGTTATACGCTGAACTACGTCAATGTCATCGTAGAGCTCATACAGCTCGTGGTTCATTCGGATGCGATAGTCATCGCCGACTCGAACAGGACCGAAGATTTTGCGAAGAACTTTTCTCTCGAACACCCCCAGAGCGGCTGCGTCAGTTTGCGAAACTACCCATGCCTCAGCGCCATAAAGCAGCACAGGTAGAACGAGCGTCTTGTAGAGTGTTAGTTTTGTCGATCGAGAGAGGGCTCTAGAACTTAGTTGCTTACTGAGCCCGTAGTAGCACCTATTAGCAATTATTGTTCTTCGCTTTATCTCCAGGCTGATTTCGTTTTTGGTATTAATGGCGGTGCCAAGGTAAACGAACTCCTTGACTACTTCAAAATTATAGCTGCCGGATGAAACGTGGGAGTCTAAACGCCGAGCTCCCTTGTTTGTAGACAGTATATATTTTGTTTTGCCCTCATTTATCGTCAAACCCACTTTGGCTGATTCCTTTTCGATAGCGGCGAAAGCAGCGGTAACATCTCTCTTGGTTCTGCCGACAATATCAATATCATCAGCGTACGCAAGGAGCTGGACGCCTTTGTAGAAAATGGTGCCATTAGGATGCACACCGGCCTTTCGTACGATCCCCTCCATGATGATGTTAAAGAGATCGCAAGACAGTGGATCGCCTTGCCTGAAACCTCTTTCGGTATTGAAGGTTTCGGAGAGGTAATTTCCTACCTTGACGGAGCTGCGTGTGTTGCTCAACGTCATTCTGCAAAGTCTAATCAACTTTGCAGGTATACCGAACTCAGACATTGTTGCGTATAGGCAATCCCTTCTCGGGCTATCGAACGCAGCTTTAAAATCGACAAAGAGATGGTGTGTGTCAATTTGATTTTCGTGGGTTTTCTCCAGGATTTGTCGTAGCGTGAAAATCTGGTCTATGGTGGACTTTCCAAGTCGAAAGCCACACTGATAAGGTCCAATCAGTGTTTTTGTAATCGGCTTTAATCTTTCATACAGTACGCTTGAGAGAACCTTATATGCGATGAAAATAAGACTGATACCTCGATAGTTGGCTCAGATGCATGCGCCTTATCAATTCATGGCCGCTGGTTTTAAACAATTCAGCTGACAGGCCGTCAGCACCCGCTGCTTTGTTGTTTTTGAGTCGTTGGATAGCAACTCGAACCTCATCATGGCTAGATGGTGGTACTTCCACTCCGTCATTGTTGATTGGTAGCTCTGGACTGCGCTCTCCATGGGCGGCATTGGTGAAATCGTCGCCAGTGAGTAAATTGGAGAAGTGCCGTCTCCACAATCTCAGCACACACTGCGTATCCGTATTCAGATCTCCATTTTCGTCTCTACAAGTGGATGCTCCGGGCTTGAAACCTTGGGTTAGACGCTTAACCTGTTGATAGAATTTTCGTGCATCCTTCTTGCCCTGGTATACCTCTAGTTCCTCACGCTCACGCTTTTCCTGCTCTCTTTTCTTGCGTCTGAAAAGGCGCCTCTCTTCCTTCCTCTTTTCGAGGTAGTTTTCTCGCACGGCTCGCGTTGCAGCTGACTGCAGCGTTTTTCTATAAGCGGCGTTTTTTACTGCAGTCGCAATGCGACACTCCTGATCATACCATTGGTTCCGAGGTTGCGGGCGCCGGAAACCAAAGACTTCTTCAGCGGCAGCGCGCATGGAGTGGGATATATGCGCCCAAAGTCCGCCGGCGTCGTCGGGTCCAGAGGTTGGTTGGTTGAGCTTAACCGAGAGTTGAGCGGAGTAGGCTTCGGCAGTCCGTTGTAATTGCAGCTTAGCGACATCTAGCTTTCGTTGCATTCCTGTGCGTATGTTCTTCGCATTGCATAATCGCATGCGGATCTTGGCTGCAACAAGATAATGGTCGGAGTCAATGTTGACCCCCCGAAATGTACGCACATCTAGAACACTAGAGGCATGCCTTCCGTCGATTACAACATGATCAATTTGGTTTCGCGTTTTTTGATCCGGGGACAGCCAGGTGGCCTTGTGGATGTCGAGGTGCTTAAATCTGGTGCTACTAACTACCATGTTTCGCGCCGCGGCGAAGTCAATCAGTCTTAGACCGTTGTTCGTGGAGGTCTCATGAAGACTGAACTGACCGACAGTGGGGCCAAAGATGCCTTCCCTTCCGACTTTCGCATTAAAATCGCCGAGGACTACTTTCACGTCATGGACCGGAAGGTGGTCGTATACGTCCTCAAGCCTAGCGTAGAAAGCGTCTTTGACGGCTTCGTCCTTTTCCTCCGTCGGGGCGTGCGCGCAAATAAGGCTGATGTAGAAAAATTTTGCCTTGATGCGGATCGTGGCCAATCTTTCGTTGACAGGTGTTAACCGGGAAACAAGGTGACGTAGTTTCCGGCTAACAACGAATCCACATCCAAATTCGCGCCTCTCCGCATGGCAGCTGTAGTAGATATCACAGTGTGCTTGTTTAGAGCAGCCTTGCCCTTTCCATCGCATTTCCTGGATGGCGGTGATGTCAGCCTTTATCGTTTTGAGGGCTTCCGCCAGTTGGATAATGGCACCTTCCCTATAAAGGGTTCGGACATTCCAGGTGCATATCCGTAAATCATTGTCCGTTTTTCGTTTGCGGTGGTCGTCAACGTAATTCGGGTTCTTATCCGAGGCTGGTTTAGTTTTCATTGGGCAGAAGTAATGTGGCGGGACCCAAACCCTGCGCACATTCCATGTTTAAGGTCTATGGAGTGACCCGCCGCTCAAATTAGCCGTCAAACTGACGGATGCCAGTTTGCCGTTGCCCAGGGAACACCACGTGGAGGTTTGTGTCGACTTGAGACGATTTCGACATGGATAATGCTGGCCTCGCCAGGTTGAGGCGGTCAGACACGTTGTTCCCCTGTTCCACAACCTGACAGCGTTCACAAAAAAAAGTCTGTTGCTGTTCAAATAATTATAAACAGGAATATTGAAGCTGAAATTTCTATTGGATCTACAAAATTGAAGCTTCTCATACAGGTACTTGGGAGTTTTAGTGTGTATGTAACGTATGTAAGAATATGCAGTTCCTAGTATCCAGGTATTTAAAAATATTGCAACCAAGTATTCGATTGACCATGTGACTGATGTGGTCAAACTTCCGAAAGCCATAAACATACCTAACTGCATTGTTAAAGGCATGTTTTAACTTTAGCTTAGACCTGGAATCAATACTACTATATACAACATCTGAGTAAGATATGATAGGCATAATGAGCTGCAGTACTAACTTTTCCTAGTTGCAATCGGAACAAATAACGCAGTCAACCTCAAGTTCCGCAGGACAAAGTAGAACTGACTTACAACAGATTTAATATGGTTTACGCATTAAAGTGAGGAGTTAAAGTGGTAACCAAGATTCTTCACTTTATCAACAAAGTTCAATTCGACACCATTAAGATAAATAGCAGATATTCTAGAGAAAGATTGACTGGATTTAGAAATTGGCAAGACATAAGACTTCAGCGGGTTGAGCTTGAGCCTATTAGATTCAGCCCATACAGCTATTTTCATTAAATCTTCATTCATCTTACTACATAAGTCTTCAACAAGGTTAATAGGCCTGGACAAGTACAATTGAAGATTATCAGCATTATGCATGCATGGTGACATACCGGCATTTAAGTTTAAGTAGCTTAAGTCGACATAAGCGTAAACTTAAAATTCCACTTATTATTATTAACCATTTCATTATGCACAATTGTGTCTTTTCCCTAATTTTATCCGCCATTTGGAAAGTAAATAATGCCAATTTTTCTAATGGCCTTTCACTAATTTTTCATATAAAACTCTATAAAATGTTTTTTGAAAATGCCAATAACTCAAAACTAGCTTTTTCGACTTAAGCTACTTTAACATATTGCCACAGAAATATAGTAAATAGAAGCAGACCAAGTACAGAGCCTTGAGGAACTCTACAGGTTAAATTACGAAAAGCAGACAGACTATTACCCACCCTTACTCTTTGAGACCTTCCAACTAAGTAACTGTATAACAGACGGACAGCCATGCCAGAAAAATTGAAGTTATTTACCAGTTTCTGATACAAAAGAGCATGGTCAACAGAGTCAAATGTCGTGGAAAAATCCAACAGGCAGGGTAAATTTATGTGCCCTAAGTATGTCAACGTTATGTCATCTAAAATCTTTAAGACCGCTGTGGCGCAACTGTGGCCAGGTCGAAAGCCGGACTGAAGAAGAGACATGAGGTCATATTTTCTAATATGTTCCGAGATTTGTAACGCCATGAGAGACTCAAGTACTTTAGATAACGATTATAGCAGGCTTACAGGCCAAAAGTTAGATGGATCACAAGCATTGGGTTTTTTAGCAATGGGAACAATTGTCGCTGCTTTCCAAACCTCAGGAAAGCAAGAGCTAGTGAAACAGTGATTTAGAACGTGGGTTAATGGACTCAAAATGTGCGGTAATAAAATTTCAATGAATTTAATAGATATTCCATCTTTACCCACGACATTTGATTTTATTTTATTAACACAACCAGCAACGTCACTCTCTCTAACAGCAACAAACTCAAAATTAAACAAACTTGCAGAAGGTAAAGTACATGAAAAACTAGTCGATAAATTATCAGAGGACCCTAAACTAGCAATAAAATAGCCATTTAGAATATCAGAATCAATGTCACAATCATCAGGTTTAACACTGCATACCCCAGCCTGTCTTAAATTGTTCCAAAGCTTTTTGGAAGGCAATGTAGAATTTAATTTGTTCGTAAAATGTAGACGTTTAGATGATTTAACAGTCGAGTTAGCTTCGTTTCGTGCTCTTCTTTACTGCTCCCAATTAGATGTTGTTGGATTTTTTTCCAACGATTGTAAGTTCGATTTCGATCTTTAATGGCTTACATAACATTTCTGGTAAACCACGACCAACATCTATTAGAGACCCGGCGAGTTATTAACGGAACATGCGCATTAAACAGTGCTTATAGCTTATTAATGAAAAATTAAGTATTAATAATCTCATTAAGGGGGGACATGACATTCGCGGCAGAGAAAACAGACCTTTTTTAAAAAATTCATAACTCAGTCAAAAACAAACATTTTTCCAAAATTTGATTTTAATTATTGTAGAGAATTGAACAAATTACAAGAAAAAAAATTCAAAAAATATATTTTTCACTCCAACATGGTTTTATAGAGCTCCAAACTGACGGCAGAGAAAAAACGGTGCCTCGTGGTTGCAGCGCTGGGAGTTGCAAAAATTGTCCGATCTGGAAAAAAATTACTTTTTTAAATCTTAACAATATTAGTTATCGTATGACACGAGCTTTTTTTCCAAATTTGAAAGTGTTTTTTTTCGAAAAAAATATTGACTTTAAAAATTCATAAAAATCCAAAAAAAAAAAATTAAAAAAAAGCTCGTGTCATACGATAGCGAATCAAAAAAATAGTTTAGTTTAAAAAAATATAAAAAAAAAAAAATTTCGTCAAAAAATGAACCCGCTAGTGCCGCAACCAGTACGAAAAACATGGTTTCGAGATAAACGCGTTCAAAGTTTGTGAGCAAAGAGAAAAAAGGTTACCTTCAATCTGACATGCCTGCTTCGTACTGTATGCCTTCGTTATCTTGTGTTGTGCTGTTTCTTATAGTTTTTTGCAATCGTTTAGCAATTCGGGCTTCTTTTGAAGCTTCATATGCGCCTTCACTCTGGCGCATTTCAAACGATATGCATCATTTCCTTTGGAAAAATTCAATGCTGTAGCTCCTATGATGATACCAAGTAGTTGAAACATTTGCAAATAACTATAAGCGCCGTCATTGTAAGTAGACACTGCCATGCAGCTTGCAATATTAACAATTCTGTTGCTGCCTACCAACAATAACAATAATAAATAACAACCACCAAAAGTCAGGTAGCAAGTAAAACAAGTACGTAGGTAGCGCAAAAATTAAAAATGCGCTCTCACTAATCCGGCTGTAACTTTTGAACCCGTAGGAATTTTTCCATGAAATTTTTTTTTACAAAAATACAAAATTATTAAAAAAAGATTTCAAAAAACTGCCAATGTCATGTCCCCCCTTAACAGAACTTAGAACCCAGCACTCGGACCAATTTATAGTGGACAAGTCATAATACAAAGACATGTAATCAATAGACTTAGAGTCCCGAAAAGTGATAGTTTTATCAATAACAACAGATGAGAGGTCTACATTTAATGTACAGAATAGAAGATCATGATCAGAAATAAAAGATATTTGGTCAAACAACATAACAGAAAATAGCTCTGAAACAATAAACAAATCTAAAGACTCGGAGAGGCATTATATTTATTAATATAAATAAATTCAACCTCAGAACCATTCGACATTCCCAGCAACTTTATATTTAAATTATTTTTTGTATATATTGCAACACCCCCACTTTTCTATTCGAACGATCATTCCGCCAAAGCTTCAAATTTCTAATCTCTAAATAATTGTCATTTATATCTGCATGAAAACAGGTTTCAGAGACACAAATAACATCTACGGCAGAGTCCTCAAAGCAGTGCCGAACATAATCAAGCTTAATGTCGTTTAGACTTCTCGCGTTAAAATGCACAATATTAAAGCCCGGATGTTGCTTGCTTAGAACGCCAATCAAGGTGTTGTGGATATCGCTATTACGAGTGACAGTAGCAGCCATAGACGATCACATTAAAAACACAACTCCAAGCATAAAAGCAAATAGAGAAGCCAAGGGAAATAGAAAAATAAGTAGAGAAATAAATAGAAACAGAAAAGAAAAACAAGGTACTTAATAAAAAACTAAGATTATAACGCTTAAACTCCATCGTCAGTAACACTAGTACCCGCAATTTTCTGCAGCTCTTCGATGGTGTTAATACGTATCCATTCTCCGCCTTCATGCAATCTAATAAAAACATTAGAAAACGCTGAGTGAAAACATTTAAGATTCTTTTATTGCGTTTACAGACAATCGCAGCATGAAAAATTTTTCGAGTGTCGGCTGGTATGCTCTCATGTAGGTAAACATAATGGGCAGCAGGGTCAATGCCTGCACCTCTTAGATTGACTGCTTTTTTAGCTTTTCGACGATAATCTCCAAAAGATTAGACAACATTGTTTCTATCCTAATGGTGTGTAGAATTATTATTATTTTTTAAGAATTTTCAAACTACACGGTTCAACTGAACTGTATGTAATACGTTATACGAAAAACAATTTAGTTAAATCTAGTCAAATAAGCTGAGTTGAAACTCATAAAGGGGGCCTAAGTTTTAATTTAAAGTATTTAATAATAATTTAAGTAATAATAATTTTAATAATTATGATAATAACTGTATTAAATAATACTTAATGATAATATATACTTGTCTCGTAGATTGAAGTAGGCGTTGGTTTTGAGATGATATTGTTGAGTTGTTGTGCATGGTGCTGCTGCCGATACTGCTAATAAAAACAAAAAGTGAAGTATTCATAACTGCAAAGGATGGCGATTGAAAATTTAACTTCTCTAATTTTATTTTCGAATAGGACCCGATAGCCGCAATTTCATCTGAAAGTTGTTGATGGAGTAGATTGCCTTGCCTTACGTTAGGCTTGGTATGGCCCTAATATCTTGTTTGGTTACTAGTGTAAAAATATTGATTTTGGGTTAAATTGGTTTTCTTCTACATTTTTTTTTTGGATTAATATTTTTCGCTATATTCGTACCCGTTTCATGTATCATATATTAGTTTAATTTGTTTTCTGTTGTTTGTTATTGATTTCCTTGATGTATTGTCCGACTTTTTTATTTGATCGTTAATTTTTTCGTTTGTTTGTTCTTCCTTAATTTAATTGAATTCATTCTTTTTGTTTTGGTTTTCAGGCTTGAATTTCCATTTCTTGTGAAAATGTTATTTAGTTGTTATTCTTGTTTTGATTCAAATATTTTTGGTGTATTTGTCATTTCTTGCATAATTTTAAATAAATCGTTAATTTTTTGTTACAGTTTTATTATTAAGCTCGCTTTCTTAATGTGCGTTTCATATCTGTAACCCACCCAAGACCTCTTGTTAATTTCTTTTATAAAAACTAAGAGATAATTTTCCTTTTAATAAACAAAACAGTAGTAAGAACTCTACATATATTTATTTACAGTGACAGCCCTATTTTGTGTTGCTTTTTGAAATACCGTTATATTTTAACGAAACATTTCAGAAGTAAAGTTTTGGTACTGAATTTGTCGTTTCATAATTATAACCCATTCGAATTACATTTATTTCTAAAAAAGAGAGGTTTCTTTTAAGAATTATAGCCAATTTTGCGATGTGTCATCTTGATATACCAGGTGATACAAATTTTTCCGAAGAAGAAAAATGGAAAATATTAAGTTTGTCTTCCGACAATAATTCATGCAGCGGAATATCAAAAAAACTCGGACGCAGCCGACGCGTGACCGCCAATTTTCTTAAAAATATTCAGATATGAAAAAGAAAAATTAACTAGAGAGTAGAGCGGACAATAATATGGGAGGCAAGTAATTCGACTATCAGTTGTTCTTGTTTGGTAAGAAATTTTAATAACAAAGGGTCCAAAACAACTATTTGGCGTATTTTACGATGAGGTCCTCATATTTGCCGAGCAAAAATTAAGGCCACGGCTACTTAAGCCACACAAAACAGCGCGACTAGAGGTTGCTGAACAAAATGTAGATAGGGATTGGTCCGTTGTATGTAAATAAACCAAACAGTATTTACACTAAACTCAAGTTTATTCTTGCAGATAATTTTTTCTGATGAAAACAAAATTGAATCTTTATGGATTAGATGGCTCACACTTTTATTAGCGAGATTAGCGAAAAGGACCGCGCTCTTCTCTTAGCGGAATTTTCGTGGTATGTAAGTAATGGTTTGGGAAGCATTTGCAGTTGCAGCGCATCTAAGATTTATAGTACCGACAAAATTCTGACAAAAACGCAATTTTTTGCATGACAATGCTATAATACACACTAGCAGAGAAACAAATTCTTGGCTCCCGGATCTAAACCCAATTAAAAACCTATGGGAAATTTTGGATTACAGCCTGGGAGAATTTGGATTACAATACTTTGGAGAACTTAGTTTCACCCAAGCGAAAAATAGTTTTTAAAGTAAGAAAAGCTGAAGGAGGCCATATAAAGTTATGAATACTGTTTTTTATTTATTAGCAGTCAAAAAGACAAAAACCAGCACGATGGGTTATAAATATGAAATGCTTCATTACAATATATTTAAACTAAATGAGCCTAAATTTTGTAAATGTTTAATAAACATGGTTGGAGTATTGAACTGGCCTTTTGCCGTAACTTTTTTATTCAAAATGTTACATCTCTAAACCTGTAAGTGAAATAAAATATTAAGTATGGGTTATAAATATGAAACGCACCTTATATCTCTTCCATCTTGTGACAATTTATTTTGAAATAAAATAATCTATCATTAGTGTTTTTTTTTTTTTTTATTGCTGTTATACTTATGATCACTTATATCTGCGATCAAAATTCCTGTAAATGATGTCAGAAGCTATCAAGACTAAATTAACGACTGCTCAACGTCTCTTTCTGCTCAGATTTTAATCAATGTTAGAACTTTACTTTTTTTCATTCGATTTTACTCATTAATCAGTATTTATTGAATCTATTAAATATAATATATTAATTTAATCAATATTCTCTATTTGCAGTCAATGACTTTAGGCGCACTAAAATGAAATTCGAAAGTCGCGCTAGTTTGGCCAAATGTAGCATAGCTAAGGATCTCTTCAATTTGATGGCCACTAAAAAGACCAACCTCTGCCTGGCCGCCGATCTGACCAAGTGCGAAGAAATTCTTAATGTAGCTGAACAGTGTGGACCTTACATATGCGTGCTGAAGACTCACATCGATATCATTGAAGATTTCAATGACAGCTTTATCGAAAATCTTACAGCATTGGCCACCAAACATAATTTCCTTATAATGGAGGATCGTAAGTATGCAGATATTGGCAATACCGTTTCGTTGCAGTATGGTAAGGGTATATTTAAAACATCTGAATGGGCCGACTTGGTAACTGCTCACTCACTTTCGGGACGCAGCATATTGCAGGGTCTTAAAGCAGGTATTAGTGTAGCTAATGCGTCAAAAAAACGTGGTGTCTTTCTACTGGCCGAGATGTCAGCGCAAGGCAATCTCATTGATGCCAAATACAAAGAAGCAACAATTAAAATTGCCACCGAGGGTGCAGATGTTGATTTCGTTGCTGGTATTGTTTGCCAGAGTGTAGATTGCTTTGCGTTTCCCGGTCTAGTACAATTGACGCCTGGTGTAAAGATCGATGACATTGGCGATAAGCTAGGTCAGCAATATCAGACACCTGAGTATGTGATAAAGGAGAAAGGCGCTGATATTGCCGTTGTGGGACGTGGTATAATTGAAGCAAAATCTGTTGAAAAAGCTGCTGCTCTCTACAGAGATCGTTTGTGGACTGCTTATACAGATCGTATTACCAAGTAGAATTGCAACTAGTACAAAAACCAACGAATACACTCATTTAACCCTGCAGCAATTTATAAACATATTTATACATTAAATAAGCCATATATTGTGGGTAATTATATTTGTACGTACAAAATATATATACAAAATACTTGTTAGCATTATTAAGCAGTGAATGTTAAATAAACTTATTTGAGCAATTTTATTTTTATAATAATCAGTCGTTTCATTTTTGTTGACTTTAGAGAAAAAATTATTGAAAAAATTGTCAGGTTTGGCAATCGATTTTTGACTTTTAAACTGTAAGCAATATATTTTGTTTATAAATTTATTTTCTTATTTGAATGAGAGTTTTTTAAAAAAAAAAACATTTCTTTTTTTGTATTCCCTAAAATAAATTTATTTTGTTTATATTTTATCGGTGTAAAATATGTTATCGCTGCGCTGCACATATGGCCCAAATTGGCGTTTGCGTCTCATAAATGCTTTTTTCAAAATTAATCTTGCAGCCTTTATCATTATGAAAATTATATAAGGTCAAATTTTGTACTACAATAAAAATTTTATGAAATAATTGTCACGATTCAGTTATATGTATTGCTAAAGTGTGCACAAGACACAGTCCTATATGAGCCGCAATATTAAGAACGTTTTTAGTAGAATTTTTTTTTAAATTGATCATACAAGTATATGAAGGGGTTAAAGTTACAGTGGTGTAAGTCAATTTTTCAGATGAATTGACTTAGGGCTATGTTATGCTGGCGGTCATGGGCATGCATTGTTGTTGTTTTAATGCGAACAACTTGCCCACCATGGTCATCACGGTCACCAAATGATTCGATAAAAATATGAAATCACGGGATCAAAACCGTGTTGAATATGAAAGTGCGAAATATATGAAAGCAGTAATGAATCCTGCTTAGTAGCAACACTCAACCATGTTCAACGATGATACTTTTTTCGGATAAAGTATTAAACGTAGCAAACAGTATACTAATGTTTGGGGATCATATGACCGTCAGCATAACATACTTTGTAACCAATACAAAGTGACGGGACCAGGGATCATTTGACCGCCATCATAACACCACCCTTAAGCACAGGAACTTGATCTAGAGCATGGTGTAAGAAAACCAGGTGGAAGCGAATTTTTCACCACACTTTAAATTGCCCCTGGTCTGTCAAAAAATTCTGACGGAGAGAGCAACTGTTGATTAGTGCCAAATTTTATTGGCTGCGTTCAGCAGGTACAACTTTTGTGCAATCGGTTAGTGTGTGTCTGCTGAACGAAAAAATATCAGTGTCTAATCACAACATGTAAAAATGTCTGTCTTTCGCCGCACTTTATATTTTTGATACATTTGCTCAACGTATTGAGTATTTCCAGTTAAAAATTTGGCTTTTTTAGAATAAGTGTGCTTTTATAACAAATGAAATAAATAACTCAAAATATAACGAGAAAACACAATTCTTCCCCTATTTGATCACTTTTAAAACAATTGTGTTCACAGAAATAAAAAAGGAACGTAAACTGATGCCTGATCAAAGACACAACATGTTGTACACATTATTCAATTATTATTAGGTTGTTCAGATATTTGACGTCAACTCACAAGAATAATAGCTTAAACACATTAACGACGACAACAACATTGCCGCATGATTCAATTATTATAAGGTTGTCCAGATATTTGACGTCTACTCACAAGAATGAATACTCTTATTTGAAGAGGAGAGCAAAAGAGCAATTTTGTAAGGACATAAAAATCACGCAGTTGCCGGAATATACTTTTTCATATTACAAACCAATAAAGATACATTTGACTACTACTTTTTGAAATACTTGCTTGTGTTGAACCAAAATATTATGAGCTTTAAAAATGTTATGGTCACATTTTAGAAGTAAAATAATATAGGAAAAATAAAACTTCTGAATGTTGTATACAGAGTTTGTATGAATATTTTTATTGCGTATGTTTTTTTTTTTATATTTGAGTAAAAATTAAATTTATTAAACCTAAGATTGAAATAAATTTATCAAAAAATATAGCAAACAAAAAACTCTACGTCTACGATTATATCTGTGTCTTTTGTTTACATAAAATAAGGGTATGTCAAATATCTGGATAACCTTATAATGGCTGCATTCTATCCGAAAGAGCGCTCAGGTAGCGAAGTAGCATAGTCATGGCAGAATTTTAAGGTAGTGCCGACTCGGAGAGGAATGAAGTAGAAAGCAGAATAAAGCGGGCTAGATGTCAAAATCAGCTGTTCATCTCACGTTTCTTTATGTTCATGTTTCGCAGTCGATTTTAGGTTAAAATTTTTACAGTTTTAAGACTTCTTTCACATTTTAAAGTTGTAATTACACTGTTTTAATAATATTTTCACTAAAACTATCACAAATTTAACACATGCGACCGCAGTACTTGCAACTTGGAAACATAAAAATTTTTCTTAATTTGCAATTCCTTGTAAATTCGTCGTTTTGACAACTTACCAATCTTTTCATTATCCACTATTCGTTGACGCGTGAGGACACTGAGCCAACCGGCCCTACCTTATAATTCTGCCATGCACAAAGTGATACTTTCTGCTGAACTATTTTTTTTCGAAACGTCAAAAGGCAAACAGCTGTTCGACAATAAATGCTTTTTGTCTCAAATTTATTTTTTTTATGTTCTGTGTGCACACGTTTCAAACAAATAGTTTTAATTAAAAGCACTACTAAGCAATTTAATAATTTAGTAATTAATAAATTTAGTATTTGGTATATTTATTTGTCAAAAAAAAGTAAGCGTAAGCCGCTCAACTGAAGTAGCATAAACTATTTTCGCTACCTAAGATGGCAATCGCTCAGGGAACGTGTTGTGCGAGCACTTTATGCAACATACCATTCAGCCCGAAAGTTGTTCAACAGCTACGTAGCAAATTTTCCGCTGAATGCAGCCCATGATTGTACCTGCTGAACGCAGCCATTTATTTCTGCTGTTTTTGACAGATGCGGGTACAATTTTTGTGAGAGGTGAAAAAAACGCTTTCATCTGGTTTTCTTACACCATGATCTAGAGCAGAGCTAGACATTCCTACACAACTACCAACTCGGCTCTTATGTCTATGTATTTGTGCATTGAAAAGCTTTGTGCTGTCAAAAGAAAGGATGGTTGCGTGGAGTAAAGCTTCTAAAAAAGATAATTGCGCAGAGTAAAGATTTTAGAAAAAGTGGTTGCGCAGAATAAGTTTTTAAAAGTTGCTTTGATACACCTGTAAAATATGAAGTTTTTTTAGTGAATGGTAATGTTTATTATTTAAAATAATGTTTGCAAGCAAAACAATAAGCGAAAATGCGCATGTGAAAGCTCTAGAAGCGTGCGTGCAAGGTTGATTTATAAGGTTGTCGCAGGGCTGATCGAACTCTCTTCTCAGTACCCATAATTGTCAAAACCAGCCAATTTTGCGAATGACTACGAAAGAAAAATGGATGATAAAAGAGAGCACTTGCAGATTTTCTATGAGCTGTCAACTTCGATTTGACAATTATGGGTACTCGCTCTCTCCCTTGCGACAACCTTATAAATCAACCTTGCGTGCGTGTTTTTTATTACGTTTGAAGGGAATGCGCATCGACATCCTCCCCTCATGAAGAGAAAGCTCTTTGCCCGCGCTGCCGACAGTTGATTAGCTCTGCTCTAGATCAGAGCATCAAATCAGAGATCCAAATCAGAGTTTGTGGTTCTGCAAGAATGTCTAGCTCTGATCTAGAGACTTCAACCCATTAATAGAAAAAGTGAAGTGAGTCGGAGCTTCATCTCTTGGACGGTAGATGGCAGAGTAAGTTATGTCGATGAGCGAAAAAGCTTTTTTGCGTAACAACACAATGACGTGAGTCTGACTTACACCACTTTGTAAACTGTTGTTGATTTCTATCATTCGACTAGTCTGGGTTTTTTGTTGTAGAGTATTTAACTGAAAATAGATGTAGCAGAAATCGCCGTGTGCATACCAGATCAAGTCCCTGTTGCGGGTCTTTCAAACAAGAACCAAGGAATAGAACATTCTCAGAGAACAAGAAAACGCCAGAAGTACAGAAGTAAAGCCCGAAGTACAATAGAGCGAGAGTGCGTTGCGAGACAACGTAAAAATCTCGAATGAGCTGTCAAAGCATTTTCATAAACAGAGTTTTTATGTAGCAATTTACAATGCTTTGCGATGCGATTGTGCGATGCGACGCATTTTCAAAAATTTGAAAAACGACGCATGCGATGACGAGTTATCATGAAAATTCAATTGAAAAATAATAAACAATTTGAGCGCATAGCTGTTTTTAATTTTTTATTTCATAAATGAGTATGTTTTAGTAAAATTTAATACAAAAAAGGCAGATTATAAGTTGTGACAATTTTGCTGCTTTACTAGGTTATGTGCTACTTTTTTTATATTTGAAACAAGTGGACGTGTTTATGTTGTAATAAGAACATAAATTATGTGATACTTACATATGTTCAAGGATATTACAAATTTTAATTTTTTTGTGCAGTTCTAACATTAGGCCCAACCAAAATAGATGAGTTGCTCCATAACGAGTAGAGACGAAAATATTCGCTTTAATGCAATTCAATGTTGTTGCCCAAAGTGAAGAAACGTAATTTAACGAAGCTGAACGAAACAGCTTTTCCATACGTTTTGTTCCGTAAGAACCGAACTGCTAGCGTCTCAACTCGTCAGACGTTCGGCTAGTTGCAATCGTCCCGTTTCGTCTATTTTGGTTCTGCCTATTGTTATAAAAATAAATGGATATTTTTTTTTATTGTCACGCTTCTCATTGTACATTGATTGCGAGGGCAACGCGCGTAAGGTTTCGTAACAAAATCGTATAGCTTCAGCGCATCGCACTATCGCGCTATTGTATTTCGGGCTTAAAGCTGAGCAGAGGATAAAAAGCAAGAAACTCAGGTTTGCAGTACGTCTCCTCACGAGGGAAAGAAGTTTGGGGAAAGTCTCTTCCCCATTTTGATTGTAAATGTAAGAAATAGTGTGCCACTAAAATACTTGAACCGGCCAGGAAGGAACTTTTTGATACATTCTGGAAGTTGAGTACCTATTCCGAACAGAATGTGTTGTAGTGTGGTTTAATCGCCCAAAATACCCTGCTGTTAGACGTCCTAGAAATGGAACCAAACATCAAAAGTCGATTACAAACGTGTACAGATTTCAAGTAAGAGGTGAAAGTATCACTGTTTGCAAAACCTTTGCAAAAAGTTTTCCTAAAAACTAAACAAGTGTAAGATGGGCGCGTCTCAAGGGCACTAAAGAAGGTAAGGAAGAATCTTCAGCCAGGCTACGATGGTCAAGGACGTCATGTTCCAAAACATAAAACATCTGAGTCAGACATGAATGAGGTGCGTGTCCACACTAGTTCCTTTCTGTCGTATCAGTCACATTATACTGGAGCTGAGAATCCCAATAGAAGATTCCTACCTGCTGACATGAATGTTCGTGCTATGTACGAGTTATATAAAGAAAGGTGCGCAGATAAAAATCTCCTCTGTCTGTGTCTGAAGCAATCTATCGCCGAACATTGAAACACTTCTAGCAGATGTGACACGTACGGTATGAAGATTAAAGTATACGAAAACAAAGAGGAATTAAGAAAATTAGTAGCTAACAAGGTTGATTTATAAGGTTGTCGCAAGGGAGAGAGCGAGTACCCATAATTGTCAAATCGAAGTTGACAGCTCATAGAAAATCTGCAAGTGCTCTCTATTATCAACCGTTTTTCTTTCGTAGTCATTCGCAAAATTGGCTGGTTTTGACAATTATGGGTACTGAGAAGAGAGTGCGGTTAGCCCTGCGACAACCTTATAAATCAACCTTGGTAGCTAAAAAGCAGCTTTATCAAACAAAAATCCAAAAAAGCGAGAGAAATTAAAAATGTAGATACCTAAAAAGCTAAAGAGGATGAGACATTCTATGGTTTAACGTTTGATCTCGAAAAGCACTGCCATTCCCAGTTTTGACTACGTCTATTTCTTACTACAAGAGGAACATATACACCTATAACTTGGGTTGCCATGAACTTGGGTCTGGTTCTGCATTCATGTACTGCTGGAATGAAACCATGGCTACCCGCGGGTCACAAGAGATCGGTTCCTGCCTAGTCAAACATCTTCTGCCGTTCATTCCACCGATTCATCACAACTTCTTTCGTTGCTTAAAGACAACTACTACAGAATGTGAAGAAATTGAAGATGTTGGTCCACTGCATGAAGTAAAAACTGTTGATTCAGAGCCAAAAATTTGAAATAATTGGTTTTTTTCGTCAACAAATTTTTTAGTTTTGATCGCTATGTTTCCATTTCACTCTTCTCTTCTTATTAATGTTTTTTGTTATTAATTTAATCTTTGGTAATATTTTGTATGAATAAATAATATTTTTTCGAATGTTCTTAATAAACTTAAGACGATTTTATTGACAATCTAACTGCTGCAAGTCCTATATTTTTCCATTCGCAGTGGTGTAAGTCAATGGTTCTGAAAACTTACAGTGGTGTAAGTCATTTTGGGTACCCTAAATGAGGGGTGTTTTGATCTGCAATAAATTCTGATCAAGTCTCTATGTTACATTACGATCATGGTAGTACCTCTACAATGATGTTATCACGATATGTTCTTTCCAGAAGTTACAACAGTGCCTTTTGCGAAGGGTCCATTTGAGTAAAACGATGTCAATGGAACTTACACCACTGTAATTTTAACCCATTCATATATCGTTGGAAAGCTTATAGTTTAAGCTTTTTGAAATAATAAAAAAAAAACGAAAAAATTGTCTTATTTAATAAATTTTATAATTTTTAACAACATCTTTTTCCCCTTTTTTTCATTTTTGATTAAGATTTTAATAGTTGCGCTACTTTCTTTCATACCTGTCAACATTGACTATCGCCGAAGGCACTAAAGCGTGAAAAACGCTGGCGGTAACGCTATTTTATCCTAAAAGTGACTTCTGTAGGGAGAAACTGTTCCCCGCCGGTGTCACTTTGGTGGCGTCTCGTAATAGACACTTCAAAGAAGTCTCTTTTTAGTGATTTTAAGAAAGACAGAGGTGACGCAAAAGTAACGCCAAGAAGTTGAAGGCTAATAAACCGTTAGGAATCAAACAAACAATCCCCTGAGTGCCTGTTGGGAAGATAAATATGCTATGATAAATAACTCGCGTATTTTGTTTTTGTAAAACACAAACTATTGTCAAATAATCTTCCAAGATGTACCTTAAGCGCCACTTTTTGGCGATTGGCGATAAATGGCCCTTCAAAATGCTGGCAGGGATAGTGCATTTGATTCGTTAGTGCATTGATAACTAGACAAAAAAAAAAGATGCTCCAATTTTGCCCTTTTTTAAGAAATTCCAATTTTCATAATGTAGGTGCATGGCAAAAAAATATCCCATACGCTTTATATTGTTTTAATTTTTCTATTAAATTTTGTTGATGCAGTCGAAATGGATAATTCCGTTAAAATCTGCATATTTCTCAAATACATGTTTGTCTAGAAGAAACCAGTGGCGTAGGGGATAAAAAGGAGAACCTAGCTGCCCTTTCTAACTCATCATATATTATGAACTTGTGTTTTTTTGGTGTTTATGGTAACTTTGCACAATTCAACTATTTCTTTAAATTTTTTATGGATCCCATGTCTTTGGCCTGCATCGTATTATTCTATACCATAGGTTTTCTGCTTCTTAACGGAAACAAGTTCAAGTGCTGTATGCAAAGTGTGTGGAGCAAAACTTCACGCTTGGATCCGTTGTATGGCCCATATTAGACGATGTCCGTTTGTCCGATCTTTGTTGTTGCTTTCAATGTGAAACTGTCAAAAAACAGTGAGAGTGAGAGCGGATGAACTTTTTGTAAGGCGGACAAAATATGTTCATTTTGTCTGCTGTTGATGTCAGCAGACAACGGCCACAACAGTGTGGCGATGTGGTGAAATAAAAGTTTTGCTACACTTTAGCAGCTAAAAAGTACTTTTTCTATGCAACGTTGCTATTAAAAGTAATTGTTTTCAAAGTGCACAAAATAAAGTGCAGTAGAAAATGTACTCAAACTAAATGAAATGTCAAATGTGTCCGCCCTAAATTTTCTGTCGTGTGACCATCCAGCGGACAAGAGAGTAAAAAGTGTTCATTTTCGTCGGACAAACAGACATCGTCTAATACGGGCCTATGCAGTTTATTTTTCTTAACGTGCGCTTAAACCGCCTGAACGTTCTAAAAATTCATCGTGAACAAGGTTGATTTATAAGGCTGTCGCAAGGGAGAGAGCGAGTACCCATATTAGTCAAATCATCCGGTTTTTTTTTCGTAGTCATTCGCAAAATTGGGTGGTTTTGACAATTACGGGTACTGAGAAGAGAGTACGATCAGCCTTGCGACAACCTTATAAATCAACCTTGAGCCTGGCGTTTTGCCGACAGTTTTCATCCATTTTGATTGTCAAAATGAAAAACCGAACTGCAGGGCGCATCCATTTTTCTTTTAAGGGGATAATCTTTGGGGAGGAAGTCCCCTGAGTATATTAAAGGGTGGTTAAATTTTAAGGGCCGATGTTGATTTTGAATAAAACACAAATTATTTAGGAAATTATTGTCATTTCTCTTTATTATGATAATATTGGTATGGTTCAATTAGGCATGGAATAAAATATCGGCCAAATGGCCGCCGCGACCTCGGCGGCACACCTCCATCCGATGGTCCAAATTTTCGATGACGCTGAGGCATAAGTGAGGTTCTATGCCGTTAATGTGCCGAATTATCTCATCTTTTAGCTCTTGAATTGTTGCTGGCTTATCGACGTACATCTTTTCTTTCAAATAACTCCAAAGAAAGAAGTCCAACGGTGTCAAATCACATGATCTTGCAACTTTTAGAAGATGTTTTCTAAAAAAGTTTATTATATATACAAAAAATTCCATTTGCATGTTAGTCTTATATCAGTTGTATAAATAAAAAATTTTTTGTTTGATAATAAACAATTTTTATATATAAAGATGGCGCTGAAGTTGGTGCCCTTCAAAAAAAGGTGAAAATCGGCCCACATCATACCGTGATTCCAGATTGTCTGAAAAAAAAATCAAAAAACTCCATCCGAAAATAGAGCCCTGAATGCACATCTTTTACCAAAATGGAATGAAAAGATGCAATATTAAGAAGTTATGAATCCTAGAAAAAAAAGTATGAAAATTTACGTAACTTTTGATTGTTGCGTGTAAAAACTAGAAAAATTTTCCAAAGACGCTCATTTTGGTAAAAGGTGTGTAGAATAACATTACAAACAAATAAAGAAAAAAAGGAACTAAAATCGGTCGATTGGTTTGTTTGCCGTAGTGTGGGCCGTTTTGAAAAAGTATGTTTCGGGAATATCGCATTAAAAGTTACAAATTTTAAAACAATCAAAGTGCTCAAACTCCAAAACAAAACTGTAACAATAATATATATTTTTTCTCTACATAGAAACATTCCATACACGCGTTTACTTTTACATACACACATACAGCGAACATCAGCGCTTTAACAGCTTCACCGGTTTGATCCATTGGTACTCTGGCGCACCGGAGTTTAAGCGTTGTAGAATCTGTATTATAAGCGGAATGGATTTTTTTTTTTACATATTCTTGAAAAGTTGTACGACAAAAATCAATTTAAAAAAATTCGATTTTAAAAAGATTGTTTGCCTAAGACATCCCTTAATTGATTTTTTTTTAAAAACGCGATATTTTCATGTAACAAAAAAAGTACTAATGAAAAACCTACAAAGCGACAAGAGCTTCATACAACAATAGATTTTAAAGGAAATTAAATACCATAGATAAATGTTTACATAAAATGAAATTTGAACGTTGATTTATTTTATTTCGAAATTTTATTGAATACTTTAATAAGTTATTACTCCTTAAGTCGCTGCACCCGACTACGGCACTGTGTGAAAGTGTGGGTAAACCAACACCAAAAAAGAAGATGCCTCACGCTTTTGTTGAAATACCTCTTCCTTTATTTCTATGTTCTAAGGCTGTAACTACCACCCATGATACAATGATAAGGTAGGCCCATGATACTAAGTGCTCTCACGCGTCAACGAAGAGTGGATAATGAGAAGCAACATTAATGTCAAAACGACGAATTTCGTAGAAATTGCAAATGAAGAAAATATTTTATGTGTCCAAGTTGCAAACAGTGCGGTCACGGGTATTAAATTTGTGCTAATTTGAGTGAAAATATTATATAAAAAGTGTAATAAAAAGTATAAAATGTGAAAGTCTTAAAATTGCAAAAAAAAACCTGTAACAGTTTTAACCTAAAAACAACTGCGAAACGTGAGCATAAAGAAATTCGCGATGAACAGCTGATTTTGACATCAATGTAGCTTTATTCTGCTTTCTACTCCATTCCTCTCCGTGATGACCTTACCTTATAATTCTGCCATGCTACCACCTTGTTCAAGGTTCATTAATATCAACCTTGACCTTGTTAGTTGGCATGGCAGAATTATTAGGTAAGTCCGACTCAGAGAAATGAAGTAGAAAGCAGAATAAAGCGGGCCAAATGTCAAAATCAGCTATTCATCTCGAGTTTCTTTATGTTCATGTTTCGTAGTTGATTTTAGTTTAAAATTTTTATAGGTGTTTTTGCCAATTTAAGCCTTCTTTCGCATTTAATAGTTGTTATGACAGTGTTTTATTAATATTTTCACTCAGATTATCCCAATTTTTTAACTGTTGCATATGAAGAAGCACTTTCTCCTAACACATTCACCATATCATTATAAATTTCTTGTCCCGATAAACCTTATGTAAATATTTAATGACAACATATTTCCAATTGTTCCATTAGGGCTATGTTATGCTGGCGGTCATGGGCACGTCATGGGCATGCATTGTTGTTGTTTCAATGCAAATTGAAAAATTGAGAGCGAGAGAAAGAGAATAAATTTTGCCCACCACGGTCAAGATTCATTAATATAGGTTAAGTCACTTGAGAGAAAAGAAGTCATTTTCCGCCTTTTCTCGAACTGTCAAAGTAGCCGTTAGATAAAAATTGTACAGATTCATGTTTTTTTTCTTAATTTCCTTTTATCCATTCTGACAGTTCGACCGAGCTTCTCTCAAGTGACTTAACCTATATTAATGAGCCTTGACCACGGTCACCAAATGATTCGATAAAAATATGAAATCACGGGATCAAAACAGTGTTGCGTTGTGGAATTATTCACAACATTTGTGTTTTCGCATTAAAATAGTACAATTTCAGTGCGAAATATATGAAAGCAGTAATGAATCCTGCTTAGTAGCAACACTCAACCATGTTCAACGATGATACTTTTTTCGGATAAAGTATTAAAAGTAGCAAACAGTATACTAATGTTTGGGGATCATATGACCGTCAGCATAAGATACTTTGTGCACAGAGCTCATCAAACGACCAGGGATCATTTGACCGCCAGCATAATACCACCCTTATAACAAAAATCACTGAAGCGTTTTTATTTTTTTTGAACAGCTGTTACTATACCAATGAGTGCCAGATCGAAATTAAATTTAACGTGTGTTCATATCAGTGATGTTCCTCGAACCGTCGACTTTAATTGTCGACATTTTGGTGTCGAAAATGTAGACAATGGTGTAAACAATGTCGGCTATGTCGACAATAGTGTAGACAATATCGAACATGTAAAAAATGGCAGTATTGGTGTCAAGAATGTAAAAAATTAACTGGCCCACTTCAGTTGTCAAACAATTTATTTGATATTTGTTAAAAATTAAAATTAAGAATTAGCAATTGTTAATCGCCATTCCACGTAGATTGATTTTGTTCTTTACTCTAATATGTTTGCCGCTTAAACACTTATTTTAATGCAATTTTCCAATGCAAAAATTAAAAATGCTTGCTATAAAAGCCGGCTGCCATTTTGCTCAGTCGATAAAACACTTGACAGCTAAGCTTCTGGGTTGCATAAAAATGTTTAATTATTTACACATGAATGTATTGTCGACACGTCGTTAATAGTGATTGTCTACACAACATTGTCGACAACGTCGAAAATGCCTTTCTCGATATAATGTAGTCTACGTCGCCCATCACTGGTTCCTATGACAGATGGAAGTTTCCGTCTGGCTGTTCATACCGTCATATCTGTGTCAGACTAAGAACATTTCGAACAACCTACGTAGAAAACTGTTTAAAATTAAATCATTCCGTTAAGTAACTTATGGTACGTAAATTAAAAACTCCACCCATTTTTTTTGTTTAGTATATTTTAAAGGTAAGGCGCATATTTTTTCTTTTAAATAAAACAACATTTTTAATGTGTGTAATTTTATTATAACTTAAAGTTTTAGCAGAAAAATAGGATAAATGAATATTCAAATTATAAATTTTTAACTTATAAATGCTTCAATGCGATGACAAAAAATGTGATTACTACTATAAACAAAATTTTAAACTATTATTAATAGGAGGCTAATGTAACTAAAACGTATCCATAATCGCCAGATAAATCATCCTGTAAGAAAATAGAAAAAAAAAAACAATGGTTTAGGAAGGAATAAAAATAAATTAATTTTATATTTTTCAATAAATTGACGTTTATTTCAAAGCAATTAATGCTTGGTTTTACTTAAATACTTGTTTTACAAATAAAGCACAACACAGTTTCTATGCAATACAAAAATATAAATTAAAAAATTCAAATACAATTGGTTGAAATCACAAGAAATTTGCTAATATTTGATCATTTGTTGTATAAATTGCTACAATAAAAAAAGCTTGCTATTTTCTATAGAATAAATGTATATATTTAATGAGTTAATTTTACAAAGCTTTTATTTTAAGCTTTTCAAGTATTGCTAAGGCGCTATTTGGAAATAAGGCTTTGTTGCTTCTTCGCTGTTGGCTGTGACTGTGACTACCAAGCTACAATAGTTTCAAGCAAATGTCCAATGTCAGATTCCATATCATCCTGTAATTAAGTGTTTGCATATTGTTTGTGAGCAAAAGTGTTGATTAAATAATAATAAGTAGATTAAGGACAAAAAAACAAAAAAAATCATACGAAAAACATGGAAACTTTCGTATGATAGTAGCACATAAATTTAAGCGGGGAAAAGATTGAATTAACCACTTATTATGTTGAAAGAAAGCTTAAAAATTTGTTGTACTAATATTTAAAGTAAAGTTTAAATGCTCTTGTTTAGATTTACAGAACTTTTTTATATCTTCTGCTGGAATTCAAACCTAAAAAATTGTGTATTTTTTTTAAAACAAAGCTTGAAGAAAAGTTCTATCAAATAATAATAAAATATGGAATCTATGCTTGAGAACTTTTTGCAGAACTATATTTAAATAAAATTATTTCATATACACAAAAAAAAAAATGCTTATCTGTGGAATATATGTGTACATTATATAAATAAAAGTGCGAAGCTCTAATCGCAAGCTTCTATAAATATTGCTTAGGCGCTATTTGGAATTAAAGCTTTGCTGCTTGTACGCTGGTGGCTCTGGGTGCGACTACCAAGCTACGATAGTTTCAAGCATGGCTCCATTATTAGATTCCAAATCATCCTGCAATGAAGCGGTTAAGAGTTGTTTGAGCAAAGGTTTGTGTTAGAAGGGAGAAGAAAATATAAAAAAATAAGTGTTTTTTTGTTTCATTATTTTGGGCATAGATTTTGATCCACAGATTTTGAAGAAAAAGATATTCAAAGTAAAAATAGGAAGTTATATTGAGAGATACTTTATAGAAGTTAATTAGTTTATTAGTTATAGTCGAAAAAAACTTTAATGAATAACCAATTATGTGCTGTTTTGTTTTTAATTGAATTTAAATTTGAGTTAAAATAGGAAACGATATGAAGATGATAAATTTAAGAAAATTATTAATATAAAAACATATAGACAAGGAGGAGAAATTTAAAACTTCTGTCAACCACAACTTCAAAGTTTCTTAGCGAATTAACCTCGAAAGTGTTGTAAAATAAAATTATGTTTAAAGCTTTATTAGAATTTAAACAATTTAACAAAATATATGCGTATGGTTTTCGATTTTTTATTGCAAACGAGCCTATTAATATATTTTTATTTTCATAAATTTAACCTATTTTCGTGTTTCGGGTGTACAAATAAAACCAAAATAGACGAGTCGCTCTGTAGCGAGTAAAAACGAAAAAAAGTTTGATGGAATGCATTTTAATGTTGCTGCCCATTCGTCTCGTCTATTTTGGTTGGGCCTTCAGTTTTAAGGGGCTTACAATGCATGGCACAACTAGTAATAAATCGCATCGAACCACCTTGTTACTATATTCATGTTAAAGCGTCATCATTTTCCTCTGAAAATCAGTATGTGTCATTTCGCTGAAGTGTAAACAACATTCTATCTTTGCGCTCTTACCATGTCAACCTTTGTGCCTACAAAACACAATTTGCGAGAAGAGGTTTTTGTACGTGCAGGTTTTCTGCATCGAATCATGACGGGGAACGAAAAGTGGTTCTACTATGACAACCTAAAGTGCAGAAAATCGTTGGGTAAACCCGGCTATGTATCAACTTCAACGACCGTACCGAATGTGCATGGCAGAGAAGCTAGTGCTGTGCATTTATATGCACAAAAGACATGTCAAAGTGATCTTTCAAAATGACAATGCTCGCCCACATGTTTCAAAAGTTCTCAAGGAAATGTTGGAGGTGCTTCAATAGAATATCCTACCCTACACACCGTATTCACCAGACATAGCTCCTTCCGATGATTCATGGCCGTTCAGCACTTTACTTCTTACGATGAAGCCAACAATTGGTTCCATTTTTGGATCACCGCAAAAGAAGAGGCATTTTTTAACACGGAATTCGTATGTTGCCTGGAAAATAGCGAAAAGTCGTAGCTTACAATACACAATCGATAGAAATTCTTCGAGTTCGAGCTGTACGATCTCTACGAGGACATTGAGGTAGTTCAGCATATAATTGCAGCGGTCATGTCCATCGTATGGACGCCAAAACTTCAGCTAAATAAAGTGTTCGAGGCAAGGGTCGTTGGCGACGTCGAAGAGAGAGATCATGCTTCTGATTGATGGGCTAGGCCGAGGACGAGTGTATCCGACTGGAGAAGGAGCGGGAAAAGCAGAGGCGCCTGGCGAGAGCTGTTGAGGTCGGCCGAAAGTCGAACACGGGTTGTTATGGCCACCTAAGTAAGTTAGTACGATGAACAATACTTTAAATAAAATTCATTGTGCCAATACCTCTGAATACAGCTGCAAATTTTTTAAAAAAAACCCTCATAACTAATTTGTACACCCAATACTATGACGTTGTTTTATGTTTGTTTATTTTATATATTTTCTTAACAAAATCTTCTTTTAACTTTTAAATAGCTTTTCATCTTTTTCGTATCAATTCCACATACTTTGCTGAAACTTCAACAGGATTTTTACCACTCCAATACCAGAGTGGAGAAATATTTTTAGTATTTGAAATACTTTTATTGAATGCATCAATTTTCCTAATGAATTCGCCACCAGTTCCCTCACTCAGAAGAGAGCACACTGAACATAGAAAAAAAAAATCTATTTTGGCATCAAGTGTCGAGTTGTCTTTCTCTTAACTTTTGCGCGGAACTTCAACGATTATATGGAACTTTCTTTGTGTGTACGTTTGTCCGACAAATATACACAGAAAATCGTTAGTCTATGTCTATATTCTTCGTTTTTTTTTCCATCTCTCTGTCTTCGCTCATGGGCAAAATATTTGTTTTCTATCTCTCTGTCTACGCGCATGGGCAAAATATAATTTGCTCAATTACGAAAAAATTATATTGTGAAAAATTAAAAAGCAACATTTGCATGATTTTTACTTTAACATTTGCATGATTTTTACTTTTTATTGATGCATGATTTTTACTTTTTATATGCAAAATTTTCAAAGTTTTTAATTGAAGTTTTATGGACAGTTAAGTGGCTTCTATTTATTAAAAAGGCATTTAGGCACTTCAAACATGTTACCACGAAATATTTTGTTTTCTAAAAAGCTACCTTCTTCATTTGCCAATACTCTTTGTGACCACCGAAGTACTTTCTCTACGAGTACTTAAATTATACTTCAGAACATAACATAGCACAAAAAATTGCACACTTTAATTTGTGAAATCATGATTTTAATTTGTAAAAAAATCTTCAGTGTATGGTCTTCATATTTTTTACACTTTCTTTTAAGGCTCAAAGATGGAAGTATTTATCTATGATTTATAAATCCTTTTTTTGTCAATTTTATACACATTATACACATTTAATCCAAAGCGAATTGAACCTAAAAATAAGTTCACTTTATTATGAAAACTATAATTCTGTTCTGTACAAAACACCTACATTGAAAAATATTAGCAACAATTTAAGTCAAAACGAGAATAATTATTAAAAATTGAGTATGTTATGAACTCAAATAAAAAAAAAAACAACAACATTTATCAAAAATTAAAAAATAGTGGTTGAAGTATTGTTAGACTGACTACCTAAAATGCATCAGTATCTTATCCCTGGAAAGTTTCATATACATTAACAAATGCTTAGAGTTTCTTAAAATAATTAAATCTTACTTCAAAACTTATAATTTTTCCCACATTTATATAATTTTAATATTTAATATATATGAAAATGCGCAAAAAAAGCCAATATTATGTAGAGTGCTTATGAATTAGTAACAAAACCGGGTAATATTAATTAGTAAAAAACCCAAAATTTGTGCAATATTCATCCAAAGAAAATTAATTAAAAAGCAAAATAATTTCCTTGCTTAAAACAACATACTTTTAAAATAAAAATGCAAGCATAATTTAGGGTGTTTGCATGAGTTTATTTCAACAATTTGAACTTTTTGCCAAATGTTATATATATTTAACATTGCATTAAACTTAGGTATACATTTTTAAAGTAGGAAAATAAAATAAAACATTTTAAGCATAAAACAAACCAGAATAAAATAATTGAATATCGATTGAGACTCAAACAAAAATGAGAGTGTGCATAAAGACATGCACATATGTATATACAAAACACTAAATATATGCTAAGCATTTTTTGAAAAGTAAAATGTTTAATAACTACTGTGTATGTGTATAGCATGATTTGTGAATACCCAATAAACAATTGAGGAAATTTATTAATAAAATTCTAAAGGCAACATGGTATAGTTAGTTGTCTACATATTTATGACACAAAAAACAAACAAAATCAATTTTTATGACACAATATATAGTCTTCTAAAATAAACAAACGATATTTTTGTTTACTGGGTATACATTGTAAAGTTCATGAGACATTATTGCGCTGTTTATATATATATATAAATTTGTGTATTGCAGTTTTTGTAGTTAGTTGCTTGAGCCTGGCTTTTATACACAACATTTACTTTTCTTTTTTAAAATAGGTACTATATTTATAAAACGAGGGGTATTCACAATTTTGTATAGTAACTCTGTTATAAATTTGGAAATTGGAATTTTAACATTTTCAATCAATATTTTTAAAAACTTTAACACTAATACATCACATTATGAATACCGCTCTTGAAATGATCTATAGTTCAATATAGCTTCATTATTCGATCTTGTTGAATTGTTTTTCATTTTTCATTTTATATTTTATTTTAGGTGTACTTTATAAAGATATATAAAAATCTATTTTCACTATATCAAATGCTATTTTCTTTGTTTTATTCGAAGTACAACTTATGTTTTTTTTTTTGTTGTAAAATTATTTTTATATAAAAAAAGTGGACAATTTTGCAAAAAACACAAAACTTTTGCTTTATGCGTATAGTTAACTATTATTGATTCATATTTAAGGCGAATGTCTTGGGTTTTTGTTGCTTGTTTGAAGTAAAATTAGAATCCAACAATAGCCAATAGGGCGCGTTTGTAATCTCCAGAGGTATCGCCCTGAAAAAGTTGAATATTTTATTTAATGGCTGATTGAAAAGTTGATTGAAACAAAAAAGTATAGCAACATTTTTTTTTTTAAGACAAAAAGTAACAAAGACAATTAATCCAACCCAGCAAACCATTAAATTAAACCAAATTGTTCTGTAGAAGCAAGTTTCGGAATAGTGGAGACTTCAGCAGTGAAGCTAACAGGGTAGACTTTTTTAAAGATTTAAAAAAATGTTTAGAGTTGAAAATGTTATTGAGCTTTCATTTAATAAGTAAGAAATTTAACATAACTGCCAACAATCTACAAAGAAATATTTAAATATCACTAATTTAAAAAAACTTTTTTATAAAACAGCAAAAATTTAACAGGGAATTTTGAATATTGTTTATTATTTGCACAGCTTTTTTTTTAATTATTGCTAGCTATACATAACGTGACCAACCGTACTCCTTTCTTTTTACTTTTTGTACTTCTTTGTGACATAAAAAAATTAACTTTAAGTCCGTTATTATAAATTTTACTTTAAATGAATTTTAATGAATATGCCAAATACTATAAACCTTTTATTTTTAAAATGATTTAAGTAATAATTTATTTGGTGAAAAAGAGCATTATGTTATAGCACACGCATTATAAACCGTCACAACTCAAAATTTTCCGAATCGAAATTGTTTCATAAATCAATTCACAATACACATCTCTAAAGCCCGTATGATACTTAATTTTTTTGTCGCATTTTTAAATTTGAAAACAAGTGGCGCGTGGGCAGGAAAATCATATTTTGTAAGAAAAGGATAAAATCAGTAACTTTTTAATTTCTGGTATTTTTAAGAGCAGCTGCATTTAATAAATTAATTTTTGTTACTCAAATCACTTCCAATTCAGCATCCAATTTTCTTAAATAATTTTGTTTACTCTAAGGACCGTTTTCTCATCTCAACTATAAAGTTCACTTTAGCTAAAGTTTACTTTAAAGGCCTCTTTAGCAATTTTTCATTTTCTCATGTCTTCTTTAGTGTTACCGAAATGATAAAGTTAACGAGAACTTTAAGCTACTTGTAAAATTTATAGCACGAGTAAAATTTTAAGTGCTGCCAACTTAGTGTATATAAACACAAAAAGCTGTTTGCAGACTTCAAAATAAATTCAACAATTTTTCAACTTTTGACACTGTCTTCAAATTTCATTTTACTCTCTCAGATTGAACTTTACTCGACTTTTACTCGGCAATATGTACGGAAACAGACCTAAAGCCTGTATGATACTTCATTAAATTGCTCATTGTCTTGTCATTGAAAATTAAGCTAGAGCAGTTCAAATAGAACGAATGCATAGATTCAATTGGTGTGAGTGAGTACGCATATAGTACAAATTGGAAAAAAAAAATGTGGAACGGACTGCATTTTCAATGCATTGTTTTCGCCGTTTCTTTTTATTCGTTCGTCGTTGAGTTTCGATCAAATATTTACTGTGAAATATTTTGCTGTTTATAATTAATTTTAAATTTTGGAGAGAAAATTTGTGATTTTTGAATTGTGACGGTTGTGTACTGCGGGCGTGATATATGCAAAGATTTATTCAATATTGTTTTTTTTTCTTTTAATCTTTGATTTTTGATTTGTTGAAACAAAAATTTTTCCCAAAATGAATTCATATTAATAAACAAATTTACATTATTTTGCTTATAAGTTTAAATTGCAAGCTTAATTTAATTTTTAATCTGTTATAAATAAAACTTTTTGTGCAATGTAATTATTCGTGCATTTTTTCATAATTGCATATTTTCACATTTTTTTTTTACTTCTTTTTTGTACTTCTATATTTATTCTATGTACTTCTTTTTAAAGTCTATGCGTGTACTTCTTTTTGCACTGAAAATGTTGGTCACATTAGCTATATATAACGCTCGTATCTGTACTGTTTTTCGCAGTATTGCACTGTTTTTTAGACTCAAAAACAGAGTATTTTTATCAAAAATACTTTTTAAACTGATTTTGTACTGTTCTTTCATTGGGAAAAAATGCAAAGCGTCAGTCAGAACAATGGCAACCCGTAACGAGTGTGAAACCATTACTGCGTTTCCATGGCGAGTTTACTCGGGGTTAGGGGTTTCGTTGAGCTGACAAAATGGCGTTACTAACTCGATTGGGCTATGTTATGCTGGCGGTCATGGGCATGCATTGTTGTTGTTTCAATGCAAATTGAAAAATTGAGAGCGAGAGAAAGAGAATAAATTTTGCCCACCACGGTCACCAAATGATTCGATAAAAATATGAAATCACGGGATCAAAACAGTGTTGCGTTGTGGAATTATTCACAACATTTGTGTTTTCGCATTAAAATAGTGCAATTTCAGTGAGAAATGTATGAAAGCAGTAATGAATCCTGCTTAATAGCAACACTCAACCATGTTCAACGATGATACTTTTTTCGGATAAAGTACTAAAAGTAGCAAAAAGTATACTAATGTTTGGGGATGATATGACCGTCAGCATAACATACTTTGGGCACAGAGCTCATCAAACGAAAAAGAGCGCAAAAAGTGACGCGCCCAGGGATCATTTGACCGCCAGCATAACATCACCCATAGCGTTTGCATCGTTTGCATTCGAGTTGAACTCAATGGCCGCATTCAGCGGAGTAAACTGTTGTGAACTATTATGAATGTGTTGTTACTCTAAGCGTCAAAAAAGTTGTCAAAGTTTAGAGTTTTACGAGTTTAAAGTCAAAGTTTAACCCTTAACTGGTACACTTGGGCTGTGGGACCATGCTAAAAAAAGAAGACTATATTTCTCTCATTATGTCATCATTTATTCATTAACGCTCAGTACATTTGAAGCCTTTAGGTGTGTGCATGCTTTCGCATTGATCAGTCGTGTTGTTATTTAAGGCGTTCTTTGGAAAAAACATAAGCTTGTTACTACATTTTTGATTTGTACCAGTTAAGGGTTAAAGCACTCAACAGTTGTGCTCATGTAGCATAGAATTTTATCGCTCAATTAAATGGCGTCCGCTACCTGTTGCGGGGTTCTCAATCGCCTTAACGACGACTGTCGCTGTAGTTAACTAGCGAAAACTGTCATTTACTATGAAACTGTGCATGCACAATGACCGTTAACGACAACTAGTATTATCGTTAACTTTTTGGGAATCCTGCTACTGATCAGTTTAAGTGAGCGCTTGCATAATTGTACTATTTAGCGAATTTGTCAACAACTGTTGACTCCGCTGAATGCGGCCAATTTCTTTTTGACATTTGTGTCTTCCACTCGCCATTTTTACTCAATACTAATGAATGCAATTCACTTTGACAGATAGAACCCAGTTAAATCTCACAAGTTTCGTGGAATTTATGCGGATTTAACGAAACTCAACTCTACTCGCGTTTCCATGGCGAGTTAACTTCGAGTAAACACCGAGTAAACTCGTCTTGGAAACGCAGTACATGTTCAAGGCAAACAGCGAAATAATGATGGCAACCAAGATGAATTTAAAATTTGAATTCGCTTTGAAGGCAACAATGGCATATAGATTTGTCATTACTTTTGGTTGCTAATTTAAAAAAATAAAAAATTAATCAATCAACACATTAAACATTAAGTCAGTTTAAAGTTTATTAAATTTTGGGAAAAGTATCCATGTCTAGAAATTACAAAAAGTCAAAATGATGTTTTGTATAGAAAATTATAGGATATTGCTCGTCATATCAATAAAAAAAACATCAATTTGCTTAGAGTGGCTCTTCTACCAGCACATTTTTAGCAACATATTTTTAATTGGATTTGAATATTCATTTAGAGGCAAAAGAAGAAGTGTCGGTTGAATTCCAAATTATAACTTCAGATATGATTTAAAAGATTTGCTGGTAGAAGCGCCACAATCAGTAATTTAATGTCTTTTTATTTTGATATGACGAGCAATATCCGCGATACCACCCGACGCAAAGGCAAAAGTTTCTTTGCTTTTTCTGTACAAAATATCATTTTTACTTTTTCTTTTTTCATTGAATAAAATTTGTACTGCGAAATGTACTGTTTTATTTTTAATTGTTGTACAGTTTTTTTAAAAGTTTTGGAATAAATGTACTGTTTTTGGTAGAAAAAAATATACGAGCGTTAGCTAACAGTTATTCAAATATTCAATTAATGGTTAATTTTTCAAGCGAATAAGCTTAATGCTAGCTCTATTTTTTATAGCCATTGCGTTGATATTGATTTACGTTAGACAGTTTTATATTTTCAGCTCTATAAAATATACACATTGTTTCAACATTTTCTATATGCTTCGTCCAATTATTTTTGGATTTATTTGAAACAAAAAAAAAAAAAAAAAATTCAACTAAGACACAACACAAATGTTCCCAAATAAGTAGAGGGAAATCCCTTAACATGGTATCAATTCGATACTATTTTTTTAGGCTCTTTAGTGCACTACTCGTTAGCTTGTTAACTTAAGTTTATGCGTATTTAATGTTACATGCAAGAACTTTGAACAATTTTATAGAAACCAAAACATCCAACACCACTTTAGTATTTGTATGTATGCAACTAATTACCTTGATCCAAGATTCCAAGCTCTTGCCGTATTTGTTTTGGAATGCTTCCTTAATATCGCCCAAATCAATTTCAGAGCGGCTGACAACAATACGAATCAGAGTTTTATCCTTGGTACCAATACCGTGCATGGAATCGTATAAACGTTCAGCAAAGTAATCAACCTTGGACTTGCAACACTTAACTATGGTAAAGAGAAGAGCAAAAATAATTTATTTAATATTAACAAAATTAATTTTGCAACCCAAAACTTACCGATGGCGAGGAAACCTTTTTCTACAGCGCCACTGAATTCACGCTTGATGGCCTTTTCGATATCATTGCCAGCAAGATTTTCATACTCGAGGAAGATTTGTCTGAGTTGTTGGTAGGAGCGTGTGATCAAAATTGAATTAAATACTGATTCATCGGTGCCCCACTGGCCCTCACCAGCTTCGTGCAAAGCTTGAGCGTCGGCAACGGCAGAAGCTTCATCGACACCCTATATTGAGTGAAAAAAGTGTTGAATTAAAATTTTTTTTGAGTAGTCAAATAAAATAAAGATTCATATTCATATTGATATTCACGATATATTGTAGTATTTGTGATAAGAAGTTAGTGATTTTAGTGAAATTACAAGAAAAGCTGACGTAACTTTCTTTCCGAGAGACGAGGTAAAAGTTTAAGTCTTCACTTTGTTGATTTTAACTACTTTAACTTATTCCCACAGATATAATAATATTGGAAATGAAATTAATTGTTGGTTGTAGAATAACGAATAATCTATATTAATATTACGCAAGCGCATTTTCGGGAGTTTGCCTGTGAACGAACGACTTGCCATAATCCGCATCAAGGTTAAATTGATCATACAAGCCTAATATGTGCGCACAGTCGTCCAACAGAAGACAAGGACTATGAGACCAAAGAGACTGTACGAGTGCCTTGCAGACGCTAAAGAGCGCTGCCTCCGTCACGAAGTAAAAATTGTACTTGGTGACTCCAACGCTAAGGTCGCTAAGGGCAAGGAAAACGAAATTTCGTCCAACAGCCGGAAAGTTAAGCTTCAGATAATAACGAAATGAGGTTAATTGACTTTGCCACAGCAAGAAACATGGTCGGAAGCAGTACTATATTCAAGCATCTCAATATACATAAGGCCACCTGACCAAAAAACGCGCAACCAAATTGATCACGTTTTGATTGACGGAAGGCACTCTGCCCGTGTATTAGAGGTTCGTACAATCCGTGGCGCTAACGTAGACTCGGATCATTATATTGTCGGAACTAAGATCCGTACACGCCTGTACACAGAGAAAGCTGGACGTATACAAGCTGCAATCAAAACGGACAGCCAAAGCCTTCGCCACTCGACCCTCACTCCTGCGTCAAGAAAGCACTCATCCGATCGACAATATATGCGCGCAATGGGCACACATCTCTCAATCTATGCGTGCGACTGCCGAAGAGGTTATTGGCTACCACCGCCCCCGCCGAAACCAGTGGCACGACCAAGAGTATCGCGACGCCACTGAAGATAACACAAAGATAAACGCTGTCTACAAAGCCACCCTGCAGTCGCTTATAACGCGTGATGCTAAGGAGAGACGGAAGACGTCTTTTCAGGAGGAAAAAAATAGAGGCAGAAAAGCGCGAGTGCGAGAAGATTGAGATGTATGGCGACAAGAACGAGGCCCGAAATTTCTAAGGCCTAACCGATGGCTTTAGAACCGGGGCCTCTTTCTACAAGGATGAAAACGGGAATCTAGTGACAGATATCCAGAGTACACTGACGTTTGGAGGTAACACTTCTCTAGTCTTCTGAATGGCAATAATGACAACAATCTCGCCAATAGAGATGACATACCGGAAACCCCAATAATGGATGCTAGCGTTGAAGTTGCCCGGCTGCCCGACTATAATGAAGTCTTGACAGCCATAACACGGCATAAGAACAACAAAGCCGCGGAAGGCGATGGTCTACCTGCAGAGCTGTTTAAGAACGGAGGCCAAGCTCTGTTTAAATGCATTCACGAGCTTCTATGCAGAATATGGTCGAAAGTATGCATTCCAAACGATTGGAACCTCAGGGTACTCTGCCCAATCCACAAGAAAGGCGATCCCACCATTTTTGCCAATTACCGTGAGATAAGCCTTCTTAATTTCGCATATAAGTTTCTGTCGAGCGTATTAATGTGAAAGACTGAAGTCCATCGTCCATCGTTTGTCGATTACAAAGCCGCCTTCGACAGTCCAATAAGGAATCACCTATACTCCGCCATGTCTGAATTTGGTATATCTGAAGTCAGTGCAGCCATTCTCCAAATTAGAAAAAGAGTCGAGTCGCATGGGTCTTGCAGTGAACGCAGATAAGACGAAATATCACTCACGTCACTGTTGGCAACATCTACTTCGAGGTTGTGAAGGACATCGTCTACCTGTGATCCAGCATTAACTCCACCAACAATATCAGTAGAGAGATAAAACGAAGGATTACTCTTGCCAACAGGTGTTACTTTGGGCTCAGTAGGCAATTGAGAAGCAGAGGCCTATCTCGACGAACAAAAGTCACGCTCTATAAGTCAATAATCATGACCGTCCTGTTATATGCAGTACAAACCTAGACGTTGAGCAGCTGTGATGAAAAGACTTTGGGAGCTTTCGAGAGAAAGATCCTTCGTAAGATCAACGGACTAATCTGCGTCAATGGCGAGTATCGAATACGATGGAACAATGAGCTGTAAGAGCTATACGCCGACATCAAAATAGTAAAGCGCATAAAAATAGAGCGGCTTCGCTGGCTAGGTTATGTTGAGCGGATGGAAGACGACGCTCCAGCGAGGAAAATATTCGATTCGGCAGAAGAGGACGACCGCATCTCCGTAGTACAACCTGACGAAACTTGTAGCTTCCAACTGGCGCCACCAAGCGCAAAACAGAAATGGCTGGCGCAATTTCTTATACCAGGCGACAACCGACTTACGGTTGTAAGCGCCACCTAAGTAGTAGTACATTTATGCTAACAACCATCGATACCACACAGTAAATGAGCTAAAAATTGCCATCATCAATGCCTGGGAGAATCTGGATCCCAATAATTTGGCGAACTTAATTTTATTTATGCAAAAAAAAAAGTTTTCGAAGTAATAAAAGCTAAGGGGGCCAACAAACCTCCAAACACGGTTTTTTATTTCTTAGCAGTCAAAAAAACAAAAAACGGTAGGGTGGGTAGGGTGGTATAAAAGTGAAACGCTTCATTATAAGATATTTAAAGATTAGATATATAAAAATATGGAACGGACCTTATTAATGTGATACTGGAATGATCTATTATAGTTGGAAAAAAGTAAGAAATAAGGAAAAATTACATAAAATGTACATCACATATTAACTGAAAATTTGGACATCAGAAGCTTTGCGCAAGATAGGTGCCGCAATTACTTACAATGAAACAATACCAGCTGAGGAAGTTTGAGTAAAGTGTTTGACAAATGATCAAAGCAATAAAGCCAAGTTTTCAAGGCAGCATTTAGAATTTGGTTTTATCAAGACACTAATTACCAGATTAGAAGAGCAAATCTCACTTAAAACAGGGTATCGAAACTATTGAACATCGCTAAGAAAAGTGTACGAGTATCTATGTTTTATGACATAGATATGGGAATCTTACTTATTTTCGGTTAATATAAGCATAATACAAATCGGTAGTAGAAAACGCATTTTCTTGGGTTTCGGCAACGGCAGCGCCCAAGTATCGCTTGGGTCATGACATCAGTTTTCAAAATATACACCCTTTCGTCACATTTGAACATTTCAAATACACAAGTTTCACTTGATTGTCCTTTCTTTCTTACTTATCTAGCACACAATTTTCGAACCAAGAAAGTATTGGCTCGATAGCTGCAACACCTTGGAAGTCCTTGGTGGAAAGGTAAAAAAATACTCATTATAAAAAGAAAATAATCTAACACTAGATATTTTCTTATTTTAGGTTTTAAACCCCATACGGGTTTAATAGTTGTTAAAAATTAAACTCTACAAGTCGAAACATTTTGAAAATTTAAAGTTTACCTGATTTTCATCGCGATTGCCTTGCACCAGTGAGACGCACAAACGTTTAAAGTGTCCGCTGGTATCGCCCTTCAAGTCCGACTCTAGCGGTTTGCCAAAGCTTTGCTCATAGAACTGAGCGATAGTCTTAATACCATAATTCGAGAGTGTGCACAGTATTTCAATGATGGCCTCCTCATCGGTGCCCAGACCGGAAATAGCATCGTGTAATTCTTGTGCATAAAATTGTGGTAGCGGTGTCATCAGTGCAACGATGACATCCTCAAACTTGCCACCTAATTCAGATTTCAGTTCCGAAATCAAATCCTTGCCATAGGAAGTTTTGAAAGCTTCAGCTATTTCAAGACGTTGCACGATACCACGACGAGCCAGAACTTCAATGATGGACTTTTCGTCGGTGCCGAAGCCTTTCATGGCTTTACGGAGAATGGCAGCATCTTCGATGGGATCGAAGGGATCGGCTGGGTAGACGGTGGGAGTGCACTGTAATGTAAGAAAAAAAAAATCATTATTAGGAGTAAAGACAAGTTCCAATATCGCGACTAAAGTTCAAATATCGGGAGAAACTAATGGCGTTTTCTTTTTTCGACGAAAAATTCTGCCCTCTGAGAGTGTAGAATTTTTTACATTTTGACTTGAACTCAAAAAAATATTGACCACTTATAGGTCAAGATAAGATCGAAGTTTTTTACTTTTGGGAAACTTTAAAGAAATTAAATTGCAAAACAACAAATGCGATCAAATTCGAAAATGTCATACAAAAAAAAGGTTATTCAAAGTATGTAAATAAAAGAAATAATTTATACAATATTTTCTTACTCTAAACATTATTAAACTCTTTTAAAACATGAATTAAAGACAACATTGTCGCCATTATCAAATAAAACTAGTAAGGATGGAGCTTCGGCAGGGTACAGAAGCTAAAATACCCCCCCGCTGCCATATTGGAGTATATACGAAGTCTTTAGCCACGACATACACGATGACATTCAGTTTTATATATTAACGAAAGTTTTCCTATTTTGATGACGTCACTTTGTATGGGAGGTAGGCGTGGTTTTGATCCGATTTTGCCAAATATCATGGTTCATATTATATATCAAAGCTTACGTGCCAAATTTCAAGGCATTTCTTTAATTTTTGTGGATTTTAAAGACATTTTACGGTTAATATAAAGTCACTTTGTATGGGAGGTAGGCGTGGTTTTCATCCGATTTGGCCCATTTTCGAACGTGATCTTCCTTTTTTAAAAATAAACTTATATTTTGAATTTCGTCGCGATAGCTTTAAAATTGCAGCTGTAATCGTGTCGACAGACGGACAGACTGACGGACACACGGAAATCGACTCAGGAGGTGATGCTGATCAAAAAAATATATATTTTTCTATACCTGCCACGCCTCCTTCTTGGCGTTACAAACGGAATGACAAAGTTAATATACCCCTTACGCAGTACGCGTTGGGGTATAAATATCACAATTTTAGGTCTGTTTCCGTACTCGATTGTAGTAACTTGCAATGTGCTAGAACATGTTTCGGTACTTTTTCTTGCTAGAAGAACAAGCATAAAATCGCCCTCTCGAGCTCGAAAGTTGCTGGGAATGTGCTAGAAGAAATTTGTTTCAGCTGCATAAGAACAAGCATCAAGAAGAACAATCAAATTTCAATTTGTTGTTTGCTAATGCTGTGCGATAAAAATAAATTTAACCTGCAAACATTTTCTATCGCTTCAGAATCGCCAGAGAATCGCTGAGACAATCGCCGGCGAGCTCATTTGAAAGTCATCCGGGTATCGACGACTGTAAGCAGCTGAGGCCATAAAAGCGATTCGCCTGGAAGATTCGTAAGCGAATCGCCTGAAGGGTTTGGAAGTGATTCGATGGGGCGATTCGTTGGGAAGTTTCGCGAACGAATCGCCTAGGGGACTTAAGAAATTCGCTGGGAAGAGTCGCAAATGAATCGCCACGAAGGGTTCTTAGCAATTCGCAAATAGAAGAGTCGCGAACGAATCGCCGAAAGAGATCTTAAGCGATTCGCTGGGAAGAGCCGCAAACGAATCACCAAGAGAAGTTCAAGAAGGAGTCAAACGATTCGCCAAAACGGTTCCTCAATGACATGTTGCAAAGCATCGTTGTTAAACGTAAAAATTTTTTTTTAAAAAATTAAAAATTCAAACGCTTCGTTACTTCTGAACGATAAGAAAATATTTGATATTTTTTTACAACTTTTAAAAGCGATCCATCTTCCAACGATCGCCGGAATGAGCGAAGGAAGATTTTGAAAATCATTCTTGAATCGCGCATTCATCGCTTTGACAATCGAAATGCGATCCGCTTTCCAACGATCGTCAGAATGAGCGAAGGAAGATTTTGAATTTTTTTTTAATCGCGCATTTATTGCTTGGACGATCGAAAAGCGATCCATCTTCCAAAGAACCCTTCATCGCAAAACCAGCTTCTCTTCCAATCGTCTTCCAAATGTTTGAAGGGTATAAATTGTTAAATATCAATACATAAAAAATAGGTCTGTTCGCGTACTTCTCTAGTGGAAAATATCCAGCAGAAACTTGCAAGAGTAACGGAAAATTCTCTCTCAAATAGAAAAATATCAAAAAAAAGTACGCGAACGCAAATTTACGTCGATCTTGAGAGGGCAAAAATTCAGCATTTTTTCTACTATTGAGGTCAAAACTTTCGTGAAAAGAACACAATATAATTTACAGATTGGAATTTTTTTTCGAGAAAGGAACGGAAAAAATGCACCATTCTCATCAAAGAGAGCAAAAAAAATTTAGATTTTTTTGAAAAAAGAAAACGCCATAATATTGTTCAAATATCGCGACGTTTTTAATAAAAATACATAAATTATCTGTTGCATGCTAATTTTTTATCACCGCTACTGTATCGCTAGGTCGCTAATTTTTGACACGTAGACGTTGATGCTTATTTCTTGAAGTATAAATTCTTGAAGTATAAAAAAATAAAACATTCTTCTTGCCTTATCAGGCTATGGCGTGATTTTTCTCGTTTATTGAATTAATTTTTTCTTTTTTTTTTTTGAAGTACTAAAATTTAAAATTTTTCAAACGTAAAATGAATCATAATTATATTAAATATGCATTAATTATTTTTGACTGATATTTCGCCAAATAAAAAAAATTCCGGCTACAAGCTAATTAACAGACTTATCTAGATTCAAGATAAGCTCGCAATCAAGCTAATAATACACTATAAACAACTGAAGAACAGCTAAAAAAAAAAAAATATGACAAATTAATAGCATTATCTACAATACAACTTAAGGCTTTGAATCGAGGCGCATTCAAAAGTTTAGACGGATGAACAATTTTCAACACTTACCTTGAATGGGTAGTATTCGGCGGAGCTCATTTTGTTATTGGCTTATTTCTTTGAAGTCAGTTACGCTGAAAAAAGAGAAGAAAAATTATATTAAAGTAAATTCTGATAATTCAAACAAATCATTAAAAATATTTTATTAGAAAAAAATACAAAAATTTAAACAAAAAACTATAAATCTTATAAAGAAACTCAATTATTGTATTCAATTGATTTGTATCTTTTCAAAAGATATACAATGATTCTAGATGCATTTACTCATTATTACATCATCAAGTTTAAATAACGCCTAAAACCAAAATCTACAAAGTAAAACTAAGTAAAATATACACATGTAGCTAAACATAACAACAGCATAATAAGTTGGCTAAACATTTCGATTGGTTGTTTTCACGTTGTTGAATTTGATTCTTATGACTCACAACATCCTCAAACAAATGTTTTAAGAGGGCTACCGGAGGAAGTCAATATAACATATTTTATTTGTTTATATTCAATAGGTTCGATTTTTTTCCTTAACATTGAATATTAAGAGAAAATGCTGTGAGTAAAAGTTGAAAAATGTATCAACATAGTATAAATTTAATTCCAAAAACACAATTTCGAAATTTGCATACCGAGTTCTATAGCAAACTCTACAATGCGTCTACAATTGATGTGTTTTTTAAGCATCAATAAAATTGAAAGCATTTCGTCATTGATGCCATAAAAAAATAAGGTCACATAGGAATGAAATCACCAGCGAAGTCTTGGCTAAACTAAGTTTGTCAGTTTGAACTTCATTTAATTACAACGTCAGCTATTTTTAAAGCGCAAGTTCACTGCTTTTAGCAAAAATAAAGAAAAAAAGAAAATATGTGTACATTGTGAAGTGGAGTGAGAAGGCACTTTATTGCGTAAGGAAAAAGTGAAAGCATTTGAAAATATTATGGAGTGAACATTAAAAAACAAACAGACAGACATGGTTAGACGATCTTTGAAAGTCATAGTCACAACTTAAACGATTTTGAGGAATAACATGATCAAAATAAAATGTAGAGCTTGTAATAAGCCAATTTTTAAATATAGTATCGCCTGTGGCCGAATTCAAGCACATCAAAATCGATTTTTCTTTTGTTTTTTGCTGAACGCACCAATTTTCCTAATGAATTCGCCACCAGTTTTCTCGCTTAGAAGAGAGCGCAATATGAGCGGCAAACTAAAAATAAAAAAGTCTTTTTCGACGCCAAGTGGCGAGCTTTCTTTCTCTTCACTTTGTGTGTGGATCTTCAACATTTATATGGAACTTTCTTTGTATGTACGTTTGGCCGACAAATATACACAGATAATCGTTCTTCTTCTTCTGTTTATATCCTTCTTTTTTTTCTCTCTTTCTTCACTCATGTGCGAACGTAAACGAACTCATTGGGACATTTAAGGGTTCAGTGAACTCTTTGGACACAAATGGATGATTCTGTAGCTAATTGAATGCACTGGCCTCAGGTGGGTTTCGTGAACACCTTGGACACAAATTAATGATTCTATATCCAATCGGATGCACTACTATTATCTCGGCAGTATGACAATAAATGCACAGAAGACTCCTTAATTCTCGACAAGTTAAAAAATATAATAAGTTCCACTTTGTGTGTGGCCACAACGCATGGTAGAAGTGAATCTTTTACCCAAAAATAGAATTTCTGGGAATTGCTAATTTATTTTAATAACATTCCCTCCTTCAGTGCAACCAAATGGTTAAAAACAGTCTGCCTTCATACCAGTATTAATTCAAGAACTGTCTTTTTTTCATAAAGCCAACTAGTATTTTCAACATTGCGATATCATGAGAAATATCAATTGCCTCTTTTGTTTATGGACAGCTACTGAAAAGTTCAATATTCACGTACAAAATTAGATCGCAGTTTTTTTTTTTTACTTTCGTGATACAGTTGATTATTAAGAGGATTTTTTTATTTTAATTTAATGACTTAATTAGTACCCAGGCTCGATCCTAATACCACAGACGACAGATCTTGCTGTTTTATTTTTTTTTGTTAATTAAAAAGAAAAAATTTGTCGAAAAACCTGTGTCGAGAATAATGCACTTTTCCCTTTCCGTACTCGCATCGAACCGCGTGCAATTCGACTGCAAGTTGAACGTGCTACCATCGCACCATTGCCTCCCTTGCATTAAAGCGAAAAAAATACAAAGAAACCTGAAAGCAATCATAGAAGCGTAGGTAATCTGATAGCTCAGTTGGTAATGAAAGAACTTGTAACCAGTATTTTGTGTGTTCAAATACCACAGCATGCGAATATTTTTTTATTTCGATATAAATGTGAGTTAAAAACTACATTTGAGTTATATGAAAGATACGATAGTTATATGGAAAGTCACAGATCTAAGAATAAAACTAATTTTAGATTCTAGTTGCATTCGTCAATATTGCAATCAATCTGAAATTATCAAAACTCAAGTTGAGAAATGCCTAAAAGTATGCTAATGTTCTGAAAAAAAGCTACATTCAGATTCAAATTTTTAGACCGTACTGTACTTTCAGAGTATTGAACGAAAGACTCAATTCAATCATAAAAGAAAGATAGAAGTACTGATTGTTGATTTAACATAAGTATGAGCTACTCAAATAAATATTTTTACATGGCCCAGTGGTTAGAACAGCCGACTATGGATGCAAGCGTAGTATGTTCAATCCTTGGTGGAACCAAATATATGAAACATTTTTAAATTGTCATTTTTTCGTTATAATACAACCAGTGCGGTAAATTGCTGTGTTGTTGTATTCATAAGAACCATTTCGTTACATTGGTTTTACCCCCCATATAGCTCGCCGTATTGTTGTATACGCGTCTATAAAAGTTTCACATCAAAAATTTTTTAGGGCATCCCTGGATTTTGACATATGTCCATACTTAAGTTATCAGCCCTTATCACCGTCCGCGAATGGAATTTTTCACTCGAGTCGACTCAGTTGGCGAAGTTTTAGTTCATAGTTGTGAGTCTAGTTGTTCGCTGCAGATTCAATGCTGCCAAAGCATAAAAACTTACAAGTAAACAAAGTTACATCAAAAAACTTAAATTTCGAAGATAAAAAAAAACACAGGTTGGACACTCGAGAGAAGCGAAGCTTTTTTGCAGTTACATAGATTTGATAGCTTAATAGTTTTTTTTCTTTTTAATAAATTAACTTTTGATTTAAAAATTTTAAATAACACAAAGTAAATTAAAAAACACACGTTAATATTCTTCGCATTTGTGTTGAAGAATTTATCGCCTTGGAATTGTAAACGAATAATTTTTCGAAACATAAGCGAACCTTCGTTTACGAAATAACCGTTGTGTCCGCCAAACGCATCTTTTTCGAATAGTAATCGATATTGAATTCGATTGTTATCGTCGCGAACTGTTCGTAAATTTTTAAATTTCGATATCGAAGTCGGATTTTGTGCCGTGTGGGAAATAGCACAATTTTTGTGATAATCCCAATAAACATTGTGGCGAGGGGTGATTCGTTAACGAATCGCTTGTGAATCGTTATTTTTAAAGTTTTCGAATAGTTTCTTACCGACTTCATCAGAGGTTGGCTTATGCTTAGAGAAAGCACCGATTGAAATCATGACTTTCCTAAACTCCATTTTTGAAACAAAAAAAAGATGTTTTGAAACAAAAAAAACATTTTTTCCGACTCCACTTATAATTTGTTCAAGATTTTCATATGAATAAGTTCTCGTTAACAAATAGTTTTTTGTTGTTTTAGCGACTCGTTGACGAATTGCTTTTTAAAGTTTTGGTGACTCGTTAACGATTGATTTTTATAGTTTTTGGCGATTTTTATAGTTTTGGTTAACGAATTGCTTTTTCTAGTCTTGGCGACTCGTTAACGAATGGCTTTTTTCGGTTTTGACGAATGTATAATGAAGCCGAAAAAAGATGGGCAAAAAATGATAAAAAAAATAATTTCGAACTTTTGAAAAGCCGAATCTTTAAAAAAGTACCTAAATAACAAAAAAAAACCAAAAAATTTTTTTTTGACCAAGTTGGGGATCGAACCCATGTCCGCGAATGCTGGCTTTTATTATCAAGCAAATTAAGCAAGATATATTCAGCATCTGAAATAACCGAGTGGGTAAGGTGCCGGACTAGCATTCAAATGACGTGGTTTCAATTCTTGGCGTGTTAAGTTTGAAATTAATTTTTATTTTTATTTTTTTTTTATTTTTTTTTAATTTTTTATATGATGTATATGATTCGTTATCGAATTACTTTTTTAGTTTTGGAAATTCGTTAAAGAATTGACTTTTATAGTTTTGGCGGCTCGTTAACGAATTGCTTATTATAGTTTTGGCGACTCGTTAGCGAATTGCTTTTTTCGGTTTTGACGATTCATTAACGAAGGAGGAATTTATAATAATTGTTGAATTTCTAATAGTTGGACTAATAATTGCTAATAAATTAAATGTACGAGAATGAGATTCGAAAACGATAACTTTAGTGAATCATTTTGTTTGTTGGGATGTCGGAGTTTCTTCTATGTATATATTTAAGCATCATTAAGCATTAAATATCGTCGCAAATGCAACATAAAAAACGATGCAAGTCGTGTAACGAAAAAACGCATCAACATTTGTAACTGTGTAGACACGGTAAAATAAATCCAGACAAGTATGCACTGTAGCATAAGGGCAGAGCTTCTGACCACGAAGCGAAGGTTCAGTGATCGTAACTGCGGTTGAAATGTTCTGCTTTTTTTAAATTAAATATATTTACGATCATACAGGCAGTTTTTTAAGAAAATTTAAAATATATAACATAAATAAAGCCCGAGTTATAATCGATTAATGATTATTTTAGATAAGCAATAAATATTTTGTCATCAATTCTATGAAATAAATTGGAAGATGTTTACTATGCTTGCTTTCGGGATAGTTCGTATTTTGTGCTCTTTGATACAAGGGAGGCAATATTGCGATGGTAGCACATACAATTTGCTGCCGAATTGTATATTACGCGGTTCGATGTGAATACGGAAAGGGAAAGTGCATTATTCCCGACACAGGTTTTTCGACAAATTTTTTCTTTTTAATATTTACAAATAAAGATATAATTAACAAAAAAATAAAACAGCAAGATCGGTTAAATACTAGTTGGCTTTATGAAAAAAGACAGTTCTTAAAATACTACTGGTATGAAGGCAGACGGTTTTTTAACCATTTGATTGCACTGAAGGAGGGAATATTAATAAAATAAATTAGCAATCTTCCCAGAAATTTCATTTTTGGGTAAAAGTTTCTCTTCTACCGTGCGTGGCCACATACATATTTTTTTTTTTTTTTTTTTTATAGAAAGCAGCAAGTTGTAGTCATAATTTTTTTTCTAGAGTACATTATAACTGTTTGTTTAAACATAAATTTTTTTAACATTCTGGCTTATCTACTTTTGTGTTTACAGCCTCTAAAAAATTTTAATTTTGAGAAATTTGTTGAATTTTGCTGACTTTGGGGTCAAATATCTCTGGTGCACACGGGTTATAAATATGAAATTTATTCACTATAAAGAACATAACAGCATTAGATTGCAGTTAAGATTTTAAGTTTAATATTTTCTTCGTTTGGAAGATACAGCCCTTCAAAATTCGTGCAAATTCACCTCATAGCATGTATATTAGGGTGGTCGCTATATGGCTTTTTTTAAATTTTAAACATTTTTTTCAAAAATATCAAAACTTAAAATTTTAACTGCAACATAATGCTATTATGTACTTTATTATGAATACAATTACAGCAATATCTCGGCAATATTTCGAAAACGGAGTGACAGAAAAAAAAAGAAAAACATTTTCGGAATTAGCGACCGATTGTAATCATTGCGACCGACAGTGTAATCATTTTAAAAAATGTAACCTTGTGTATGGAGCTTAATTGTCATCTCTATGTTCGAATTCGAAGATCATTTCAATTTCATAATTAACTGCCATTCACAATAGTCACAATATTTAATTGATTGTGCTTATTTTTTGTGCAGTTCAGACAGCTAAACAGTTTTTTTTTTTTTGTGCTTACTCACTTTTGACGCTGAAATTATGTCTTTAAAAAGAAAATTGGTAATAATCATTTTAATTTTCAACATATGGCTTAAGAAGGCACCAGAAATGCTGCCACGATTGCAATATACCCCGATCATATCTAATGTTAATTGGGTCGAATGCAATCTATGCCAACAGGCACATTATTGATTTTGATTGATTTAAAATTATTTTTACAGTTTTCTTTTTAATTGGAACTTAAATTTAAATTTTTGTGATTTTTCAGTACTTTATTTTTTAACATTGATCTTAACCCATTTCCGCCTGAACCTAAACTACCGGTCCAAAATCCATCAAACTTCTATGCGGGACTACATCTGAGCTTTTTGCCTACTCAGGTTTGGTCTAGGTGAGATAGTCGATTAATCGACCACTGGGTCACAATGGAGGATCGCGACCAAACCATATGTGCCATCAAATACACGTCAAATATAAGCTGGAATTGCTGGGAATTCATTTTTAGCCGATTGTAAATATTTTTGCCGAATTAACAAAAAAAAAAAAATACCAAAAAAATCAGAGAATTGCTTCGCGGTAAGACTCGACAGAACAGGTAAATGACCGAATCTCACCAAACCAAAAATAATGTATATTGATTAAAATCAAAACTAACATATGTATGTGCTAGGCTGGAAGTTGATATCATGTTCGGGTTCACCTAGAAAAAAGTGACTGGTCGAATACTCGACCATTGGGCAGAAATGGGTGAATATATTAATATAGAATTATATATATATAATAATATATATACATGGAAATGTCTGTGTTATGTGTTAATTAGTTAACTTATTTATTTATTCATTTTCCTTGTTATTTAAATGATAATAATTTGCATGAACGTAATTATATAAATGTAAAAACTCTTTTCTTAAAAGTAAATTATTCAATTCCCCTGAAGAAGCAGGAAATAAACCTGCGAAACGTCGGGAAAATAATAATATATTTTAAAAAAGTGTTTAAAATGATATTATTGCATCTCATACGACCAAAAAAGCCCAAATTAAATAGGAAACCGCAAAAATTTCAATTGGTCAGCATATTAAAAATTCACATAATTATATTAGGTTTTTTTTTATTTTTTTGGACTGAAAAACCACACATTACAAAAAAAAAGGATAATTTTATTTTATGTTGGTTTGAAAAACTAGACTCATTGCAGCAAATATTTTTTTTTTCTTTTTTCTAACAATGAAAAAATGTACAAAAAACGAAATATTAAAAAATTATATATTTTTTCACTTGTTTCATGGAAAATACATGTAATACATAAAGTTAAAATGTTTTCGTTGTAAAGAATAAACAATAGGCCGGGTCGATTTGTGGGGAGGCAAAAAAATCGCCCATTGCTCTGTGAAAATCGTATTCTAGGGATCAAAATAAGAAACTTTGCCGAAGCAACCATACCTCTAAAACGAATTCTGATGTCCCCCAATTTGGGTCGAACTTTTGGGTAGGGGCAAATTTTGAAAAATCCCACTTTGACCCATTTAGAGTGCTCCAATCGAGTTCAAATGCATGACTGACCCCCACTAACTTTGGAGGCCCGACCCCTTGGACCCCCTGGAACCCCCCTGGGGTTCCCCACACAAACATTTCAAAAAATCGCCAGTTTTGGCACTTTACATGAAAAAATCAGCGAAATGCGTTTTTTTTTTTTTGGAGTTTTTTTTCTCTTTAGAAATTTATTCAACCCTTTTAAAGAATTAAGGTATCACTGTGACACAATTGCAGATCCTAAAATTGCTTGTGTGCGTTTTTAAGCCACCACAAGACACAGCAGGTAGAATTTAAATTACCATTTCATTCTTATTACCTCGTCTCGTAGACCATACATATATAACGCAACAGTTTTTGTGAATGCATTAAGTCGTTATGAAGAACTCAAAGTGTGAAGTGCTAGTTTCAGACAAAAAATATTTTAAAAAAAATAATAAGTGAAGTTGACCATTCCAAATCAAAAAGTTTACAATGAATCCACCATCCCAATACACAGAGAGATACGATTGTTTTAACTTTGCCTTGGTATGTGACAGATTTGGTGTGCCTGATAGAGTATCATCGGCATTGGGAATCGCTCTTTTCCAAGATTTTAAAATGAAAGATAAGCATGGCAAACCTCTCATCATGGATAAATCGAAAGTTCGCAGAGTAAAAGAGAAATGCAGACAAGAAGTGGTTCGCAAACGGTTAGATCATACCAATTTGTTAGCGTTTTCATTCGATGGCAGAAAAGATGATACTTTAACGACAGCTAAAGTTGATGAGAAGTATCATACTAGGATGGTAAAAGAACCTCATCTTGTTATTTTGAGAGAACCCAATTCTGAATTGATTGGTTACGTAAGACTGGAACATGAAACCGCTGAATACAAAACAACCAAATTAAATGATTTTTTCAACGGTAAAAATATATTACTGGATGCATTAATTGGAATATGCACTGACGGTGAGCCAACGGTGGAATTATACGACGATTCGAATTGCTGCTAAAAAGACCATTGCATTGGTTCGTTTGCCTTCTATACTTCAACGAACTTCCGTTTCGGCATTTGTTTGATGCTTTGGATAAATCAACCAGCACTGGACCAAGATCGGCAACCGGAAAACTGAGCCGTCAAATCGAAACTTGTGAAACTCTTCCGGTAAGTTATTGCTATCACTCATTTATTATAATTGTCAACCATTTTTAATTATTTTATTATTATATATTTTCAGGTGGTGGACGGCTTCCAGAAAATTGAGTTGCAAAATATGCCCCCGCTCCAGAAAAAAATTGAATTTTCCACCGATTCGAAGTACTTAAACGACATGGCCCATGCAATTTCTAGCGGCGTGGTTTCGGTGGATCTGGCTAACATCAAACCAGGGAAAATTGTACATTCTCGGTGGCTCACCAAGGCCGCTAAATTATTACGATTATATGTGACAACGGAAAATCTAGATGCAAATTTAAGAATTCTGGTTGAATTTATAATTAAATGTTATGTGCCAATGTACTTCAATATCAAGTATTACAGCTCTGTCGTGTATGGCAGTGCATTATTTTTCAACTTCATTAGTTGATCACGATTTCTAGAACCTCGTTTACGCAAAATTGTCAATCAAGTAATTACAGATAATTCATATTATGCGCATTCGGAAAATATCTTGTTATCAATGTTGTTTGATGATAGCAAAGAAAAGCGCGACTGTGCTATCAACATAATTCTACGCTATCGAACAGATGTTGACGACCCAACGCAACTTAGAGCTTTTAAAAAACCAAATATAAAGTTTAATTGTACAAGTTACACGGAAATGATCAATATGAATGACATAAATAACGTATTTGAACCACCATTTACGCGAAGCATTCCGTACGATACATTGAAAGAATATTTATACATATGTATCATTGAAAAGAATATGATACATTGAAAGAATATTTTAATATTTAAATCAAGATGATCCACCGTTTAATGATCCAAAAATTGCATCACACATACAAGGAACGGAACGACATGTTCAATTGCTAGCTAGCGTTTCCAAACGGGTTATACCGGAAAATGTAGAGGCTGTTATGGCGACGACATTAGAGAGCCGTGCGAAATTGCCCAGACTTGAAAGTAAAAAAGACTTCAAACAATAATTTTTTTAGTTTCTTTTCTATAACTAACTTAAATTAATTTTTTCATTTACATATGTTCTGACTAAATAAATTTCAAAAGAGAAAAAATAGATATTATTATATATTATTATTATATTTTATATTATTATATATTATTATAAAAAAATAAATAAAAATAAAGAAAAAACATAGCCATTTCGCTGATTTTTTCATGTAAAGTGCCAAAACTGGTGATTTTTTGAAATGTTTGTATGGGGAACCCCACAGGGGGGTTCCAGGGGGTTTGCCACTGGCATGGGTGGGTCAAGCCTCCAAAGTTAGTGGGGGTCGGTCATACATTTGGACTCGATTGGAGCACTCTAAATGGGTCAAAGTGGGATTTTTCAAAATTTGCCCCTACCCAAAAGTTCGACCCAAATTGGGGGACATCAGAATTCGTTTTAGAGGTATGGTTCCTTCGGCAAAGTTTCTTATTTTGATCCCTAGAATACGATTTTCACAGAGCATTGAGCGATTTTTAAATCGACCCGCCCTAATAAACAAGTAAAATTGTTGTTTTACACCAACATTTTTAAAAACTTGAAGTCTATAAAATATATTTACGTATTTTTGTAAACATTCTTTTCATTTTTAATACTCTAAAAAAATAAGTCAAGATGTAGAAAATAAGCCAACACCTCTTTTTATAATTTATTTTTCTTTAAAAAAATATATAATATATTGCAATTATTTTTCTAACGCGCTATAATTAAAAAAATTAATCGAATGTTTACACAATTTTTTTTCTCAAAATGCCCACTGAGTCCACTGAGTTTTTGGTACATTTCTAATGAATGGAAGAGGGAAATAAATCTTTAACCGTTAAAAGTTTATTCATTAAGTTCAAAATAAGTTTGATATGAAATATGTACTTATGAATCATTAGTCAAATTTAATAATCACCATCTTAAGTACACCTGAATCATTAATAAACACTATACATTTACCCCCTCCCGCACCCCCTACACCCCACACCGCTGCCCCCATTTAAGCGCACCTTATTCCACCTGAATGGTAGAAATATTTGTTGACTAGTAAAAAGATGCGCAATATTTGCCGCATAGAATTTTATACGAAGCTATCAAGTAGGTGTAGGTGGTGGCCCCGTCAACTCCATAATCAGAGCTTCAGTGCTTAGTAGCAGTCATATCCAGACGTGCCTGCATTAACAATAAAAACGGCGAAATAATTTAATTAAACGCTCGCACACATAGATAAAAATATTCGGGTTTGCCGGCAAACAGCGATACGAAATATGAATGATACATGTGAATAATACACAAAAAAGAAACCCACAAAAAATTTCCATAACAAAATGAAAAAAAAAAAAAAAATAGAAAGCTAGAGCTGCAATGACGTGGCTTGACAAACAACAAGATATTTAAACTGGTTTTTGTGTCAGTTGAATATGAATGAAAAGAAAAAAAAAAAACCAACAAAAAAAGTCTTACAAGCTAATATTTTGGTAGGTTTAGGTATCTAGCAGATACTGCTAACGGCTAACAATGACTAGCAACGAAAGACTAGTATAATAATTAACACAAAATTATTAGAGCCAAGAAAAATTTTGATAAGCTCGTGATTTTCTAGAGATCTTTGTAGACTGTAAAGTCGACAGTTATTAGAGTGACACTATCTCACATTCAAGCAGATAGTTAATGTTTGTACTAAAACAACAAACAACTTAGCAAAGAAATATTTCGCAAAGATGGGCGCATAAAATAGCAATGACTGTACTTGAAATTACTGCTAATTATTATAATTGTAATTGTATCGGTGAGATACGAGTACAAGTAGAGCATAAACAGCAATATCTCGTACTCGCTGAAGGTTTTCAGCCGCCTGCAACACTTGAATGCAATTTATTTTTTCTAAAGATTTAAAATACTTCAATTATTCATCTTACAAATATGCCCACTTGTCTACTTGTACGTATATGAATGCCTTTAAGTTCCAACGAACAGTGATGACTGTAAGTATGCATACGAGTGAGTAACCACCGAGTGAACACTACACTACAGTCATCATGCAGGGAAATTTTGTTTTTTTTTTTTTTTGTTTTTTAATTCCACACTAGCTGCTATTAACTAGTCTACGTTATGCATACAAATCAACACATTCAAGTACATAAACTGATTGTACAAATATACTATATACATATATAGTATATATATGAGATAGACATGTTTGTATGCTGTGTGTATCCATTTGTATATCTTCTGGGGCACAATTGAAATGATGTCATCTCTTATAGAGTATGCCGAAAACAAAGCACTACAACTTGACGGTTTTACGAAAAAGCAGCGTACCATTTCGCTACTAATAAACTTTGCCGCATCAGCTGCAGCATATTTACCAAAAACACTTGTTATAACTTTGCTTTTTTTTTTAATTTCTGTAGATCTCTTCACAACCCGCAAATAACAAAAAAGACCGCACCCAACAACATCAAATAAATTCTTTTGTTTTCTTTTCTCAAAATTCACTTTTTCGCACACAACATTTAATTCTACCAAAGTTGATCGTACAACAAACAGAAAATGGAATAAAAAAAAAAAAAAAATTTTATTTTATTTACCAAAATATACAAGTTTAACTTTATCTGCTGCTTACTGTTCGAAAACTTTAGAAAGACTGAAACTTTTTGCTTCCATACGTTGACTTTTATTTAACTTGCTCTAGCAGAAAATGCCGACTCTTGCCATTGTTGCCAACTTGTTTGGGAAAATTCGCTGGATTTCAATTATAGAAAATATATATTTTTTTTCTTTTTCATTTGCACAAAGACCTTTTAGAAGAATGCTGTGAATTTAAGATATTTAAAATATTTTTATCATGATAGATGAAAAAGGAACAAATATCATAACAAGCAGAGAGAGGCGGATTTAGGTGGGGAAAAGGGGGGACAGGACTGCAACCCCCGGCCCCGAGCGGACAGGGGCCCCGCAGGCGCTTCTGTCAAAATATTTAATTTGATTGTTTTAATGCATTTCGATCCAGGAACAGCATTTGTTTTCCTTTTTTGCATGCGTCTACTATAGCAAAAGGATGCAATATTAAAAAATTTTTTTGCCTTTTATGGGTATGAAAATCATACCCCATCGCGTGAAAGTTTTATGCACTAACCACAAATCCAAAACCCTTCGATAAGCAAAGTTGGTTACATTACATTATTACAGAAAAGAATGTTTTTTCTACTTACTACACATTATCATAGGCATGATTAAGTATGTGTTTTTGTTTTGATTTTGTGAAAAAAACTTTGTTGCTTTTTTTTTTTGCTTTTGCATAACGGAAAGAAAAATTAACATTAATGACATAATGCGACATTAATGCATAAAAATAAATTTTTTTATTATCCGAGCTAAATGCTGTATCCTTACATAGGACCCGTGTTGATTTTAGTCCCAGGCCCCGCTATGTGTTAATCCGTCGCTGATTACAAGATTATTCAAAACTAAAAAATTTTTTTTATTCCTAATTTATTGTATAATCATAATTTTAGTTACGAAATAAAAGTCAGTTATTGATTTTTCATTTTCTTTATGACGTAGAATTACGTCTTACAGCGCGGTTTGTATGGCGATATTTTCACAAATTTCTTCAAGGTCATGCAAACGTTTTTTGGGGGACACTTTAGGGTATAATACAGCCTTTAATATTCATCGTACAAAGATTAAATTTATGCCAAAATATCAGTTATTTTGTGCATAAAAGGAATACTTAACTTTGGATTTTGTCGCTTCTTTAATAAAGCCACACGATAGCAAAAGAAAAGAAGAAAAATTCACAATTGCTGCCGAAAATCGTGCCGAAATCTCGAACGTAACATCCCGTTGCTTGTTGAATACAATCGTTTTATGAATTTCTCAGAGCTTTACAAGCAATACATACGTATATAAATGCTTGCGCCGCTAAAAAACTTTCAGTCTGCTGTCTAGTAGTGGAGGTATTGGATACTTTTTCGTACATTTGGGTACCCAATAAAGTATTGGAGACTATTCGATACTGTAATTGGATACTCGATGTTTTTGACAAGAGTTTTGTGCAAGATATGTATACATGCAAATACCACCTTGTTCAAAAAGAAAGGTTCATTCACACTGTGAACAGGACTTAACTGTCCGATTCGAAAATTATTTTTAGTAGGTTGCCACATGTGTCTGTGTGACAAGGCTGCCAAACATCAGCGTCTCTCGTTGACATTTGGTAAAGTGACAGTGTTTTGTTTACAACAAGTTTTTTCGTGTGTTCGATTTTTACGATGGAAGGAAAAATTGAGCCTGATTCACTCGCCTGATGCCTGGTTTGCGTGTCATACTCGTATACCCATGTCTCATCACCAGTAAAACTCGGTCTCTTTTTTGCATGAAATTGAGTTCAATTCATTCTTCCAAATGTTCTGAACGGATCCAATTGAAATGCCGACGTCCTCTGCTATCTCTCTAATCGTCAATTTGCGATTTTTGACCAACATTTCTTTGATTTTTTTAACGTTTTCTTCGGTAGTCGAACACGATGGCCGCCCGGTACGGGGGTCGTTTTCTACTTCGTCTTGGCCTTCTGATACGATAGTGCAGAGTCACCGTAACATTTCACCAACATTTTTCGCGTATCGGCGCAGTTGAAATCATTTTTCACACAAAATTTGATAAAAAGTCGTTGCTCAAATTTTTCTTCCATCGTAAAAATCGAAGACACAAAAAAGTTGTTGTAAACAAACACTGTCACTTTACCAAATGTCAACGAGAGACGCTGATATTTGGCAGCCTTGTCATAGACACATACACAAGCTTTTGTATTCATAAAGAAATTAATATATTTATGATAATAAAACATATTAGAAAAAAATAAAATAATAAGTTTTCCAATGTAATAAAATGTATAAATTATCAAATATAACCAAGAAATTAAAAGGAAAAGTTATTTTAAAATTAGTTTTTACTTTGTAGTGATTTTGTAGTCTGTTATTTTTTTTAAGTTTTTATTTTTTCCTTTTTAGAGAATGTGATAAATTTCGAAAAAAGTGTATAAACTACATAAATACAATTGTTCTTAAGAAATTTTTTCTATTTAATTTTGAAAGTTTGTTGGTTATTTCAAATATCTGTCTCTTAAATTTAAATTAGATGTCACGTGTTTTGAAATAATTATACCCATTCTTGTAACGAGTTTTATTACCCTAGCGTCAATATTATTCGAGATATAGTGTTTTTATAATATTGCCACGCCCATTTTTAAATAAGCGCCCACTTTCTTGAGCATTGTTTGATCATTTATTAATGATTGTGCCTACCGCAGTACTTCATTTCACTATCTCAGCATAAATATTAACTGAGATAGTGTTTATCTAGTATTGCCACGCCCATTTGTCAAATATCGCCTACCTTATTGACCGTAATTTTCAATAATTCTGCCTACCCCTATACTACAATAAATTTCAGTGCCCTAGTGTCAATATTATTCGAGATGCACTGTTTTTCTAATATTGACACGCCCATTTATGGAATAACGCCCACTTTATTGACCATAAGTTGTAATAATAATGCCTACCCTTATACTAAATTGTCTCAAAATTATTCAAGATACATTGTTTTTCTAATATTATATACGCCCATTTTCTTGACGGTAATTTGTAATAATTGTGCCTACCCCTACACTAAAATGTAGTAACCTAGTGTCAATATTATTCGAGAAACAGTAGTATCTAGTATTGCGAGATATAGTATTGCCACGCCCAGTTATCGAATACCGCCCACCTTTTTAAGGGCACCTCCGTGTTTATGATATCTATCTGTTCACCAAAAATTATGGCAATCAGGCACATGGTTTAGGAGTTATCGATGTACATACATTTAAAAAAAAAAAAAAACAGAAACCGACGAACTTGAGAACCTCCTCCTTTTTTAAGTCGGTTAAAAATTAATAAGAACAAAAAATTCATCAATAAATATATTAAACAAAAATTCTGCGTCCACACTTACGATACTATCGAAACCAAGGTTGATTAATATAGGTTAAGTCACTTGAGAGAAGCTCGGTCGAACTGTCAGAATGAATGAAAGGAAATCAAGAAAAAAAAAAACCTGAATCTGTACAATTTTTAGCTAACAGCTACGTTGACAGTTCGAGCGAAGGCGGAAAAAGAGTGCTATTCTCTCAAGTGACTTAACCTATATTAATGAACCTTGATCGAAACTGTGACTTTTTTCAATTCTGTCACCTCTCTACAGACAATAGTAATCAATAATAATCGCATGGTCCAATATATTGGATGACATGTTGAACGATAAATTGGATGCAAAAATTTGATTGAGTGTTCGTACGATACAACTTGTGAAACAACATCATTATTTGCAAGCTCTCAAGCATAGCACTTCGGCGGAATGAAAAAATATTTTTGGCTATTTTAATAACTGACCAATATTTTTACTTTATTTTCGTTTGCTTCAATGTTTTCTTTATATATTTTAGGAAAACTTATACAAAATTTAATAAATTTTATCCAAAATTCAGTTTTTGGAATAACCGGTGCGATGTTCACCGTGCGACGACCAAAACATGGTCCAATTTGTTGGACGATCGCCAGAAAAATCAAAAATTTTTGATTTTCATCCAACATGTTAGATCAACTGTCATTTTTAGCTTACGCACGGTACTAATTGTCATCCAACATGCCATGTTGGTCCAATTTGTTGGACCATGCAAAAGCCCCTAATGGCAAACCTCAGAGAGTAAAAACTGCCATGAAAAGCTTCTTGAGAAAATAAACCGTCCGGAGCAAGGTTCACTAATATAAGTTAAGTCACTTGAGAGAAAAGCACTCTTTTTTCGCCTTTGCTCGAACTGTCAAAGTAGCTGTTAGCTAAAAATTGTACAGATTCGTGTTTTTTTTTGCTTGATTTCCTTTCATCCATTCTGACAGTTCGACCGAGCTTCTCTCAAGTGACTTAACCTATATTAATGAACCTTGGTCCGGAGTGCGTTCTCGATCATTTGTGTTCAAACACTTTACAACACACACAATACAATTGATCATAAGAAGCTCGGTCAAAGTCCTTTCAAGGGCTGGAATGGCCATTTCGTTTTTTTTCATTGCTTCTGCAGGCTCACCAGTTTTTTGCTTCTCTTGAAAATTTTTTGATTTTTAAGTTGTGGCATTTATGTGTTGTGGACCCAATATGTACTAAAATATATTTAATATTGTTTTTTATTTTATTCTTTTTTTTAAGTAGAAATAAAACCTATTCCAATTTCACAAAATTAATTTTTATTAATAAGCAATGAATTGTAAGCTTGATTAAATGTTTAATCTATTACAAATAAAACTTCTTGTGCAATGGATTTATTCATGCATTTTTTTCTTTTATTTTTTTTTTGTTGTTTTTTGGTGTATTTCTTTTTTGTACTTTTTATTTATTCTATGTACTTCTTTCGTACTACTGCTTAAAGTATGTGCATAGACAACTTTTTGCCTTGAAAATGTTGGTCACATTAGTTTTATACATACAATAAAAAAATACCATAGTAAAAATTTCCGTTTTTATTGGTTTTTTAATCGGCTTAGTTTTACAGTAATTCTACACTAACTTTTGTTTCAATTCACAGTAATTTTGTCCCCAAAAACAGTAATTTTTAGTGCCTAACACAGTAATCTCATCAAAATATGTTAACATCACAGGCCACAAGCACCATTTCTTGGATTTTCTAAGAACGACCCTCGTAACTGTATTCCTTGGTTCAAAGCAAAAAAAAAAAAAAAAGCACAACCAACAAATAGTTTATGAATTTGTTTAGTATTTGGGAAATATGGGGTTAAAAAGCACTTTTAATTTTTTTTTTCAAAGAATGTGGCAACTATATGCAACTAAATCACGAACTAAATAATGTGTACGAAAGGTGCCGACTACCGGTATAAAACTTAATATGTAATATAAAAAAAAACCTGTTGTATGACGTCATATCCACTGCAGAGTATCACGCTCTCTTGCTCTTTTATTCTTTCTATATTTTATTTTCGCTCTGAATTATATCTTATTTAATTAAAGCACTCACTTAAGCTTCTGCACTTCTAGTATTGAAACTTGAGCATTTCCTTTCAACCTATTTAAAAAAATCTTTTGTTAAAAAATTAATATACTCAAAAATGTACCTTAACTGCATTTTTATAAAGTTCAGAAGTTTTCAATAGTTTTTATAAATATATTTTAAATACTTTAACAATAAAATAAACGATATCAATAAAAATATACTTTAATTTTAAAGTGTTTTAAATAAAGTGTTCTTCATATATTGACTAGTTTTTATGTTATATGCACTTTAAAATTCTAGGTCAATCTATAAGGGTTAAAGCTTAAAAACATTCAGACACGCCTTTTTTAAATAAATCAGCTGACAAGCAAGAAAACAAGAACAGATTTCACAAAAATTTTAAATACATATACCTGATATTGATTTTCAAAAAAACAATTAAGTTACATACGTAACAGACGCATCAATAGCTATAAATAGAATACATGAAAAACAAAAACAAAATGCGGAAATTCATGTCTGAAATACATACCAATATTTTCAGATACAAATTAATAAAACACTTTTGCCCTCAATAGTGTTCTATTATTTTATTATGTAAATATGTTCGGAAAAAAAAATAAATCGATTACATATTCTGTGGTGTACTCTAACTCGTTGGAAGCTATTCATCATAGAAACCTCATTCAACTTAAGAGCATCAGATTGTGTGAATCATTAAGGTTAGATTGTGTGTGTGTGTGTATGTATTTTTCTTAGTTTAGTAGCATGGAATGCTTTTTACTCATAGCTTATAAGATCTTATAACGCGTAGTTATTAAGACGTCACGCTGTTCCATTCATTACTGCTGATGCTTATGATGCATAAGTTTGTCTTCTTACATGGTTTTTATCAGACGAGGTTGAATCACAGTAAATCATACGTTTATATTTAGATTTTTAGTGTTTCTAAGTAATATATAAATGTAGTAATTGATGCCCAACTTATATCGGTGGCAATCATTACAAAGAGAGATTTCAGGTTAAGATTTGTAATATTTCTTAATAAAAGTCACTATAATAATATCAGTAAAATTCAAAGTGACCATCCTCCCATACAAAATGTAGAACTAATAAAACCTATTGGCTTGATATTTTGTATATACACTTTGATTTTAAATATGACCTCTTTATCTGAAAAGGGACACAATTTATTAGAAACCACGCCTATACCGACCATCCAAAGTAACGTCATGAACATAACAAAATGTTCATTAAACTACAACGAAACCAAACAAACAAAGCTATTCACTTGAGTTTTTGTGGATAAGCGTTTGTTTCATATACGTTTATTTTACTTTAACCCTTTAATGGCACACCACACCACACTACACTAGGGTTGTGCTTAACAGTTCCGGAGACGGAACGGACATGGAACGTTTCCTTTAGAGAGCGGAACTAGTTAATTTAAACATGTCCGCGGAACTATCTAGTTCCTTTGTTTATTTGATCTGCTTGATCTGCTTGTTTGTTGAACGTCTCTTTTATAGAGCGGAACTAATAAATGGAAACATGTACATAAATATCATTTCATGATTGTTCTCTTTCTTATGTTACAAGCAAAAACAAACAGAACAATGCTTACAACAAGAATGACGATATATCATTAAGTCTATTATTTTTGCCATCAATATAAGCTTGCCATCACTCAAACAATTCGTCCAAGCAGTAATATGTGTGAGGTAAGTGCGAAAGAGATGTCGGCTTATGTTGCTCATTAGAAAAAATTTCATTTCAATCGGAACTGTTTGGACATGCTTAAATCGTACAGAAGGAACGATTGGAACTATGTCCGGGAGTGAACATAGTTCCATGAACTATACATGTCCGGAACGACCCAACTCTACACTACACCTAAGTTACCTTAAATGACGCAATAGTGCCATTTGGTACCAACCAGGGATGATATTTGGGGGCTTTGGGGCTTTTTTGAGCCCTTTTTGATTTCGTAAGCCCCAAAGCCCTTTCGATTCATTTGAGGCCCTTTTTCTGAAATTCTACTGAAAAATATCAAGAAGTATGTCATCGAGGTACAAATTTTAAATTTGTAATAAAATCGTTCTCAGTAAAATAAGTTCTGTTGCATGTTTTGAAATTATAGCTTCAAAAAAACCCAAAAACTTAAACAATTCTCCCCAATTTTGCTTTTTTAAGCTATATACGCCTACGCAGGTACGATTTTGGTAGGCTACAATTGTAAAAATCTATTAAAACTGAAGAACATTTTTAAAAAACTGACTTTCTTATATTTTGTATAAAGCCACCATGTTAGCATTATGAAGAATAACCAATTTTTGTATTATTGAATGTCTCTTCACGAAATCTTTTTACAAACATTTGGTATCTACTATAATGGAGGAAGTATGAAAATTCCTGCACACTCTCCAAAAGAATGTCTAAATTTTTGAACCGATTTAAGTTTTAATACTATCCCAAAGTAATTCTATAGCGTCAATTTTCAAAGAATTTTTGTCCATTTTATTTTATTTTCTCTGCACCAAAAATAATTTCCGACGTATTTTACGCTCTTTCAGATTATGGCATCAGAATTTATCTTAAATAAATGCTTAAGAAGTAATAAACAATTATTTGCATAAAAAAGTGATTTTTTCCAACAAAAAAAGTTTAGATCTAAAAAAATCGGAAATAGAAAAGTGTTTTCGCGAGTCATAAGTTCTAAGAAATATAAGGTTTGGAAAAAATTTAGCATAGCAGTTTGAAAATTGCACCTGAGATGAAAATTCTTTATTTTCAAAAAATTAAGACTGCGATGGAATATTTTTCGTCACCTTATTCGACGTGATTTAACTAATTTTGTTGTTCAAGGCTCTATATTCCAAAATTTTATAGCATTTATGAAATTATTCTTTTTTCAATTTAGTCATTTCTGAATATATTTTTTTGGTAGAACTGGTTTTGTTTTGGTATCATGCCCATTTCGTCCCGCATCATTGATTTGACTTCTTACAAGTCTTAACGCATATCTTTCCTCATATATTTCTGACACTATTATGTATATAACAAAGGACTAAAAAAATACTCCTAAGGCCTTTTCCACATGGAGCAATTGAAAAACAACGCAACATCAACAAATGTTGCTAACCCATGTAAGTGCACCGGAACCTTCAGATGAAGCCTCTTTTTTACAACGAGTTGGCAGCACGCTTGCGATAAATTTTATGCAACACAGCTAGCTGCAATTTATATCAGCGACTTGTGCTTTTCTTGATAACTTAAAACAATTTGTGGTACTTCAAGTTGAGAAAAGTATCAATTAAATTCAGAAAATTGTGTTTTATGTTTATTGTTTTGAATGCAGGAAGCAGCAATGAGCGAGCAGTTAACAAATTTATATTTGTTATAGAAGTAGAGAAATATCGCTGCTTATTTAATTATAAGCTGCAATGAGAGATCAATGTTGCGTTGTGCGTGACTTGCTCATCTGAAAGCATAGGTTGCAATAATGTTTGGAATTGTAGTGGCTTGCAACTTTCTAAGCAATTATATTGGATTTGGGTTACTTTTTCGTTTCTCCGTGTGGAAAAGGCCTAAGACTCTTTAACGATGAATATATCGATCCAATTTGCGGTTTTCTGTGGAAATGCTTTTCTATTTTTATTTGTATTATTAACTTATTAAATAAATGGTATTATTTTTATAATTAACTGATATGTATAATTTTTTGGCATATTCTTGACTTTTGCAATCAATGCACATTGCACAATGCACCTTCTTGCTAAGGTGCAATGGGACCTTTATGTATGAAATAAAATCTATTAAAAAAAATCAATTATACTACATCTCTTTGATCCACAATTTTTGATTCTGAGATCTGATCGTTTAAACTAAAGTGTACTATTTTTGTGACAAACCAAAAACTTCCCCGCTTAGGTTGAAACAGTGAAAGCAAAAAAAAAAAACACGAAAACATGAAAACTGAAGTTCAATTTGTTTTAATTTCCCGAAACACTTAAATCGAAATCTATTGGAATATTTCGAAAGGCTAAATATTCAAATAGAAAGTTTTTAATATTGAATTACCACTAAAGGCCCCATTCTTGGCAAAAATGCCCTATGTTTGTATAAATTTTGGCCCTTTTACAACTAAGCCAATATCATCCCTGGTACCAACGGTTTTTGCTTGCTTATAACTACGCAACAACAAGGGGAAAAAATCAACTTTTTGTAGGATATGGACTAGGACTTCAAATTGTAGGGTAAAATTTATGAGGAATTCAATGTTATCTAATACAATCGCTTTAAATAAAACGTTTAAAAAAAAATAAAAAGTTTCTTCTGGGCACATTCCGGAAAAAGCGGTACTAAGGTGTGTTCAAAAAAATGAAAAGTAATGGTAAGTAAAATTGTTTCGTTATTTTGATAGTCAAATTGTCCTAGCTTAATGCTCCATTGTCAAAATTTATTCAAAAAATCTAAAACTACTTCTTTTTTTCAACTCAAATTCAATGTTATTCAATGAGTCTATGTGAGCGCTTTAAAAAAACATTTATACCACTTTGTTCAAAAAGAAAGGTTCATTCACACTGTGAACCGGACTTAACTGTCCGATTCGGTTGCCACATGTAGGTTGCCACATGTGTCTATGACAAGGCTGCCAAATATCAGCGTCTCTCGTTGACATTTGGTAAAGTGACAGTGTTTGTTTACAACAACTTTTCTCGTGTTTTCGATTTTTACGATGGAGGAAAAAATTGAGCAACGAGTTTGTATCAAATTTTGCGTGAAAAAAGATTTCAACTGCGCCGATACGTGTAAAATGTTGGTGAAATGTTACGACGACTCTGCTCTATCGTATCTATCGAAGGCAAACAAGTGGTTTAACCGATTTGTGAGTGGCCAAGACGAAGTAGAAGACGACCCTCGTACCGGGCGGCCATCGTGTTCGACTACCGAAAAAAACGTTGAAAAAAATCAAAGAAATGTTGGTCAAAAAACGAAAATTGACGATTATAGAGACAGCAGAGGACGTCGGCATTTCAATTGTATCCGTTCAGAACATTTTGAAGAAAGAATTGGGCTTGAGACGTGTCGCTGCGAAGTTGGTACCGAAAGAACTCATTTTCATGTAAAAAAGAGACCGAGTTGCTATCGCAAAAGATATGCTGGAAATGGTCGAAAACGACGAATGGTAAAAAACGACGAATCATTCATCGAATCCATCATTACTGGTAATGAGACATGGGTATACGAGTATGACACGCAAACCAGGCATCAGGTGAGTGAATCAGGCTCAATTTTTTATTCCATCATAAAAATCGAAGACACTTTTCGAAGTCTTGATTTTTTTTTCTCATTTAAATCTACTAAAGCTTTATACATATTTTACAACACTCACTTTATTTATTAGGATTATCGATATAGTTGTTATCCTTCCATAAAAGATCATGATAATGGTGCTATTATTTTTGCCACAGCTGTATATGTTAGAGTATAGATGAAAATGGAGATCTGGTTACAGATACGCAGTGTGCGCTGAAATTATGGAGACAGCATTTCTCCGATCTACTTACATGGAGAAAGCAGCTCAGCACCACCAATCAACGATGACAGAGTGAAAGTACTACCACCTACCCATGAAGAAGTTCGAGCTGCTATCCAACTACTAAAAAACAATAAAAGCAGCGGGTGCTGACGGCCTGTCAGCTGAATTTTTTAAAACCGGTGGCGATGAATTGATAAGGCGCATGCATCAGCTCATCAGCAAAATATGGCTAGCGGAAAGCATGCCTGACGATTGCAATCTCAGCGACTTTGTCCTATACATAAGCAAGGAGACCCTACAATCTGCGTCAATTATCGAGGTATCAGTCTTATTTCCATCGCATATAAGGTTCTCTCAAGCGTACTGTGTGAAAGATTAAAGCCGATTACAAAACCCTGATTGAACCTTATCAGTGTGGCTTTCGACCTGGTAAGTCCACCATAGACCAGATTTTCGCGCTACGACAAATCCTGGAGAAAACCCACGAAAATCAAATTGACACACACCATCTCTTTGTCGATTTTAAAGCTGCGTTCGATAGCCCGAGAAGCGATGGCCTATACGCAACAATGTCTGAGTTCGGTATACCTGAAAAGTTGATTAGACTATGCAGGATGACGTTGAGCAACACATGCAGCCCCGTCAAGGTAGGTAATGACCTGAGAGGTTTCAGACAAGGTGGTCTGGTTTCAGACTGTCTTGCGATCTCTTCAACATCATCATGGAGGGGATCGTACGAAAGGCCGGTGTGCATCGTAATGGCACCATTTTCTACAAAGGTGTCCAGCTTCTTGCGTACGCTGATGATATTGATATTGTCGGCAGAACCAAGAGCGATGTTACCGCTGCTTTCATTGCTATCAAAAAGGAATCAGCCAAAGTGGGTTTGACAATAAATGAGGGTAAAACAAAGTATATGCTGTCTACGAACAAGGTAGCGCGGCGTCTAGACTCCTACGTTTCATCCGGCAGCTATAATTTCGAAGTAGTCAAGGACTTTGTGTACCTTGGTAAAGCCTGGAGATAAAGCGAAGAACAATAATTGCTAATAGGTGCTACTACGGGATCAGTAAGCAACTAAGTTCCAGAGCCCTCTCTCGTACGACAAAATTAATACCCTACAAGACGCTCGTTCTACCTGTGCTTCTTTATGGCACTGAGGCATGGGTAGTTTTGCAAACTGACGCAGCTGCTCTGGGGGTGTTCTAGAGAAAAGTTCTTCGCAAAATCTTCAGTCCTGTTAGTCATTCCTGTCGGCGATGACTATCTCATCCGAATGAACCAAGAGCTATATGACCTCTACGAAGGCATTGGCGTAGTTCGGCGTATAACTGTGCAGCGACTACGCTGGCTGGGTCATGCCCATCGTATGGACGACGAAGCTCCAGCGAAAAAGGTGCTCGAGACGAGGGTCGTTGGTCAACGACGACAAGGGAGACCATGCCTCCGATGGATGGACCAGGCCGATGAAGCCCTAACCGCACTTGTTGTAGGTCGCACTTGGTGTGGTGTAGGTCGGCCGAAACCCGAACACGGATTGTTATGGCTACCTAAGTAACTAAGTAAGTAAGTATATGTCAGAGTTGCTATACAATTTAAATTAAACCGTTCATAAACCTTTTTTACTAAATAATAAATGTGTCAGCCCTAAGTTTGTAGTAAAAAATAAATTAAACTTTAATAAATATTTATAAAATTATATGCTTTCAAATGATAAGAAAAACTTTTGATTTTATTTTAATACTACAATTTGAATTTTTCTTAAGCTCAGGGGTACGGCGGGCAACGGCCTCTCCTCCCTGCCCTTGCTACGCCCATGGCTCGTGGTATAGTTTGCAAATTACCAATTTTTCTTTAAATTTCGAAATATATACCCTTTATTTAATTGTTGGAAAATAATGTTTGGACCTCTTCAAATTCTTTGGCTTGAAGGATTTTAAAAGTTCTACGAAATATTTTACTGTTCCTAATAATCGTGTTCCTAATAAACAACCAACAAAAAAAAAAAGTATGTCCACAAAAATGACTCGCAAAAATTACCTAAAACTATGAAAGACCTAAAAAATAGAAATGACTAAAAATGATGAAAAAATGCCAAAAAACTTTTGGATTCGGTACTTGGAGATTATGAACGGTGTTTTTACATCATCAGAAAATGTCTATGTTGGAGCAGAAAAAAGTTCACATGTCAATAAAATCCGAGCGCTGGAGATGTTGTGGGATGTGAAGATTAGTTATGGTCAGTAAGAGACTTGGATAGAAATAGCTTGAAAGAGGATTTGGGCATGGAAGGTGAGTAGTAGACAAAGATATTATTAAAATCTATGCAGCATCGGCTTATGGGTTAATTTCATGCGTATGTAGTACTGTGCGAATATTCAGTAAACAGCCGAATATGCTTTGTACGCCTTATTGGGTCGTTGAAGAAAATCTTGCTGGGGATATATTCGCTGTTAATAACACAAAAAAAAAACCGTTAATTACATTTTCTTGATGTTACTGCATTCCCTAGTGTTAACAGTGAAGGCTCTATCATTGAGTTCTTTGGTCACGATAAAAATCTTGGCATTACATTTGATCGGACGCTGTCGTGGAATATACATATCAATAATGCTGTTGGTAGGGTATACGGTATGTTACGTGCACTATGGCCAACGCAATATTTTACTCGTGAGATATTTGGAAGCTTTGATTTTAACACGAAAAAAAAGATCAATGTCCTATTTAATAACATATGTAGCTCGTTACGTGTATGGGCTACGCCGCATTGATTACATATCGGAATATGCAAAACAAATTTACCAAATTTCTTTTAACAACTTGTTAAACTTTCGTGCTATTTTAATGTTGCGCAAAATTGTTTTTAGTAAGAAGCTTTCATATCTTTTTGATAAGTTAATGGTCGCTCTACTCGGAACAATGCCATAATTTCGTTTAGATACAACAGATTACTGTCTGAAAGACAATTCTTTATTTCAACAGTGCGTCTTTGGAACACTTTACCCGCAAGACTGCAGCAGATGAGCAACGCAACAAAATTTCATATAGAATTATATAAACTTTTCTCAACACAATCTGCATTTTCTGCAAATCACTAATATTAAATTCTTTTCCTACTATTTTTATTATTTGTTTTAAATCTATAATCTTAATCTTTCTATTTCTATTATATTATTATATTATATTTTATATGTTCTATTTTTAATAGTTCAAAACTATTCATATTGATATTGATGCCGCTGTGACTAACATTTTAAATGAAAAAGAACAACTTGCTATAGCTTAGAGCGGACATTTAGAACGCGTTCTAAACTTTCAATTTATTGATGCCATTTAGAGCCTATCTACGCTCTAAAGTCGAAGCTCTTCTGGAGCCGATCTAAATATATCCCAGGGAAATTAATTCTTTGGCAATACTCTCACAGCGATCTGAAAATTAAGTTAGAGCCAGTTCATTATTATTTTCGTTTTTTGGCTTCTAAGGTGAAACGCAACACAACAACATCGCAATCACAAGTATGTGTTTTTGTATGTGTTATATTATTTGCTTCATTAACATCCTTAACTCATCCTTATTTATTTAATTACAGTTGACCAATACACGGCGCATTTCATTGCCGTATTCTCCAATGCCACCAGTTCCAATCGAACATGGCCGAAATCATGCTATGAAAATAAGTTTACCACCGCCATTACCAGCAATCAGCAAGACAAGCAACAATGAAAAGTATTTTATTTTCCTCAATACACTTCGATGTTTTTTTATATTATTTTATTGCGTAAAATAAATTTAAAATTGGTGCTCAATTAAATTAGAGATTTTCTGCGCATTTTCTTTGAAAATATGTGGTTTTCAAATATGCTCGCACTGTGTTGGCATCTGCACGACCACGACGACTAGCTGCGGTTCCCTCAGTCGAAATTTGCGTTTTCATCAGCATGTCAGCAAATCCTTCAATGAACACAGGTGGACAAATATCGCCATGCCGATTGCAATGTTATGTAGAATACAGCATGCCGTAATAATATCGCGCACTGTGCGAACATACGATCGTTCAAAAACTACTCGCGTCCATATCTGACTCTCGTTATAGAGCTTTTCAGCTGGTGTTTGTGCATCAGTATATGGAGTGGCCATGTACATATTTGGTGTTTTTGCAACTGGAGTCACCCACCAAAAGGAAATTGCAGTAATGTCCACCTTCAAACATATAAAATATTGCGAAAAATAGTTTGGTCGTGCGTTTCACCCGGCCAACGACACTCCAAATTGCAAATGCGCAGATCTTCAGAGAAAACGGCCTGGCAATTGAGTGAAAAATAGCCCTTGCGGCTGCGAAAGTTCTTCGCGTGACATCCAACCTGTGATTGTATTTTAACGTGCGTGCAATCAATCAACACCAATTGCACGAGGAATCTGGCACTTTGCATAAAATTTACGGCATTCGTTCAGCATTTCTTCGCAAGTGACTGGCATTTTAATAAATTGCCGTTTATGCTCTACAATTTCCAAAGACACACGTTTAATGATGTTGCTCACGGATGCTGTGCAATTAGCGGCAAATCCACCCACATCTATTAAAAATTATGCAACCGGATGCATAAAATCGAAGAGAGATCAACACAAAGATCTGCGCATGTAAATAATAAAAAAAAACAACAAAATGTGTTTGCTGACAAGGAACATAGAAAAGATAGTCCCTTTGCTCGCCAGGAAATAGCAACTTATACTGAATCAATGAAACCACCTCCCTGACACTGTTTTTACGCCGAATAAAATCCAAGACATCATATTTATCCACCTGAAGGCGTAGCAACATTGAATATTGGCGTCGGTTTTTTACCAAATAAATGTGGTCCTCGATAGCCCAATCGTTTCAATAATCATCTCACCCATGCTCGTGATCACTCAACATATCCATTTTTCCTGTGACAAAAAATATACACAAGCAACAAATAACAAAGCGACCACTTTTTCCAGCAACTTAGACACAAGTGAATAAAATGAAAACGCCAGAACAACCGTCGAAGCTAGAAAATCCCGAAATCGGCCACCTAAGTCAAAGCTGACTCTACGCAAGAGCGAGGTCTAAAAATTTGGCTGCAACTGATTTAGAACGACTCTAACAGAGTTAGGCACAGGTGAATGAAACGGATTGTTGTTGTTTGTTGAAAATATCCTTGCTCTTAGGTGACTCTTACTTAAGCACCTCGTGAATAAAACGGCTCTAAGCCTATGTTCATAAGTAGGCTATAATAATCACGGGGTTTATAAGTGTCTCTCAGCGCAAATAGTAGATTTTGCTTTTCAATAGATTCCATTCTTTCGCTATGAGATTCAAAAGCTGAACTGCAAATTTTCTTGAATTAACTTGCTCGTCTTTTTATGGTATAAAACCAGACTATTTACTGGCCTTGGATAAAACCTTATCATAGTGAAGATTAAAGCGCAACTTGCACTCCAAGACAACTACGAGGTCAACTATATGATTGACTCTGTTCAAACTCGATACTATTGAGGTGGTAGGTATGTTTTTTAACATTGTTTTTACGAGAAAAGCTTATCACATTGAAATTTTTAACATTAAGGTTTCGCTTGTTTCTATTACTACAGTGCTCCAAAGATAACAGTTTTAACTGTAAAAAATTTAGATCTGCTTCTGATTTAGTCACATAGTACATATTTAATGATGTGACTATAACTTTCTGTAACAAAATTCCTTGGGATTCAATATACTGGAAGGACCCTGTTATAACAAATTTTTCTTATTTACCTATATGCTTTGATATTCAATTATGCGCTCCTATTTAAATCTATATTTATACAAAAAATTGTACGTTATAATAAAGATTTATGTTAAACAAAATTGTTTGTTAATTTTTTTACCCTTTTTGGATGTGCACCCGGGGCGGACCGACCTTCCTTTTCCCCGTGCTACGATACTGCGTATACGCAAACTTATTATATGTAATACTTTATAAATGCATGTGGAAAAGTAATAATAAAACCTAAAATAAACATTTTTTTTGGCAAAGCTTGAACTTTAAAGTGTAAAAGTAAGTCTTTTTCTTGTATTAAGTTAAATTCGAAGTGTCAAGTTAAATTTGATTTGAAAAAGTTTAATTTGGAGTGTAGAAATTTTAATTTTTCCTTAAACAATTTTCATATAAATAAAAAGAAGTTATAAATAATAAATTTAAATAATGGCAACATTTATAGCTCAATACTCGGTTGCACTTAAGCACCAAAATTTACAATGATTAAAAAGTTTTGTCGATTTTTATTTAAAATATTTGCTATTTTTACTTTGATAAGTCTGTACTTTAATTGTCTACCTTATAAAAAATACAAATAAAAACTTAAGAGGAAAACAGGTGAAGAATGAAGTGAAAATCCAGTAAAATCATTTGTCATTATTGAGTTTGAATTTACAGCATTCGGTATAGAACAAAATGTTACGAAAGCTTACTCGAGCACAAATTTTTCTAATCGATAACCAATGCCGTGATTCAAAAAGTGTTAAAATTAGTTAATATATTTTAGTAATTAAAAAATAAATCTTTTATCAACATATAACTTCAATTTAACTTCTATTATGCACATTACCTTCATATTCATAAGAAGTAATCATAAGTATTTGAAGAAAAATAAATTACATCTCTTAATTCCAGTTTTTTAAGTGATGGCACGTATTCCACTTTGTTTTATCTGCATATAACACAATACAATTTTTATTAAACAAAAAATAAGCAAAAAAAAAACTATAATAATAAATTACCACAAACGGGACGCCCATCTTCGGCGTAAGCAAACACTTATCAATAAATGCAATGTGATGTGTTAAATCCGGACTTTTGCTCAGTAAAATGCGCTGATTTATTTTGTGCGTGTGACTTTCACCTAAAGCAGGGCATATTTTTGAATTGTTATCCAGAATTCGTGTGGTCAGTTCATTTGTTATAACAATCTAAAAACAAAAAAGAAATGCAATCAATTTTAAAATATTAAGTGATGTATTAAATTTACCGCAATGTCATTATCCAAAGCCAATTGCTGTAAATCCGTTAACAGCTCATAGTTAATTCTGGAGCGTTTCGAGACTTCATCAACACAACGTATGGCAAATGAAAAGGAGTCAATAATAATAAGCTTTAGCTGAAATTGTAAGCAAAACTTCTAATATTTACTTACTAAAATTTAACTATGTATTTCAAACCTGTGGTTTCTGTTTTACAAGCACTTTCATATGCTCCACAGTAGCTATGAGCTCCACGTAATCATTACAGTATATGTAGGAAACATCTTCAAGTATTGACGCCGCACTAAAAATGTTTGAACTACTTGAATTATTACACTGCTGCACAAAAGTTCGCTGAAATCGATGTTCCATGCATTCAGCAATTTCTGTAAGCAGTAATAAACACCGTAATTTATAAAGAATATAAGATAACATCATTTAGAAGGATTAAGGATAACTGACGACAAAATACAGACACTTAAACTTTCATTTAAAAATTTAACGCTCTGTCAACTGAGTTATTTAATCGAAATATTTTGTTTTCGAGCAGTTAAGGTTACCCTATAGTTTCCAAGCTATTTACCTTTCAACCTCTCTGGATTAAAACCTTGGTTTGTATCCACATACAATGCACATCCTCCAACGCCTCCCACCTCTTTGGGGAATTGCACATTGATGCTTAGCTGTAAACTATATTCTAATTATAATTTGGTTTTTAATAATATTATCAACTAACCACATTTGGGTCTTTCCACTGCCTGGTGCTCCACACAGTTCAGTCACCATTTGCAAAGGTATACCGCCACCGAATTGTGCATCCAAATCTTTGCAAAGTGTCATTATTTTGCCTAATTTTTCCTCTTGTTTCCAGACATCGAAACAGCTGGTTTGAAACATTTTTTTTTTTGTGGATTTAAAGAAGATTGGCAGCAATCTGGCTTATTGAAAGTGCTAGCTCAAGTTGTGTGTTTCGCATCCACCCACAAAATTTGAATTTTTGCAAAATTATAGAATATCAACACAAATCCATGGTATAATGATGCACAAATCAATTGATGTCTGACAACCAGAGTTTTGATTTGTACTAGACAACCAGTACTACTTATGGTACGTTTGTGTTTTTTGGTTACGTAGAATCAAAAGGGGCTTTCAAACAATCTAGCATGTCATTCAACAATAGCACTGTTCACATTATCAAATTGTTCTTCAATAAGTCATCAAAAAATTTGACAAACTGAAATATATATGGAATTTGACGACAATTTGACTATGTGAAAATTCATCAAAATGTAGGTTAAATCAACTGCAGTTTAGTATAGAGTACTGCAATTTAGTATAGAGGTAGGCATTATTATTACAAATTATGGTCAAGAAAGTGGGCGTTATTCGACAAATGGGCGTGGAAATATTAGAAAAACACTGTATCTCGAATAATATTGACACTAGTGCCCTGCAATTTAGTGTAGGGGTAGACACAGTTAATACAACTTACAGTCAAGAAAATGGGCTTTAGTTGACAAATGGGCGTTGGAATATTAGAAAAAAAATGTATCTCGAAAAATATTGATACTATGGTATAAGCATAATATTGACACTAGGGCACTGAAATTTATTGTAGTACAAGGGTAGACATAATTATTAAAAACTACGGTCAATAAAGTAGGCATTATTCGATAAATGGGCGTGGCAATACTACATAAACACTATATCAGTTAATATTGACGCTGGGGTACTGAAATGAAGTGCAGGGGTAGGCACAATTATTACAAATAACGCTAAAGAGAGTGGGTGCATATTTAACAAAGGCGCGTGGCAATATTAGAAAATGGGTATAATTTTTTCAAAACACATGACATCTTATTTAAATTTAAGAGACAGATATTTCAAATAACCAACAAATTTTCAGAATTTAATAGAACAAATTTTTTCGAAACAATTGTATTTATGTTGTTTATACACTTTTTTCGAAAATTTATCATATTCTCTAAAAAGGAAGAAATAAAAACTTTAAAAAAAAAACAACCGACTACAAAATCACTACATAGTAAAAAATAATTTTAAAAATACTTTTTCTTTTTATTTCTTGATCATATTTGATAATTTATTCAAACATATTATTACATATGAAACCTTATTATTTTAATTTTTTTCTTGTTTGTTTTATTATCATAAATATATTAATTTCTTCATGAATACAAATGCTTTGAAGTTGGTGCTTTTGATTAAAAGTCTGATTATATTAGCGCCGACCTTAAAAACTTTTGTATTCATGAAGAAATTAATATATTTATGATAATAAAACAGTCAGTTAAAAATAAAAACACAGGTGCGTCGTTGGACACACGAAAGAAGCGAAGTTTTTTCGCAGTTACATAGATTTGATAGCTTAATAATTTTTTCTTTTTAATAAATTAACTTTTAAATTAAAAAATTTAAAATAACATAAAATAAATTACATATATACAGAAAACATATTTACTGCTTATTTTTTTATTGTTGAATGTGAAATTTCACCGCCAATTACATATACGGGCATATAATGCCAGCGTCTCTCCATTTTAACTCTCCGCACTTGGTTGTGAGCTTGGCTGCACTGAACAAATTTTTTCCTTCAACAGCGTACTACCTAGCGAAAAAATCTGTCGAAAATTTTTCAGATTTCACTCCAAGCAAATCACAGAACGAGGAGTATAAAGCTTCGCTTCAAAAATATGTATTTAAGAACGCACACGAAACAAAATTTAACAAACATTTTAAATACCTTGCCGATGTCATGCATGCGTTTGTTAATTCCATATTTATCGATATCATCTATTTTTTTGACACTTAAAAACACACTTGTCAACGCACTTGTGGGCATTGCTAATTTCTTCGTACCAACAACACCACAATCGCATTCACAATACAAACATACCGATGCTGAAGACACCTTGTGGCAAATAAAAGCAAATTTTTGTTAGTTGTACCATAGCAAATACACTATCCTCTATCTATTGATAGATGTTGACGATCTACTGCGGCATAACTTCTGTTATAATTAACATTGAATTAACAACTGTTTCTAAGAAGTCTTTGTGGCCTGGTGGATAGTGAATTGGATTCTCATCAAAGAGGACCCCACGGGTTCGGACCCCACGGGCGGGCCAAAAACATTTTTAGTATTTAATATTAAAGTATTAAATTTTCTTGTTGTAATAAGCACTAGCAACAAAGAAACCATCAAATTTCCAAGAAAAAATCGTTCGAAAATTGTTCAGATTTCACTCCAAGCAAATCACAGAAGGAGGAGTAAAAAGCTTCGCTTCAGAAATGAATTTATATTTTTTTATTTTACATGTAATATGCAGATAAGGAACAAGTGCATTAAATAAGGTAATGCATTGATGATTATTCCATAATTGAATAAAATCAATGAAAATGCAATTTTATTCAAATATCATTAACTATAATATTTTTAGTGCACTATTTTTTGCATTGCACTTAATTCTTCCCAAAGTAATGCATTAATATTTAATTATCACTAAAGTGTATGGTAAATAATGAATTAATATTGCACTATCACTAAAACGCATTATGAATAATGCACTATTATTACAATCGGCGTCGGCTTTGCATGAATATCATAAATTTCTTTATTTTCTGTACATGTCAGATTTTTGCAATTTGTGTGACATTTCTTTCGCTATTACAGAATGTAGACTGACCTTAGTGTTGTAATTCGAATTTTTTCGAAACTCGAAATCTCTGTTTTGTTGTTTTTCTTACAAGTTTTTCTTCGTCCTCTTTACTTTTTCGTTTTCTTTTTGCCTTCGCTGTGACTAGTTGTACGTTCGGTCGGACGTGTTGTTAAAATTTATTTTTTCAATTTACCTAAAAGACAAACTAAAGTATGCATTATTAACATACATTTAAATAATAATTCCACGGTTTCAGGTGAAAAGTGAAATAAAAGTTAACGGAAAGCGCAGCCATTTATTTACAGAAGTGTTGCTCCAGAGTTAAAAAAAGCAGGAAAGCAATTTCCTTTTAAGGCAAGTAGCTGTAATATATTATATACACACGCACGCATTTAGTTGTTTTTTATTTAAGGTATGTATGTATGTAAGTGCTGATGTATGTAAAGTAAATAAATAGCCACACCAAATTAACTAAAAACTGCAAATAAGCATCTCTTTGTGTGACTGCAATGCAAGAAGTAAGGCTTTTTTATACTAGAACTCCACAATACCTGAAAACGGCCAAGTCCTGCGTATACTTCATTAAATTGCCAAGTTTTTTTGATGACTGCGTGTTTGTCCATCATTAATTTTAGTCTATGTCAAACTTACCTCGTTTTAACGTTGTTGTTAAGTGATGAGCTGTCTGATGGCATTATTGGAAACTGCCGAGTCGCATAAGTTGCACTCCTAGCTACCTCCTGATCACCTCATATCATCTTCTGCCTTTCGGGCTGGTATAGGCTTAAAAACTAGGTCATAAAATTTAGAAACAACTTTTGTTCTTTAAAACAACACTGACTGAGGGTTAGTTTTCATTCCTTAGATTTTTATATATTTTAGTGATGGTTAGTGATAAGTTTAGTGATTGTTTTTTAAAAATAATTAAAACATTAAATAAAAAAATGCCGTTATTTAAGCAATGGTCGGTTTAAATTTGTAGAGCACACAAATAAGATACACCTTGAAAAAAATTGTTAATACTTAATTATTACTTATAATATAAATAGTAATTTGAACCCAGTTCAATCTGAATTTCAGATTTAGACTTTTTAGATTTTTTTTTTGTGTAAAATTGTATCCATTTTTGAAACTTGTTACTAACCATCATATTTATTTTTACTAATTGGGTAAAATCTCCATTTAACCTGTGCCAGTAAAATAAACGAAAAAACAAAAACTTGCATCAGACGCTTGAGGGTAGTATTTCAGTTATTGAATAAGAAAAAGTAGCAGAAAAAGATAACACATTTTTTATTACATTATTTTGTTCTGATGCTCATATCGTCATATGAAATCAAAACTCCGTAAGTTACATTTCAAAAATTTTACAAGAGAGCAAAAAACTTAGAAGGACCTAACCTAAGAAACTTGTCTTTAGGAATTTTAGAATTTTGTTTATAAAAACGTCGTTTTGTGATTAAAGAAGTTAAAAATTTTGCAGGAATATGTATTTTGATACGTAACATCATAATCAATCAAAACGCTTCTCGAATTTTTTGTAACTTACGACTTTTTTGATTTCATATGGCGATATGAACATATTTCGATTGTTAAATTTAATTGTTTCTATGTTTTTTTTAAGGAGTTTGTATTTGCTTGAATTTAATGATATTTTTTAAATAAATTTTTCTTTGGCTTCTTCAGAAAAGTAAGTTTCAATCAAGATATATTGTATATATAGGCAGAAATGATGAAAAAAGTATACCTTTTGACCCAAAATTTGGGCGTTCGCAAGCGGGAACATTTCGCAAACGTGAACGCTCTTGTTTTAATTAGTTCACGTTATCGCGAGTGCACTGCATTTCACTTTTTTTTGTGTTTTGTCTAGTAAGTTAACCAATTCTATGTAAACCCTATCATTAAGTCTAAAAAGACATTGATGGCTTTTATGAAACACACCACGGTGGCGGTAGAAGCACTGATTAAGTGCGTGGTCCGTAAGCCGTTCGAAATCGGGCATAATACCAACTGTCACAGAGAGTGTTTTTTTTTTAATTGAAATTAATGGCCGTATTTTGTAAAACGCAAGCGATCACTTCACTTGGGGCGTTGTTGTCTGGCAATAAATTTCATTAGAAAATTTCAGTGAAAACAGAACTGTCAGATAAAAAACCCCAAGTGAGGTGATATTTTGCGTTTTACAAAATATAAACATTGTCTCGTAGCCAAAATTGTTAAAATCAATAAAAATAACTTTTTTGTTTACATTTTTCCAATTAAAGCTTTCTCATCGCTTTCAGATTTTCTATGAACTGTCAAATTCGTTTTGACAGTTACGGCAGTTTGCCTCTCCGAAATGCATATACCTTTATACTACGTTAACATTGCAGTCAAATCTGCAGGTTAAGTCCAAAAATGAGATTAAGTACTAAAACAGCTCATTTATTGAAAATTAGATACTTGCTTTGTTCTGAAATCAGCATTTAATGAAAAATCCGCTCTTTATTAATAAAATAAAATTGGATTAAAATCAAAAATTAAATGATGGCCTTTTTGCAATATACGCGGTATTGCAAGTGGCTGATACGCGGCATTGCCCGCCCAACGACGATATGCAATTCCAATCAGAAAAATTGTGCCGAGCTGTACGCAACATCCGAATACGGCCCTGAGTGAATGTTTCTGTATTAGTGTGAACATACACCAGTAAGAAAAATGCCTCACTTTTATTCCAGAACGCCACTTCCTTATCTCTTATTTCTATTTTTTTAGCTAACAGCTACTTTGACAGTTCGAGCAAAGGCAGAAAAAGAGTGCTATTCTCTCAAGTGACTTAATCTATATTAATGAACCTTGAGCTTAACTTGTTAGCTGCTTTGCAGCTTATTCGTTTTCTCTTTTTCTATGTGTTTTTAACAAACGCTGGTCGGCAAAAGAACTGTCACTTATACCTTGAAATTATTGTATCATGATTCTACCATGGCCATAACATTTCTATCAAGGTTGATTTATAAGGTTGTCGCAGGGCTGATCGCACTCTCTTCTCAGTACCCATAATTGTCAAAACCAGCCAATTTTGCGAATGACTACGAAAGAAAAACGGATGATAATAGAGAGCACTTGCAGATTTTCTATGAGTTGTCAACTTCGATTTGACAATTATGGGTACTCGCTCTCTTCCTTGCGACAACCTTATAAATCAACCTTGATTTCTATGAACCGTCACCTCTCTGCAGGCAAACTTCCGAGAGTAAAAACTGTTATGTACAGAGTTGCTGTTATTACAGAGATTTTTTTTTTTTGAGAAACGCGCTAGACAAAAAAAAAATCGCCAATTTAAGCGCCAATTTTTTTAATCATTGTATTAAAAAGTAATATTAAAAATTGTATTTACCATTTATTTTAATAATATTTACATCTGTGAATTAATAACTAAACACTTATTTTCATTAACGATAGTTATATTTTTCTTTAAAAAAAAATTTACCCATTACAATTAACTATAAAACTATTGCTGTTTATAAAAAACTTTGTTCGACGAAGTTTTAATATATCATCCATATTAGCAACTTCCTGCATTTCGTCCATTCTCAAAGCGTTCTTTGTTTCATATATAGAACTATTCATTTTTGAAATCATTAAATCAGATATCAGGAGCGACTTGCAACAATAACTTTGAGCCTTCATGAAGCTTTTTACTCGAATGATTAAAGTTAGTATATCCAACTTCATCCTGTTACAATTTTTTTTTTATATGACGGAAAAAATACTTTCCAGAAATGCATTAGAATGCGGCAAGGAAAGCAAGGTAAATGCCAATTTAAGCTTGGTTTTCACTATGTCAGTTTTATAACAATATAATTGTCTGGTTTTGGCCAATATAACAATATTATTGTCTGAGAAGAGAGTGCGATCAGCCCTGCGACAACCTTATAAATCAACCTTGATTGAGCCTTCTTCTTCAAAATAATTCTTTTCCGCAGTTCTTTATGCTAAACGATCAATTCTAGCTTCCTTAGAAGCATCAGAAGCTTATTCCCGTCTGGCAGCATCACTAAAATAGCTAAAACTCCGTAAATAATTTAAATTTTTAAAAATTTCTTTTTAGGATATATTTTTAAAGGTCCAATATTCCAAAAGAGTGAAAAAAAAATAAATCGATTTTTTCAAAATTCTACACTAAAATAATTTGGAAGAAAATAAATTTGGTTTAATTTTAAAGATGCAAATGGGCCAGTCCAGTCAAGTTATAATTTTTCAAATCAAGTTTTAGGTAATAATCCGTCACTGCCTCCATTTCATGGCATTAGACCTGTGTTCCCCGTTTTTCTGTTGCACAGTTAATAAGAGAGATATTATCAGAAATGTCCCACAAACATCGAAATCGCAGATCTTTTTTCAATTGCGTGATTGAAAAGAGGGAGTAGTATTAATTTAGTTTGGTAAAAAACACAATTTTTTTTTTTTAATAACTCTTGGTATTATGTTCTTGTGAATTGTGAAAAATGATTTACAAGAAACATACAACGGCTGCATTCCCGTGGCATTGGATCAGATCAAATCGCACTGGAACAGTTTATAGTTTTAGTTCAACTTTATTACAATTTGGCATCACTGGCGATTAAGTGTCAAAATACGAATGCTAGCAGTGAGACCATGATACAATAACCCAGTTGGCTATTTCTTAAAGAATTTATTGAAGATTCATGCACGAGAATTCCGTATCGTCGAAGAAACTTGCGGAGTCGCCAATACAAATCATGCACGAAAATTTCAAACAAGTGTCCAAATTTTCGTCCACGAAACTTTCAGAGAAAAATGTTGGAAATTTCGTCAACGAAAGCAAGATGGAAATATGTAGTAAATTTCGCCAAAGAAATAACACGAAAATTCAAAGGAAACTTCGTCAACGAAATAAAATTGGAAAGATTCAAGAAATTTCTGCAACGAAGAGATGAACAAAATTTCGTAACGAAAGCCAGATGAATTTTTTTCAGAAATTTTATATTGCAATGCTGAATAGAATGATGAAAAAAATGTCGCTGATATTTATTTAATTCTTTAATTCAATTTTTTTTTATATTTTTTTAAAATATCATTAAAATATAAGTGGGGGTAAAAATATAACATACTGCATCTACGTGTTAAAAAATTCATTTGATATTGATTCGTATAACTTTAAAAATATATATTAATATTAAGTAGATCTTAAATTTCTTCTTCTATTGCTTGCCCAATGTCCATTTCTTGCTCCAGTACACCGAAGTTTTTGTTCTTTTTTTCACAAACGTTCCGTAATCTTCTTAAATATTCACGATTTTTTTTTTAAATTTCCCGATTTATTGACAAAACTTGCCATTTTTTATTTTAAATATTCACTTTTTACTACATTTTTATATTTTTACACAACTTTACACAAAAACTAACAATTGAACATTTGTTTGATTAGCATTGCCAGCTACGTGCTTTTTTTATCACATTTACCAATAAGCATTGCAAGCCATGCGACCATGTGTCGGTAAGAGAAACCTGTAAGAAAATTCGTTAGTAAATCATTTAACGGTGTGAAAATTCGTCTTGGATTCACAGACGATTATTTGTTAAGGAATTTCTGGTCTACGGGGAATTTACAAGGTAGCCTTGACAACAACATTTTTTCTCACGAGCGGCGATCGGGAGTTGTCAAATCAATACAAAGTTTAACTTTTCATCTGTTTTGCTGCTTCTTCGTTTTCTCTTTTCAATGTGTTTTTGACAACTCCAAATCGCCAACAGAACTGTCACTCCTACCTTGTAAATCATTATACCATGAGTGAGACGAAAACTCATCGAGGAGTAATTCAGATTTACCAACTATGTTGGTTTTGAAAACAATGCTTTAAACTTGACAGCATTTTAAGATCAGAAATAGAGCCAGAAGAAGAGCTGGTTCTAATTTTTGTTTTTGCATTGTGAATAAAATAGAGTCTCGCTCTAGATCATCGACCACGGCAATGCAGCTAACAGCATTTTAAATTTTAAACTAAAGAAGTCATCAAATTAAAATTTTGTATAGTCTTGACGTTCTTTTCATCGACTCAATTAAATAAAGCAGACCATACTTACGCACGGGCACGCTGGATAAGTGCATAGGGTACCGCGATCCAATATACCCCCAATCAAAGCAATTTTTAATAACAAACCTTAATGTCGTCAATCTAAAAGTGGATACACATTAGCGATCATGTGTGACACTCAAAAATTCAAAAAATATGGTCGCTGACTATCACTCAACAACAAATAATTTTGTGTTGAATGACGAAATAGAATTGCCAAACACGCGAACTTGCGTAAAAAGAGAGAATTTGAGCATGAGTGTCACACATGATCGATAATATGTACCCCGCTTAAGTATGATTCAAGAATTACATTTTGATGTGAAACTTGGCGCCATGTTTTCAGGCGACACTCGGTTGTGTGCGATTGTGCCAAAATCACGAACTTAACATCGTGTCGTTTCTTGATGCGAATCGTTTAACGAATATTTTTCGAACTGCTTGTGTTGTTGTTGTTGTTTTTAATATGAACATAAAATTAACATATAAAATGCATATCAGTTGCTTTCGTGTTGTCGTTTGTTATTGTTTTTGTTCATCTTCAGCAAGATTAATACAATAAATAATACCGCATTTAAATTATTATTCTAGTAAAATTGGTTCAATATTAAGTTGTTGAAGGTTTTTATAAGGTTTTTATTTAACATGCTGCGTTCGTACATATATGTATATCCGTCAAAATTTGCAAATCATTTTTCGACAACTTGCTTGTATCCGATTAAGCTGAACTTTAGCATACCTATGTTAGTCTGATGACAATGCAACATTATAATAAAATGTTTGGCCACACCCCTTTTTACCGCCTACAAATCAATAGCCAAACTACAGGCCGATTTAGCTGAAATTATCGCAGTACATTTCTTTTGAGTAGAATATTGAGTTTAGAAAAAAAATGTGGCCACATCCCCCTTCAACCGCCCACAAATCGATAAAAATGCTATATCTCCAAAACAACTTAGCCGATTCAGCTGAAATTTTGGCAGTAAATTTCCTTCCAGTAAAAGATGTTTTAGGATTTCGTCAGTATATTTTGTATAAATTTTGTATAAATTTCACAATTTCAAAAAATTGCGGATATAAAATTTCTACATCGACGCTTAATTATTTACAGTCCAGCTTGTTCAATGATACTACACGTAAATTCCCATAAACTTCCGCTAATTTTAGCAGGAAATTCCAATACAAATTTCGCCGCCGAGGATTCATCACCACTTATTACCTTTCTTCAAACCGAATTTCAGTTGATTATGAACAACCATGCGCAGGACTCAACATTGAGGTATGGAACGACCATAGATGCAGTGTTTTCGCGATATCTGGAACACATTGAATCTAAAACGTTAATCACATAATTTAGTTATCATCGAAAACTGTTTCAATGCACTGATTTTCAATGAAGTGATCCTTGATGATTATTATCTCGTTACATTTACACGTTTTTTACAATTTCGAGAATTACCCAACAAACAGTGGTGTTTGAACGAAACCCAGCAAGTATTTTTGACGTGCTTTATAGTAACGAAATTTGAGTTTTTTTTGTAACTGAAAGCAACAAAAAAATGCATATAATTATTTCTGCTTAGTGTGATTTTATTTTATTGTCCGGCACTGTGTATCAAAGAAATTTGTGCTTTTTAAAAATTCCTATACCGAACTGTTTGTTTTTGTCAAAGACATTCTTTACATTTTCGCATTTTTTGGAACGAAGTTCTTTAACGCGGCTTGCGGGTAGAGTGATTTGGTAGAGATCGTCACATAACGAAAATATCTCTGCAAACATTTTCTATCGCCTCAGAATCGCTTGGAAGATGAGACAATCGCCGGTGAGCTCATTTGAGAGGCAGCTAAGGCCATAAAAGCGATTTGCCTGAAGAGTTCGTAAGCGATTCGCTGGGAAGATTTGCGAAAGAATCGCCGAGGGGGGCCTAAAGCGATTCGCTGGGAAGATTTGCAAACAAATCGCCCAAGGAGGGACTTAGGAGGGCTTAGGCCGGGAAGAGTCTCAAATGAATTGTCAAGAAGGGTGTTCTTAGCGATTCGCAAATAGAAGAGTCGTGATCGAATCGCTGAAAGAGATCTTAAGCGAGTCGCAAGCAAATCACCAAGAGATGTCCTAAAAGGAGTCAAACGATTCGGAAAAACGGGTCCTCAGCGATATGCTGCGAAGCATCATTGATCATCATCATCGTTTCCTCGAGCTCCTAGGCGGAGCATAGGGCCTCAACAACCCCTTTCCATCTCGTTCTGTTTTGAGCCAGCTGTTTGAGTTGGCCCCAGGAATATCCCGGCTCGGTAACCTCTTTTTCCAGGCATCGTCTCCATGTCAGTTTAGGGCGTCCCCTTCTTCGGTTTCCTTGCGGGTTCCAGTCGAGAGCTTGGCGGCATACTTCGATGGGTGGTTTACGCAAAGTGTGGCCTATCCAGCTCCATTTCCTTAGTTTGATCGTTTGCCTTATCGGAAGCATGTCACATTTTCTAAGCAAGCTGTCATTGCTTATAGTGTTGGGCCACCAAATTTTTAAAATGCGGCGAAGACAACAGTTGACGAAGCTCTGTATTTTGCTGTTTAGCGCCTCGGTCGTGAGCCAAGTCTCGCAACCATATAAAAGAACTGACAGCACGTTGGACTTAAAAATACGAAGCTTGGTATGGATAGAGAGTAGAGACGAGTTCCAAATACTTCCCAGTTGGGCGAAAGCACATTTAGCTTTTCCTATCCTCGCTTGTATGTCTTTTAACACGCTGTCGTTAGAGGATAGGATGCTGCCGAGATATTGGAAGTCTTCTACGTACTCAATTGCTTCCGTGCCGATGTTAAGGCCTGAGTTAATGTTTGTGGGGTTGACGCACATAGCTTTTGTCTTGTTGATGTTGATGTGTAGACCAGCTTTCTCGGAATTGACAACGAGGTCGTTCAGCTTTTGTTGCATGTCTGAGTTTTTCACGGAGAAAAGACATATGTCATCTGCATAGTCAAGTTCCTCAAGAGTTTCTGCAAAGTTCCAGAAAATACCCCTGTTCTTTCCGTGGACAGTATCGTAAAGGATCTGATCGATGACAATTAGAAACAAAAGCGGAGAAAGCAGGCAGCCTTGCCGTACGCCGGAGTTTGTGCGGAAAGGTTCTGACAACATGCCATTATGTAGCACTCTGCATCTGAAGCCGTCATACTGGGATTTTATAAGCGCTATCAGTTCACTTGGCACGCCTCTCTTCACGAGTGCTCGCCAGATAGAATGTCGCGAGACGCGAAGGGTGTGGTGTACTCAATATATGCGAGGTGAAGTGACGTTTGCCATTCGTTGACCTGGTCGATGATGATCCTTAGGGTGTTGATCTGGTTTATGCAGGAGCGGTGAGCGCGAAAACCGGCTTGCTGCTTCCTTATTGTTCCATCCAGGTGTTCAGAGATGCGATTCAGAAAAAATTGTTTTACTTTAAAAAATTCAAACGTGTCGTTGCTTCTGAACGATAAGAAAACATTTGACATTTTTTTCAAAAGCAATCCATCTTCCAACGATCGCCGGATTAAGCGAAGGAAGATTTTGAAAATTTTCCTTAAATAGCGCATTAATTGCTTGGCGAACGGAAAGCGATCCATCTTCCAACGATCGTCGGAATGAACGAAAAAAGATTTTTAAATTTGTCTTGAATCACGCATTAATCGCTTGGGCGATCGAAAAGCGATCCATCTTCCAACGATCGTCGGATTGAGCGATGGAAGGTTTTGAAAATTTTTCTTGAATCACGTATTAATCGCTTGGGCGATCGAAAAGCGATCCATCTTCCAACGATCGTCGGATTGAGCGAAGGAAGATTTTGAACATTTTTCTTGAATCGCGCATTAATCTCTTGGGCGATCGAAAAGCGATTAATTTTCTAAAGTACCCTTGGGCGAATCGCAAATGCATCGCAAAACCAGCTTCTCTTCCAATCGTCTTCCAAATGTTTGCAGGGATGCCAACAACTATGAAATACCAACAAAATACACACACTCAGCAGCAATCAAAACTATTTTATGAAATTGAAGTGTAAATTTTTGTAAAACTCCGAAAGTACTTAGCCGATTTTGATGAAATAAGTTTTAAAATATCATATTTGTGCTACAGCACAGTAGAAATTTCGAAATTTTAATAAATATATTTAATTAAAATGTAAAGTTTTAACGAAATCATCCCCGATGCCACGCATTGCTTGATCGTTTTCTTTTTATGCTTGCATGCTGCATGTTTGTGTTGCGAGAGTTTCAATAAACGCCATGTTGGTCTCTTCTCTTTTTACGTTCAGCTAGCAACATTTTTTTTTGTTGTTTTTGTGTGTATTTGAATATGTGCGCTGGTGGTTTTGTAGTGAAGTCAAAATACTTCAAAATAAATAACTCGGCGAATTTTCAACCGATTTCAATTAAATAAAATTTGCTGGATTAAGCATTAGATAATTTCTTTTTATTGCTACGACAAAACGCGACATTTAATTCAAACAATGTCCACTAACTGAACTCAAAATGAAAAAATATGAAAAATTTTAGGAAATTTTTAATTGTTTCATCATACAGATGAAGGATTGCGCTTTAAACAATTTTTGGAAGAAGTTAATTTATTTAGTTTCTGGTAGAAATAACACTGTGAGCGACTACATATGGTGCAACCATTGATGCGATGTTTTCACGATTTGTAAATCATGTAACTTCCGATGTTCACGTGTTAAATAATGATGATGCTATTAATAAAATGCATATGTAAGTTATATATTTTAAAATTTAAAAAGTATACAATCGTTTCAGTTATATAAGAGATGCCATTATTCACCTCCTTTGCCTTTTATATACAATTCGATTTTTTTCGAATTTTCTTTATTTCGAAAAACTTATGTTTGGAATTACATTCGGAGTTGAAAAAGAGCGTAAGAACTTCGTTCCTGACCGGGGTCTCCCAACCGCAATACTTTTTTAATTAAATGTATCATAGCAATAAATAAATAGTGATATATGTTTCAGCAAGAAAAATGTGTCCCTTGACGACATACAATCAAGGTGTGTTCTTAAGAAAACGAGCAACCATCAGGCCATACGTGTATCATTGAAATAGGTGCTCTTCATTAATTCTTCGTTTTATCAAAAGAAATATAACTTCAATATAAATTTATTTTTTAGAAAATTCGTACTAAAGTCCTGTTCAACGTTTAATTACAGGATAGGTTTGTCTTAACATTTTGCTTGGCCTTATTATTGCGACGATGTCAACGCGTAATTATTATGAGATTTTAAATGTTCAGCATAATGCTACCTTTGATGAGATTAAAGCCAATTATAAGCAATTAATTCTACAATGTCATCCCGATAAAATACACGATGCCGAAACAATTGCAGCAACAACAACGAAAGCAACTGTTGCTGCTGACCCAATTACCGCCACCAGTGTAACAGTTGGCACAAGTAATGATTCCAAATTTGTTGAAATAAACAAAGCTTGGAATACGCTAAAAGATCCCTCTCAACGTAAGCTCTATGATGCTGAATTGATTGCGAACAGATTCCAAACGCACAGCAACATCTTCGCAAGACTGAAACTAGCCGATCTTGACGTAGTTGTTGTAAATGACAACGACGAAAACGACGATAATAATGCTTTTAATGCTGACGACAGCACGAAACTTTACACTTATAATTGCCGTTGCGGCGGTCAGTATGTCGTCGATGAGTCAGCTGACAAAGAGATCTTCGATACACGCAGCAGCAGCGACAACGTCGACGTGCTAGTCGAATGCAGTGAATGTTCTTTAGTGATTATATTGAATGGTTGAGAGCAGCAGATACCAAAAAAAAATAAAACAGGAATATTCAACAAAGCAACAAAATGTTTTGTTGTTTATTGATAGTAAACAAAAGAAAGTTATCGTTTTTTTTTTTAATAAGCTTTGCAGATAAAAAATGAAGAAAAAAGAAAAAGCATTTATTAAGGTTCTTAATTGTTCTTTGTATGGAGAAATAAGTCAGCATTTGTTCTTTTTTGTTTTTTTTTTTTGTGTATTCCGGTTGCTGTTTTAGAGAAAGTCAAAAGCACAAAAAATCAAAATATTGTCACAAAGTACAATAAGCAATAAAATTCGCACACAAAAAAATTCACGCTTTAATTTTCAACGTGAAAACGTGAAGTTTGTGTTGAAATCTACTGTCAATATCTAGTTCAAATTCACAATTAAATTAAAGCGAATTTAGGTTTTTCATTCACGTTAAAATTGTAAATAAAATCCGTAACAATTTATGGATCGTTTTAAGTAGGTAGTAATTTATGTGCACACCGGTACGTTATATCTTTAATACGAGTACTATTATAAAAATGTTTTATAACCGTATTTCAAGAGAAGAAAGATTTAAATACTTTAAAAAGTGGTAAATCTTTGGAGAATTTTTAAAATACTTTGGCGAAAGTATCGTGGTAAAAACCGCAGGTTTTGCAGATGTTTAAAGTGAAGTTTTTTCTTTTAAAAATAAATTCATTTGAGTTAAAAAAATTCATACTTTTATATTTCTTTCCACGTTCCTCTGTTGTTGTATCTTCGCTAGACATTTCCTAGCCTTAAAACTTGAAACTCATTAATATGTAAACGACGACACCGTTGAGCGGAAATCAAATCGATGTTTTGTTTTGTTTTGTTTTGCTTAATATTAACGTAACCAAATAATTATTTTAATTTCTGATGTAATATATTGCAAAGATCATTTTAATATGAACTAAACGTGTGCCAAATACATATTGAAACAACCAACATGGGCTTGGCATAAAACTCGGTTATATATAAAATGTAGGGATTGATCAGGAATTTCTGCCAAATTGTTTTTATGTGTTAACGTTATCTATCTTAACGAAATTTCATTCTAATTTTGTAAACTTAAAATAAGCTTCTTGCGAGCTTACAAATATTATCAGCCTTACCAAAAAAGTATTTTAGTGCTGGCTCTAATTAGTGCCAGCTCTAAAAAGATTTTCTAGCATAAGCTTAGCAGAGGCTACAGCTGCTACTAAATTTAAAAGCTGATGCTTAAATTTAATATCAGTTTTTTAATAAGGCTGTATGTGTTTAACAGCTGCTGTACCCACCGCTCCGAGACGACACAACCATGTTAAATATACCTTGGGTTGGAGTAACCAACTCCAAATTTTAGTGTCAGCTTATTAATTTAGTAGCAGCTGTAGCCTCTGCTAAGTTTATGCTAAAAATCTTTGTAAAGCTGGCACTAATTAGAGTCAGCACCAAATTATTTTTTTTTTGGTAAGGCTGTATGTGTATAATCTAGTTTGCAAACAGCTTCCCGAGAAACAATTATATAATTTGTGTCCGCAAAGTAGCTGATGTGTCCGGTGCCCGTGTTGGTAAATGTCCGATACATGTACTGAAAGAAGTGGTAGTTCTGTTACACCTTGGTCAGGTACAGTGTCTGAACGAAGACCTAATCGAGCACTCGTCGGTTTATTGTGTCCAAATATAGTCGGTCCTTATTTGGATATTTTTCGTTAAATTTTCAGGTATGAATCGGTCAAATTTCAGTTAAAACATCGAGTACTTTTCGGGTACATTACAGTTAAGACTCAGGCCTGTTAGCTCGTAGCTTTTAAAAAATAAAATTGTGTCCGATACTCGGTACTTTTGTGCCTCAGTCCTTTGCTACGAACACAAATTGTTTCTCGGGCTTGTGAAGATTGTTTTTAAATCTTTTTTGTTGATTCGGTAGACTGGTAGAGGGTGGCAAGATGGAGTAGTGTCGGTGAAGATTTCTTTTAAATTTACACAGTTCAAAACTGCCGGGAAACACGCTCGCAGGGAGATTGTTCCACAATTTTACTGTGCGACCGAAAAACGAATTACTTCGATAATGGGATGTTCTATTGGGTAAAGAGGCAATGGTAAAGAGATACGCTTGGAAAGCTGCCCGAGTGGACCTAGGAAACACACGAGCTGGTGCACTTTTAAATGTGCACTAGCATACCGTTTTTATAAATACTCTGACTTTTCTTTATGTCTCATTTATTTTAAAATGTATATTTAAACAACTGAAGGACTGAAGGCTTTTGAGGAATTATATGGTTACCTACGCTAATCCGCGCGGCTTTAGGACAAAACACTTTCATCAAAAATATTTATCATGAAAACATTTTTACCATGAGAAATATGTGCACATATTTCGACTAATATAGATAAATAATATTCAAATAAAACTAATTAAACACTCACATAATAAACTAAAACCCACTTACTTTTTATATAATTTTTTATCGCGAGCATGGAAAAAAAACGATCACCCGTAATCTTTGAATTAGTAATAAATTGGTAGATAAAGACACGCTAGACACACGCCAATAATGCTTTTACCTTGTTTTAGACAAGTTGTTATATCGTAGTATGTTTGCTAACCAAGATCCCTAAATGGCGTTAAAAAAATAATGAAAAAATATTCAATATATTGTTAGTGTAGCTAATCACTGACCCTGAAAGAGTTAAACAATTCCCATGATAGTGCAGAAGGCTTAGGTAACCCATATTGCGTCGATGACCAAGAGAGTTGAGAGAGAAATGTAATTATAGAATAAATTAAAAGGATCCCTCAGCAAAATTAGGGTAACTATTAGGGTAATGTAAGCCTATTTTTAAGCTTTAAATAATATACTTGTCTGCTTGAACTCGTTTTGAGCCACTATATTAAGGTTGTATCACAGACAGCGATTAGCAAAAGTCTGTAATTTTCTCGTGATATTTTTTCGTAGGCATTCAAAAACACGAATTTTACATTGAACTTGAAGAAGTTCAACTTAGTGTGTAAGGAGATTTGACTAGATTTCCAAATTGGAGACAGGGTTCCAAAGGAAGAGCAAACTTTATAACATAACCCATGCGACAAAATTTCCGTTACGAAAATGTGTAAGCAAAGAAAAGAGAAAAGAGCTTAAGAAGAGTAACTTACATCTTAGTTCGGCCATGGTCGAAGCTTAGGAGTTGGCATGTTCTATATCTTCAGTAGACGAGGGTTTTAATATTAGTTAAGACATTTTTCAAAATGCGAAGTTCATATATATCAGTATTTTACTAGATAAAAAAATTGAATTTCGAAACACATTAAATTTTTCAGCTATGGTTGACATTATAGTAAGCCCATATAAAAAAAAAGTTCCCAAAAATAGCTGAATTTTGTATATTTGTATAAGAGCTTCAAAAAAACTTCTCATTTTTTGTCGTGTTCGTTTCATTGTAAAATTGCTTATAACTTTGTACTAATCTATCTATTTATATATACAGCCATGGACACATAAATAGCACAAATGTCAACTTATTTTTTAAACGTTTCGTTTGAACCTAATAATGCATTCATTAGCTGTAGTTAGTATTTTTTGAGACTCCAGTGTGACGTTGCTTAAAACTCCGAGAGAGATGTACCGTTACTTACTTTTATTTGCTCAGGCCATCTCTTTCTGCATAGGCATGTACGATCTGCTGTGGTCATATAAATAGCACACATGTTAGTTGGTGAATAAAAGTTAACAAGATCGGGTGTTTGTAAAAATTTTAGAGTTTTATTCAGTTAATTTCGCCGATTCTAAATAAAATGGGTCGTGACAAACATTGCACCTCGGAAAAAAAGTTTTATAATTCACGAACAAGTCGAAAAGGCAAGAAACCATCTGAAATCGCGGATATTCTCAAAATTTCTCGAAAAATCGTCTATAATGCTCTCAAGCTGGTTACATCAAATGGTTCAAATAATTTCGAGAATAAGCCACGCAATCCTAGACCGCGTAAAGCCATCGCTTCTACTGATAGACTTATAGTTCGCAAAAGTAAGGCTGATCCTTTAAAGTCAGCAAAGCAAACTATGAGGGAAATAAATGAAAAAAATAAAAAAAATAATTTTAATGTTTCAAGAAAACTAGTATCTGGGAGACTACATGAAGCTTATCTTTATGGACGCATTAGCCGAAGAAAGCCGCTCTTAACAAAAAAAAATTTAAAGGATCGTTTAGCGTTTACAAGAGCCCATGTGAATAAAGAAGACCAATTTTGGAAGAACGAGCTCTGGACTGACGAAACTAAATTTAATAGGGTTGGACCAGATGGAAAAACTTTTGTTCGGCGCCCCAAACGCCTAGAGTTGAATCCGAAGTATAAAAAAAAATCATTAAAGCATGGATGAGGAAATTTAATGGCTTGGGGAGCTTTTTCCTGGCACGGCGTTGGGCAAATTTTACGTATACCAGGAATAATAGATAAAAATATGTATTTAGATATTCTTAATAACCAGATGGAACCATTTGCATTTGAGAACATGCGCATTAGGTGGGCTTTTATGCACAATAATGATCCAAAACACGCAGCAAAGGTTGTGACTGATTGGCTAAAAAAGGAAAAAATAAATATTTTGAATTAATCGGCTCAAAGCCCAGACCATAATCTCAAAGAAAATTTATGGAATGATGTGAAGGTCAGCATAAGCAATCAAAATTTTCGAAATTAAGATGAGTTATGGAGTGGAATTGAGAAGGCTGGTACGCTATTCCGAAGCATTAGAGTCAGGAAGCTTGTGGAGAATATGGAACGAATATATGTCGGGCTGTTTTGGACAATTCGGGATACAGTACCAAGTACTAGTAAGCATATTTGTAAGCTCATTGTAAAATAAAAATAAATCACTGTCTTTTCTTTCTGGAAACCAATTTGTGCTATTTATACGTCCACCTCAGCTAAGGAGCAATTTCAGATTTTTCATTAATTTTCTAATTTTTAATTCGTAATTACAAAGTTACTACTGATTTTAAGTTTTAAATGTTTAAACTCAAATACCATGAAATAAATTCTTGTTTTCGTCTATGTATATTATTTAAATTTATGTGAAACACCCTACATGTATTTTTGTGCTATTTATGTGTCCACGGCTGTATATAAAATTGTAAAAAAAAATCTGTACATTAAATATTTTTTTGAAATTCTTTTTGCGATGGACGTTTTGAATGACGCTGAGTCCGAAAATCGCATTTTTTAAATTTTTGTCTGTCTGTCTGTCTGTTAAAGCATCACGCGAAAACCACTGGATGGATTTAAATGAAACTTGGGATCTAGGTTCCTTATATCCCCGGTCATAACATAGGCTACTTTTTATCCAGTAAAAAAGGTTGGACCCGGTAGGGGGCGCTGCGATCGAATTCCAGGCATTCGTTTTTTCAGCTTGAAACCGTTCATCCGATTTGCATGAAAATTTGTGTGTAGAAGTTTTCGGATACGGTGAGTATTTAAGACTTAACTGCTCTGTTCTATTTTGAACACCAGAGGGCGCTGTAGTACAAATATTTTAAGAAACGTCGCAAAAGTCCAAAACCGTTCATCCGATTTGTATGAAAATTTGTTAGTAGAGGTTTTCGGATATGGTGAGTTTTAATGACTTATCTACTCGGTTCTATCTTGAACACCAGAGGGCGCTGTAGTACAAATATTTTGAAATACCTCGAAAAACTCCTAAGCCGAGCATCCAAATTGCATGAAAATTGGAAAACAGGGGATTTCTGATACGGTGAGTTTTTTGGCCTTTTTTGTGTTATCTTTTGTGCTATCTTAAAAACCAGAGGGCGCTTTAGTACAAATATTAGGAATTCGTGAAAAACTGCAAAACTGCTCATCCGATTTTGATGAAAATTTGTAAATAGCGATTTTCGAGTAATGCAAGGGTTTTGGTGCTATGTTTTTGATCTTTCTCGAAACTAGAGGGCGCTGTTGTCCAATTTGTACGTGTTTATGTTATTAAACTGTTCCTTAACGGCTGCATTGGTTTTTATGAAATTTTTTGTGTGTGTTTGAGTGGATCCCTGGATGGTTCAGATTCACAATTGAACCCGGTGGGTGGCGCTGCGATCGTGTTTAAGGCATTTTGTTTTTACAGTTTATCTTCGAAACCGTTCATCCGATATGCATGAAAATTTGTATATAGAGATTTTCGGATATGGTGAGTTGTTATGACTTATCTACTCTGTTCTATGTTGAACACCAGAGGGCACTGTCTACAAATATTTTAAAAAACTTCTAAGCTGTTTATATCCGATTTTCATGAAAATTGGTATATAGGGGCCTTCTAATATGATGACTGTTGTGGACTTATCTTTTTTGTACTATATCGAACACCAGAGGGCGCTGTAGTACAAATCTCTTAAGAAACCGTGAAAAAGTAGAAAGCCGCTCATCCGATTTGGATGAAAAATTCTATTAAGTTAAGCATTTTTATTAAATTTTTTAAGTATTTTCGTGTACGGTAACTGTTTTGGCGTTATCTCTTTTGTTCTGTCTCGGAAAGTAGAGGGCGCTGTTGTACAATTTGTACGTGTGTGTGTTATTAAACTGTTCCCAAACGGTTGCACCAATTTTGATGAAATTTTTTGTGATTGTTTAAGTGGATCCCTGGATGGTTCAGATTCGCAATTTAACCCGGTAGGTGGCGCTGGTTCCACGAATTTTTTTTTATTATAATTTGTCTCAAAAACCATTCATCCGATTTACATGAAAATTTGTATTAAGAGGTTTTCGGGTACGGTAGTTTTTATGACTTATCTATTTTGTTCTATATTAAACACCAGAGGGTGTTTTTATGTACTGCAGTACAAAAGTTTTAAAAATCTCGAAAAACTCCTAGCTGTAAATCCGATTTGCGTGAACATTTGTACATAGGAGTTTTCGGATACGGTGGGTATCTTGGACTTTTTTTTCTGCGCTATCTTAAACACCAGATGGTGCTGTAGTACACATCACTTAAGAAATCGAGAAACACTCAAAAACCGGTCATCCGATTTAGATGAAAATTTGTATATCGGGTATATAGGGTTTGATTATCGAGTATGGAAAGGGCTTTGTCGTTATTTTTTTATTCTATATCGAAAACCAGAGGGCACTATTGTACAAACACCACAAAAAACTCAAAACAACTTATCCGAATAGTATGATTTTTATAAGTGGTTTTCGGGTGCGGTGAGTCTTTTGGCGCTATGTATTTTGCTATATATTGAACCCCAGAGTGCGCTGTACTACAAAATACAGTAAGGCGTAGCAAAGCACGAAGGGTGATAAAATATTCTTTTCTTTTTTATGTGTATTTATATTCCACTTTCTTTTTTCGCAAATCAGGACAGCTGATGCCGAATTCTGTGGTATTTGAGTACGCATCAACACATGCGCAAGTCAGTTGCGTCGTAAGTTGGCGTTGTTTTGACATTTCAATTTCTATTTTCAATGTTTATTTAATTTTTGTCCAGTTTCCTCGCGAATTGCCAAGAATTCGTTTTTGCTCGGATTTTTTTCAAAAATGTGCAATCTATCGAATACAATATAAAACTTGAAAATATATTTTTGCTAGCGATCGGCGGCACCCACACGAAAATCACGATTTCCCTAACTTTTTCTCATAATTTTCAGATGTTGAAGCTACATTTTGCTCATTTCGTCGAAGTTACCGGTTTAAAAGATGCACACAAAACTCCTTCTAAAGTTTGTGAAAAGTTTTTTCAAATCGACGAATGAAATCGAAAAGTATTTATGTCAACTCCCGAGTTAAGCCGGGTATTCAGCTAGTTTGTAGTAAATCTTGCCAACATATTTCGAAAATGTAACAGTCTTTCAGTGCGTTAGAACTAGAGCCCTGCATGAGTATGCTTTCTCGCCTCCCTGAATATATTCTCTTGCTATAGAATAAAAAATTTCCTCTATACCTTTTCTGCTTTGCTCATACCTGCGCAAGCACTCTCTTTGTTTTATTCAGATATAAGAAACGAAGAGAATAAGAGCACAATGCTTTACTAACACCAGCAGGTAGCAAATAAAATAATAAAAAATAACAAAAATATTAGTGTTCATACCCTGAATATTTAGCGAATGTTTTTTTATTCGTTCGTTCGTAGAAAACATGTTTTTTTTTGTATTGGGACCCAAAGAAGGGTGGCAGATAGGGGGTAGGTGTGTTGGGAAGAAATGTTGAGGGGCAAAAAATAATAGGACCAACTCATATATTTGACCCCTCTAGGAGTTCAGCAACGGCCGATATAAGCTATTTTCGACAGTGTTTGTGTTTTTTGTATGGAAGGTAGCAAATAAAGCAACAAAAAATAACACAAATATGCATTAGGAATAACAAAAAACTTATGGCGGGAAAAACCGAACATTTTAACTCTTACCTATCGATTCTATTACCGAAGAAACTCACCTTTTGGTAACATTAACACCCTTTTGGTATTCTTCAAGCAAGCGTTACCAGAACATATTGTTACCATCTCCTTAAGTGGTAAGAAGCAAAACAGCCACATGCAAGAAAAGAGTTTTATTTGTTCTTGAACGAGCTTATGACGTTTGAAAGCGTTACCGAGTGTACAGAATACCGATTACTAAGACCGGTAACAAGATTGCTATTACCGGTAACGCGCAGAATAGATCTGTTATTCAGGTCACTGCAGCAGATACCTGAGTATTCATGTAGTTTATTAAGTGCTCAGAGAAAAAACTGAAACTGAACTGTAGGTCACAAGCTCACCTCAGTGCAAGAGTGTATGAAAAGAGAACAGAGAACAAATAAAAAGTTATTCTCTTGCGCTACACGACCTGTTGTTTACATTTAAGCGCTTGCAGCGTTGCTTGCAGTGACCATGGTATAATGATTTACAAGGTAGGAGTGACAGTTCTGTTGGCGATTTGGAGTTGTCAAAAACGCATTGAAAAAGAGAAAACGAAGAACAGCAAAACAGATGAAAAGTTAAACTTTGTATTGATTTGAGAATTCCCGATCGCCACTCGTGAGAAAATAGGTAGTTGTCAAGGCTACCTGGTAATTATTTTATCATGGCAGTGACTGCTACAGCAGAGAATCAGGGTGTATTCACTTGATGAATATATTCACGCAGGGCTCTAGTTAGAACACTTAAAATACATATTGGCTCTTTATGTTTCTTTCTTGTTTTGGCGTAATTAAAAGCGTGCGAATGTCGCGTCTGTGCCACTGGGAGATGCCCATATGCTTTTGAAGTTCTGATAGTCCATTAACCCTAAAGCTCAAATATTTATTAAAAAAAAAACTAAGTCTAAAAATTTTAAAAAGTTAAAAGTCGGGTAGCGAACTACCCCATGTGCCATCTAAGGGTTAATTGGTATTTTGTTGAAGATAACTATATTATTTATAACGTCGCTTCAGAGAATTTAGCAAAGAACACATTTTAATCAAGTTATTGTCAGCACTCAAGCTCTATTAAACTCAAGTTTAATTGCATTTTTCTCTGTCCCAGCGTATAATTAAAATTGTTGAAAAACGTGCTAAGTATGCAGTTTTTTTTTTTTTTTTTGTTTACTCCAATTCAACAATCAAAGACACATCATTTAAATTATCCAAAACATGTTTAATAATTGCATGAATGAAAGTTCCTATGTATGTGATATGCAAACATATGTGTGTGTGTGTATTTGTGTATGTGCATGTTTATCAAATCACAACAAAAACTTAGCCAAATTGAGAACAACAGATAGTTATTAACTAGGTAAAAATGGATTTTTTTTTCGTTAAATTAAGCCAGCGTTTAATGTGCACGGTGGTTACGCTTTCATTAGAAAAAAAAAATCAAGTCAAAAAATAATTAGCAGCCAGTAAAGAAAGAAAAGTTTTAAGCACAAGTTTAAATTTTAACTAAAAATATTGCAAGTATTACAAAAATAAGAAAATTCATAATCTGCGCATACTAACATCCTCAATAATGTGGCAAAATATTTCAACATTTCAGAGATTAACTTTTAGCATTTGAATGTTTAAACTCGTTAGCTTTGAAAACAAGCAGCTTCGTCAAAATTAAATCGTTCGTTCTGCTTTTTGTTTATAATTAAATTTTTTTTTTAACTTTTTATTTGACATATTCTGTCTTGTTTTTTCTTATAGAAGTTACTCGCTGGTTGCTGTTAACAACCGATGAGCACCAGCTCCAGCATTTAAAGGAAAAAAACTAATAAAACTAAAATCGTGGCGAGTCGCGGCAGTAAAAGGTTTAACTTTAAAATGGCAAGCACTGGTGACATTTGGCTGCAATGGTTCTCCTGCTGTTTTCATCAGCCACAGTCACCATCACGAAGACGTCACCAGCGACTGCGCATAGATCGTTCCATGATCGGCAATCCGACCAACTTTCAGCATACAGGCCATATTGGCTCCGCGGACGTTGAGCTATCAACGAATCACTTAAATGCAATACAAACCCAAATGCAGAGTAAGGGTGGCTACGAGATGAACTCGATACGATTGCAGGTAGGTGGTGTGAAACTGGTATGCATTATTTCTCATCTCTCGTTATGTAAAAATTGGTTCAAATCATTCATTACGCGCCATCTCGTCCGTTTTCTATGAGTCTGTTAATAATTTAATGAGTTATGAAAGTGAATATTACTTAAGGCCTAACTATAATAGACACATGCTAGCATACTCTAATGCCAAAAACTAAACGGAAAGTCAGCCGGCTGTTGTCAGAATAAAAAATACCCATAATTACCATGCATTGACTTTGAGAAGTGTCACAATACAATTTGCGGTTTTATTTGCGTTTATTGTGCGATTTTTTTAAAATTTATACACAAAATAATATAAAAAAAATAAACAAACGCAGCCTTTGCTGTTTGGCTTGAATAATTTGTTTAATAAATTTGAATAAAAAATTGTTTGGCTTGCCTATGCTGCACATTGGTTCCAAACATGAAAAAGGCGGCCAAAACCTCATTTTTAAAGATGTTTGAAAAACATATTTTACTTCAAATACCTATTAAAGATAGATAAATGAAAAAAACTGCGATGTAAATTTTTTTTTAAAAATTTTTTTTTCATTTTTAACGCCTTGAAAGTTTGGCAAAAATTTTACAAAAAAAATAGTAAAATTTTGACCCAAATTCAAACATTTTTTGTATTATCTGTACAAGTAATTTAAGTTGTTTTATATTTTCATATATTGAATCGAAGCATATGCAATTAGAATAAACTTAAAACTTTGAAAAAATTTCATGCCTAATATTTTAAAAAAATCATTGAAAATTTATATTTTTTGAAAAATTTGGATCAGTGAAAATGGAAAAAACGAAAGTGTTCGCCGCGTTACGCCCCTAAAGAAAGGTATTGGTTACTTTGTGGGATATCTTATAATACTAATAGAAGAAAAACATTTTGCCCAAACGTGCCCCAATCGGAAAATTTTGAAAAAAACTGAATTGGTTTCGAAAAAAAAAAATTGTTTTTTGTGAAATCCATTTATTTTAATATACATTTTTTTGTATTGTTATTAAGAATTCTAAATAAGGTTATCTTTAAGTGTATATTTCTATTAAAATGTGATAATGACAACAGGTTTCGAAAAAAACAGTATGTTAATGATTATTTTTATCCCTGATTGATATACAAATTACATTTGCCGCCAAAATACAAAAAATTTTCTGATATCCATATCCCACTATACTTTTCTTATGGACTTTGGCCTGCTAAACACGAATATTGCAATAAAGAAATTTTCTATGGATAGGTTTCTGAGATATGATTTTTTAAACATTTTTCCCGTTTTTCAAAGAGATAGTGTCATAAATATCTACCTATCTCGAGAACGCATTGACAAATTTCAAAAACTGAAACACCAAATTAAAGATAATTAAATTACCTAGTTTTGCATAGTTTTTAAAAGGTCATATCTCAGAAACCTATCCACAGAAAAAGGTTTCTATTGCGATATTCGTGTTTAGAAGGCCGAAAACCATAAGAAAGTGTACATAAAAATGTGTTAAATATACTTTGTATAAAATATAAAAAATTTTGTTATTTATTTTAAATTTAAAATTTTGGACTTCAGATTCGTGATCAGCGACCCCAAAAACCCCCGAATACCAATTTTTAGCTGAATTAAACAATTATTAAAGAAGTTAGCTTGTTCATGGCCGCCATTTTGAATTTAAAATTTTGGACTTCAGATTCGTGATCAGCGACCCCAAAAACCCCCGAATACCAATTTTGAGCTGAATTAAACAATTATTAAAGAAGTTAGCTTGTTCATGGCCGCCATTTTGAATTTTAAATTTTGGACTTCAGATTCGTGATCAGCGACCTCAAAAACCCCCGAATACCAATTTTGAGCTGAATGAAACAATTATTAAAGAAGTTAGCTTGTTCATGGCCGCCATTTTGTAGCCGCCATTTTGAATTTTAAATTTTTGACTTCAGATTCGTGATCAGCGACCCCAAAAACTTAATTACTTAATTTCATGAAAATCAGACCACTCCTTGAGGTTTTGGCCGTCTTTTTTCCATTTGGAACCACTGTGTGCTGTGAGCGGTTTGAATCGCTCTACAAAAAGCCAATGAAACTTAACGAAACTGTGGCAATTCCAATTATTTATATGGGCTCGCTTTCATATTGACAAATCAGTATGCCAGCATGTGGATTTTATAGTCAGGCCTTTATGTGTAAGCATACCAACTTTGAATTCAATCAAAGTAGTTATCAAAATAGTTTAAAATAAGTACGATTCCGAGTTATTGTTTTTGTGTCGAAATATCTTTATATTTACCGCTCAACTCTCGGTTAAGCTTAACCAACAACCTCTGAGCACGACGACGCCGGCATACTTTGGGCGCATATATTCCGCTCCATGCGCGCTGCCGCCGAAGAAGCCATTGGTTTCCGGCGCCCGCAACCACGAAACCAATGGTACGATGAGGAGTGACGCATCGCGACAGCAGTAAAAAACGCCGTTTGCAGAAAAACGCTGCAGTCAGCTGCAACTCGAGCTGTGCGAGAAAACTACCGCGAAAAGAGGAAGGAAGAGAGGCGCCTTTTCAAACGCAAGAAAAGAGAGTAGGAAAAGCGTGAGCGTGAGGAACTAGAGGTATACCAGGGCAAGAATTATGCACGAAAAGTCTAGCAACAGGTTAAGCGTCTAACCCAAGGTTTCAAGCCTGGAGCATCCACTTGTAGAGATGAAAATGGAGATCTGGTTACAGATACGCAGTACACGCACTGAAATTATGGAGGCAAAATGGAGGCCATTTTTTTTTAGCTATGCTGATAATATTCAACAAAAATAGTTGACATTTTTAAACAACATTTTTAAACAAATAAAAAATGCATATCAATGCCAAAAAAAACTAAGGCTATACTTTTCAAACCGTTGCGACTAGTCACTCCTGATTTTTCAATCTCATTAGACAACGTGCCCATTGAAATGAAATGTTTAGGCGTTGTAATTGACAATAACTTAACTTTTGAATCACATGTAAATATATTGATATCTTCAGTAAATCTTTCCTTAAGAAAGTTGTATAGCCTAAACCTATATTTACCATTACGGGTTAAGCTGAGGTTAGCTCATGCTCTCCTTATGTCCAGAATTGCTTATGGCTTAGATGTTTTCTCTGGCACCTTCTCATCTATTATGCGTAGAGTGCAATAACTGTTCAATAGAGTAGTACGATTTTTATACAATGTTCGAAGGAAAGATCATATTTCTAGCTTTGTAATCCAATTTTTAAATTGCTCCTTTTCTGACTTTGTCTTCATTAGAATTGATGGTTAATTTCTATAAAATTCTTAAAAGTAGAACCCCTGAATGCATTGCTAATTCATTCATTTTCTCCCGCTCTTCTCGGAACCCTCAGATTGTTTACCCGAAAATCTCCTCGTCACAATTTGAGAGATCATTTCTTATCGGAGCAGTCAAATTCTGAAATGCTATGCCCAGGAGTTTGAGGAATTTTTTAACTTGCAGTAATGTCTTTAAAAAAATGTTATTTGTCTTTTGAGTAATTAATTAGCTGCTGGTTTTGTCACCTTATGTGACTTTGATTGCTGCCGGATCCTAATTATTGTTTCGCATTAAGTTCTTAGGGAAAGCTGATTCTGATCTACATTGAAGCTTTTATTTTGTAATTTAATTTGTAATAATATAAACTATTTGTAATAATAACTTCATTTATTTGTAATATAATTATAAATTATAACATGGTATCAATACTCGCACTGTACTTATATGTATACTTTTCGTATATATAAACATGTAATTTTGTTCAATTGGCCCTGGTCGGCTTTAAAAATTACTTTGAATTCAATAAAAAAGAATAAAAAATCTACGAAATTATAAAAAATATAATAATTTTCGTCCTTTTCTTATTTTTTTGCTTCAAAACAATATTCTTTTAAAATATTAAACACTTTCCCTTCCCCTTATTCTCAAAATTAAATAAAAATGTTGAAAATGTAATATTGCCGATCCCATGGTTTTTTGGTATTAAAAATGCCGGAATCCCAATATCAAAACAGTTATAAAAAGTTTTAAATAACGATAGAAAGTTCCGCCCCCGTTTGCATCAATCACCTTTAAGTTTAAAATCAATTCTGCATTTAAGTTTGCATTCTGAAAACTTTATTTTTTAACATTTGTTTTCTTTATAAGAAAAAAAAATATTAAAAACGTTTTTAAATTTTAAAGTGATTGGCGCAACCAGGCACAAGAATTGTTTATAAAAAACTACAAAATAATCTCGTGCAAAAGTTTATAAAAATCTGAATTACAATTTAAGATTTTGGCGTAATGCTAGTTATATTTGATTTTGCTATTTTTTTTTTAATATATTAATGTTTGATCTTTTTTTTTTTTGTTTTAGGCTTGCTGATGATGAACGTGTGCCGCTTTTTAAATAAGAGTTTTAAAGTATTTATTAAACTTAGACACATAACGGTCAACCGCTAAACCGTTTCCTGTTGTGCTGTGTTTGCTGAATAAATTGTAGTCAAAATGCCAACAAATGAGTGCGCGTTATTGTTTTGCAATTAAGTGAAGAATGAACTATATAATTTTTATCAAAGAACAATGTGCCGAGTTTAAGTTATTGAAGTAGTTAATAATGACAAAGAAATCCTGGCATTTCTCAGCTATTGCGAAACTGACTATTTTTGTATTAACTATTATAACTAATTTTAACACTATTATAGTTATATAATATAACCCAAAACCTAAGCATTTTTTAAAAATTGAATCCAAATAATTAACACAAGAAACGTTTTTTTAAGAAATCGCATAAATTTTATAAAGTTTTAAAAAATGTATAAAACTTAACATAACTATCTTTACTTGCGCATGTAAATGTACTTAATTTCTTATGAACTTCCTTACTATTTGCAATATTTTTAAAAAAAAAAACGTTAAATTCACTGGAATAAAAACTGCCTTATTCGAAGAAAGTGAAAAAAAGAGAATCACAAGAATTTTTTTCTGAAACTTAGTCTGAAGTATATTCGTTGCATTTACACGCACAATCAAAAATGAATGGACTATATATTTACCTACTTATTCTGTTTTATTTATAAAACTTGTTAGTCTAAGAGCCAAATGGTTCACCTTTGGATATTTTTAACCAGTGGTCATTTTCTGCTTTGCTGGTATCTGAAACTACTGAAAATCTAGTACTTTATCCACTGGTTACAGATATCAAGAGCTGAACAATACGGCCATAAGAGACAAATGGTTCACCTCTGCATATCTTTAAGCAGTGGATATTTGCTAGTAGCTTACACCTGAAACTTCTGATTCTAGTACTTTATCCACTGGTTGAAGACATCTAGAATTGAACAATTTGGCCCTAAATGCAATTAGTTTTAGGTTTTTTTTTTTATATGAATTTAAATTATATGAATTATAAAAATTTAAAAGCAATGCAAAGCAAATGCGCCAACAAAATAAATAAATAATAATAAAATAAAATAACAAATGAAAGAATTTCTCATATTAACAATAAAATATATAATGTATGTACCTTAAAGTAAGATTGTATGGGAAATGTATTAGAATTTGAAATATAGATGATGAGTTGAAAATAAAAAACCCACAAAATGTGTATGTAAAAGAAGAACTCTTTTGAACTTATTTAGTGGAATACTTAACATGACATGACATTTTAGAGCACAAATATTTTAAAAATCTATGACTTTTTTAAAAGAAACTAATGCTATTATCATTATCTTTTTCGTTGTGTTTTAATGTATTGTAATATATTTGATTTTTGTAAACCATTTACTTAAGCTTTCTCGAAGAAACAACAAGAAAAGCTTGTTTAAATATGGCTGCTCAAATGTTAAATATAAATCTGATAACATATAAACAAGAAATTTCTTTCATAAGGCAATGGATTTATTTCGAAGTTTGGTTCTGCTAAGATGAAAGTCGCATTCGTAGAATAGATTAATGGTCATACGAAGCATTATGTACAGGGTGTCCCGCAATCGAGTGCAACTATTTACGGAGCTGAAAGGTTATATCGAGCTGAGCAAAAAATCGTATGGGAGGAGGGGTCTATTTTCATACCCTTAGAAGCTACAAGGTTATTTAATATTTCACGACTTTGATTCACGTTATTGTTTCTAGCAGAAAAACTCATCTTAAAGGCAATGAAATCACCTTTCCATGGGTATATCAACAAACCCCACCAACTTAACCGTTGCCGAGATGTGATCGTGTGAAGATGAAATTAATCGGTGGAAATTACCAAATTTTAACTTTTTTCTCAGATTTAATAATTTCTCAGAATTTTGCGTAATAAATGAAATTTTTTTTTAAATCAATTTTGTAACTTATTCAATTGTCTTTTCAATGACATCAAAAACATAAAAATATCTTTAAAAATAAAAAAGTTGACTGTACTAAAAAAATTATACCTATTAGAACATAATGATAAATAATGACATTACAATTAGTTATGCAGTAGATTATACCATTGTTTTCTAGTAAGTATAATTTTTTTAGTATAGCCAACTTTTTTATTTTTTAAGATATGTTTATGGTTTTGGTGTCATTGAAAAGAAAATTGAATAAATTACAACATTAATCCTAAAAAAAAGTTCATTTGTTACACGAAATTCTGAGAAATTTGCGCTCAATATTGAAATTTGGTAGTTTCAATCGATTGATTTCAACTTCACACGAGCAGAACTCGGTAACGGTTAAGTTGGTGGGGCTTGTTGATATGCCGTTAGAAAGGTGTTTTTATTGCCTTTATAATAAGCTATCAAAATAGTTTTTATGTAAGTTAGTTTTTCTGCTAGAAAGAATAACGGAAACCAAAGTCGTGAAATATTAACTAACCTTAACCCTGTAGCTCCTAAGAATGTGAAAAAAGACTCCTCCTCCCACACGATTTTTTGCTCAGCTCGACATAACCTTTCAGCTCCGTAAATAGCTGCACTCAATTGTGGGACACCCTGTATATTGGTTCACCGTATCCATAGTCCAAGATGGAAGAGAGTCACAGACTTAAAACGTAGAGCTGGCATTAACGGCTATCAATTGGAACAGTGTATAGCATTAAATGGTTGCTTCTAGTAGTTGATGCATACAGACTACCTCGGCAACATCCATGCGTTTTTGTTTGAGCTTTAAGGTATAACACCACCTTGTTCAAAAAGAAAGGTTCATTCACACTGTGAACCGGACTTAACTGTCCGATTCGAAATTTTTTTCGAAGGCTGCCAAATATCAGCGTCTCTCGTTGACATTACGTAAAGTGACAGTGTTTTGTTTACAACAATTCTTTTCGTGTCTTCGATTTTTACGATGGAAGAAAAAAATTGAGCAACGAGTTTGTATCAAATTTTGTGTGAAAAATGGTTTCAACTGCGCCGATACGCGTAAAATGTTAGTGAAATGTTACGGTGACTCTACTCTATCGTATCTGAAGGCAAACAAGTTGTTTAACCGATTTGTGAGTGGACAAGACTAAGTAGAAGACGACCCTCGTACGGGGCGGCCATCGTGTTCGACTACCGAAGAAAACGTTGAAAAAATCAAAGAAATGTTGGTCAAAAATCGCAAATTGACGATTAGAGAGATAGCAGAGGACGTCGGCATTTCAATTGGATCCGTTCAGAACATTTTGAAAAATGAATTGGGCTTGAGACGTGTCGCTGTGAAGTTGGTACCGATAGAACTCAATTTCATGCAAAAAAGAGACCGAGTTTTACTGGTGATGAGACATGGGTATACGAGTATGACACGCAAACCAGGCATCAGGCGAGTGAATCAGGCTCAATTTTTCCTTCCATCGTAATCCATATCGAAGACACGAAAAAACTTGTTGTAAACAAAACACCGTCACTTTACCAAATGTCAACGAGAGACGCTGATGTTTGGCAGCCTTGTCACAGACACATGTGGCAACCTACTAAAAAAAAATGTTCGAAGCGGACAGTGTGTCCGGTTCACAGTGTGAGTGGACTTTTCTTTTTGAGAAAGGTGGTATATGCGTGTAACAACTAAAAAAAAGCAGCTTATAAAAACAAATTTTTAGATGCAAGGAGTTATTATTTTTTTTTCACATTTATACAGCTTATTGTACATAAAAAGTACTTTATAAAAATACCTTTTTATTAAAATAAATAATTTTCAGGCTTTTAGACAGTGGGAGCTAAAAATGACATAAACAAAAAAAAATTCAAAATGGATATGACCTTTCCCATGTATCTGAAACAAAAAATGTAATATCATTTTAAAGTACTGACCAATAATTAAGCTTCCCCCTACGCATGACCACCGGGGGATTTTTTAAAAAATGATGGCGAAAGTTAGAGTAAAAATTTAAAAAAATAGTTTTATTCTCGCGCGCTTTTTTGTCCATAAAAAAAAAAAAACAAAAATAGTAGGTACTTGAATTAAGGGGGATGCTTAAAGGACAAAATTACAAACAAAATGCACTAAGATTCATTAAAATTTAACCAATAGATTTCAAGTTATCTATCGAACCATTAAAAAAACTTGTTTCGAGGAAATCGTGTTTAAAGCTTTTGTTTTTCGAAATTTTGCATATATTTTTAAAATTATCGGTTCATAAACTTACTATTATTTGATCCGCAATGCAAGGTAACGAATTTAAAAACACATGTGTATATTCTAGAAACTATAAAGAACACATTAAGAAACAAAAAACATTTTTTTTTTTTTTTTAAATTTACACTCTTATTATACCTTAAACCAATAAAAAAAACTGCCTTGGTCCGAACGTTGGATGATAGATTAGGGCTCTATGAAATAAGCTACCAGAAAATAAGTAGTGTCCGACCGAAACTAAAATTTTGACCGAAACTGAAATTAGGACCTTTTTGTAATATTAGGACGAAACCAAAACTGACCACTGGTCGTAATAGGGTGGGTGCAGTGGGTAGAGTGTGTGGCCCATACGCCAGAGAACCCTGGTTCGAATCCCACCTGACACAGAAATTTTTTTCAATTGAATAAATTTTTCTGTTCGGCCGTCACCTCTCTGCAGACAATGGCAAATCTCAGAGAGTAAAAACTGCCATGAAAAGCTTCTTGAGAACATAAGCCGTTCGGAGTCGGCATAAAACATGTAGGTCCAGTTCTCGATCATTTGTGTTCAAACATTTCACAACACTCACAACACAATTGATCATAAGAAGCTCGTTCAAAGTCCTTTCAAGGGCTGAAATGGCCATTTTTCGTTCGTTCGTTCGTCGGTCGTAATAGGGGTTATAAAAAGGTAATAAAAAATTGCCTAATATGTAGTAAATGCTTCAAATTAAATCAAATAAATTTGCTTGACTTCAAAAAAGTCTATTGTATAGTCTATCCTAATTGCGACCTACTAAAATTTATAACAGATTACCCAGAAAAATTGTTGGAAAAGTTAATTTCCATCTTATATTTTAACACTAAAAAATAATTTCTGTCTTTTTTGCCTCCCTTGTACACAAATTGAACTCAAATATATATGATTGTGATAAAATTAAGTACACATTTCTCTTCAGAGATTCACTATGACGCCTACAAAAAGACGCACATATACCCAAGATGAATTGGATGAGGCATTGAGAGTTCTTAACAACAAATCAATATCCATAAGACAAGCTTCAAAGACATTTAATATACCCAAGTGAACCCTAATTGATAAACTTAAAGGAAAATATAAGATACACGGAAATGTAGGAGCACCAACTATTTCTAGTTCTAGTAGGAGCACCAATTCTAGTACAATGGGTAATTAAAATGGGAGTTATAGGATTTCCGGTAACAATAACTCAGCTATTAGAACATGTTGCAAAGCTAGTGGAAAATTTAAAGCGGGAAAACCCATTTAAAGGGGGGTGTTCCTGGGCACAAGTGGTATAAGTCTTTTCTGTCACGCCACCCCGTTATTTCTACTAGAGTTCCACAGAGTCTAACACTCAGAAGAGCCCAAGTAACGGAGAAGGACCTACGGGATTGGTTTTCTCGAGCCCGCTCGTATTTAACCAACAAACATTTACTGGAAGTCCTTAATGACCCAACACGAACATATAACACAGACGAGAGCGGCTTTTATTTGAGCCCTAAAGAAAAAAAATTTTATTGTTCGCAAGGGGTCGAAAAAGATTTACTCTCGTTAATTTAATGGTGAAAAGGAATGCTTAACTGTTCTTTTGCCTGTGAGTGCTGATGGTATTTTGCAACGACTCATGGTATTATACCCCAGTAAAAATAGAATACCTGGTTGTATTCATACCGAATATCCGGAAAATTTGGGAATAGGTTGCACCGAATCAGTTTGAATGACTGGTGAAGCATTTTTTGAATACATACATGTTTTTTACCCATAGCTAGAGAACAATCACATTCCACTTCCACTATTCCACTATTTTCTTTATGGACGGACATTCATCCCATATTAATCTACATCTTTCACAATTTTGCAAGGAAAAACGGATAATATTAATAGCATTTTATCCAAACGCCACTCACTGTTTACAGCCTTTAGATGTTGGTATATTTTTGTCCATTAAAAAATAATTGGCGCAAAAATGTTCGTGATTGGCGTATGAAAAACACAGGTCAATAATTGCCAAGCGAGGATTTTGCTAAGATCTTGGAGACGACTCTCAAAGAAGCTGTAACACCAAAAGTAGTGAGCAGTGCATTCAAAGCTTTTAAAGGAAATAAATCCAAAGGCACAAATACAGTTGAAGCGCATAACAGAACCAAACAGAACAAAAAAGGATTAACAGACTCACAATAGTTACTAGAAATCGAAAACAGATTAAGTTCAACTGTTATCAAAAGCTTTATAGAGGCAAAAGATGAATGACTTGGTGATATCCAATATCAAGCCCATTTTGAAAGTTGAAAGTTTGAAAGCTTAGATTGTGGAGACAGCACTTCTCCAATTTACTTACTGGCGACGATTCCACCAATGCCGCCCATCGAGAGCGCAGTGCAGTGCCACCAATCGACGATGACGGAGTGGAAGTATCACCACCTAGCCATGAAGAGGTTCGAGTTGCCATCCAACGACTCAAAAACAATAAAGCAGCGGGTGCTGACGGCCTGCCAGCTGAATTGTTTAAAACCGGCGGCGATGAATTGATAAGGCGCATGCATCAGCTCATCAGCAAAATATGGCTAGCAGAAAGCATGCCCGACGATTGGAACCTCAGTGTACTGTGCCCTATACTTAAGAAAGGAGACCCTACAATCTGCGCTAGTTATAGAGGTATCAGTCTTATTTCCATCGCATATAAGGTTCTCTCAAGCGTACTGTGTGAAAGATTAAAGCCGATTACAAAAACACTGATTGGACCTTATCAGTGTGGCTTTCGACCTGGTAAGTCCACCATAGACCAGATTTTCACGCTACGACAAATCCTGGAGAAAACCCACGAAAATCAAATTGACACACACCATCTCTTTGTCGATTTTAAAGCTGCGTTCGATAGCCCGAGAAGGGATTGCCTATACGCAACAATGTCTGAGTTCGGTATACCTGCAAAGTTGATCAGACTTTGCAGAATGACGTTGAGCAACACACGCAGCTCCGTCAAGGTAGGAAATGACCTCTCCGAAACCTTCAATACCGAAAGAGGTTTCAGGCAAGGCGATCCACTGTCTTGCGATCTCTTCAACATCATCATGGAGAGGATCGTACGAAAGGCCGGTGTGCATCGTAATGGCACCATTTTCTATAAAGGTGTCCAGCTCCTTGCGTACGCTGATGGTATTGATATTGTTGGCAGAACCAAGAAAGATGTTACCGCTGCTTTCGCCGCTATCGAAAAGGAATCAGCCAAAGTGGGTTTGACGATAAATGAGGGTAAAACAAAGTATATGCTGTCTACAAACAAGGGAGCGCGGCGTTTAGACTCCCACGTTTCATCCGGCAGCTATAACTTTGAAGTAGTCAAGGAGTTCGTTTACCTTGGCACCGCCATTAACACTAACAACGAAATCAGCCTGGAGATAAAGCGAAGAACAATAATTGCTAATAGGTGCTACTACGGGCTCAGTAAGCAACTAAGTTCCAGAGCCCTCTCTCGATCGACAAAACTAACACTCTACAAGACGCTCGTTCTACCTGTGCTGCTTTATGGCGCTGAGGCATGGGTAGTTTCGCAAACTGACGCAGCCGCTCTGGGGGTGTTCGAGAGAAAAGTTCTTCGCAAAATCTTCGGGCCTGTTCGAGTCGGCTATGACTATCGAATCCGAATGAGCCACGAGCTGTATGAGCTCTACGGAGACATTGACGTAGTTCGGCGTATAACTGTGCAGCGACTACGCTGGCTGGGTCATGTCCATCGTATAGACGACGAAGCTCCAGCGAAAAAGGTGCTCGAGGCGAGGGTCGCTGGTCAACGACGACGAGGGAGACCATGCCTCCGATGGATGGACCAGGCTGAGGAAGCCTTAACCGCGCTTGGTGTATCCGATTGGAGAAGGCGCGCGCAAAGCAGAGGCGCTTGGCGAGAGCTGATGAGGTCGGTCGAAATCCGGACACGGGTTGTCACGGCCATCTAAGTAAGTAAGTAAGATCACCAAACGTGATAAACAAGGTTAAGGTAGAGATTTTGGAACGCATGGCTTGTAGAACTCTCTGGAACAAGGTTAGGTTAGGTCTCACACGTATCCCTCAGAATATGCAATTTTAGGTTGCAGACATGAGGACTATCGGTCCATTGTGATTTCCTGTATTTGTAGGCCTATCGGAATCGAAATACATGTACCTAGATCAGGTGGAGGAGTGTTCGTTGCACCAGCCGGTGCTCCGTATGAATTTGACTTGAAAAGCCCATCAATGGCACATTTACAGACTCCTGCACATCTCCATAAAGTCGACGTTGTTGGAAAATAGGGCATTCGCATAGTATGTTTTATGATTTCTACCTCCTCGACATCACCACAACAGCTGCAGTGGTCTAGGTGAGGGATCCCTGCCCTCGAGGCCATTGTACCCATAGCACAGTGCCCCGTGAGTACCTTCACCAAGAAACTAGTTTCGTTTTAACTCATTGATAATAGGCATTTAGTGCTTTTTTCGCAGAGTCTCGGCCATAGACAGGAGAAATAATACAATCGTCTCTGTTCTTTTTAACTTGATCATCTATTCTTTTCTTGACTACCCCAAAGGGGATCATGACCGTCATGTGGGCAGTGCTTCTATCAAGTTCAGAGCCATCTCTTTGTCCACAATCTAGTTTTCCTTTATGTCGCGTTGACCTGGGATCCAGCAGATGTCCCCCCTATGGTGATGACTGATTCTTAGGAGAGCTTGACAAAAGTTCTAAGATATTTATGGTAATTCGCAGAATCACAGGTAATTCCCTGTCTTCCATTTTCGCAAAATAGATGGAGAGGTTCTGTTGAAAACCAATTTTTAGGGTTATGTTATAAGAAGTGATAGCTAGATCCACAGGACTATACTTCGTGAGTATAGAAATGTGCCCATATGTCAAATTCTTCCAAAGCTTTGATTCCTGTAATCGAAGCGCTGCTTTAACTGCCGTGACTTTCTTAACTCGTCCAGGGGGAGAAGGTTAAGCATAATCTCCAAGGCCTGCTTGCGGCGCTGATCGCTGTGGAGAGTGTTGAGGAAGCTTGTCTGGTCTGGTCTCATTCTCCATCTTGTAACGCAGATTTATAAAAGCCCTTTCTTCAATTTTCAATTTAAGAATTTCTTCAATTTAAGCAAAACATTCATTTTATTCTTGATGCTCACAAATATTACGAACAATCTCATAAATGAAACTATCATTTTACATTTCACCAACGATTTACAAAAGAAACCAACACTATGTATTTAAATTTTTTTACTAATCTTCATCACCACTACCTTTGCCACTCTTGCTATGTGCATCATCATTATTACTTCCCTCGTCCTCATCTTCCTCGGTATGACTTTCGTTATCCTTGTCATTGCCTGCATCTGCATCTGAATCACTGTCGGAGTCACGTAAAGCCTTAACGCCTTTACCCTTATCCGATCGCTTGCTACGTCGTCCCTCAAAGTCTGAGCCCTCATCTTCATCAGAAGAATAAATAGCCGAAGCCTTTTTGTCGCTAGTTGTTGTCGATATCGAGCCAGTTTTCGATGCAGCTGCACTGCCTTTCTTGTACTTATTTTTGATGGCACTCAATGAGATGACATTCTCATCATCACTGCCATCATCGTGATGATATGACGAGTTTGCGCCACCACCATGAGCGTCGTGCGTACCTCCCGTCTTCTTCTTCTTCGGCTGTGGCTTGTTTTGACTACGCATAGCTTGTCGCAGTTTCTCCTCTTCTTTCTTAAGATTATAGAGACGATCTGTGGTCGGATCTTTGCCGACTTGCGTTAGTATCTTAATGCCACTCGTCTTCTGTGAGCGATCTGCCAAAGACATGGTCATCTTCTTGTGTGTAAAGGATTCCGTGGAATGTGGACGGAAGGTAAGTTTGGTGCGGAAGACTGCTTGTCCCTGTAGACCAGTGCCCTGTAGTGAAAAATAACCATTTAATAAATGGTGCTCATGAAGTGTGGCGATAAGTTAACATACCTGTCTGATAAACATATGATTGTGATCGCCATGTAGCGGCTGTCTGTATACATCAAAAGTTTCATTACCTAAATGAAGCGTCAGACTACCGTCGGACCAACGCACAAATCGAGCATTCGATTCTTTAATCATATCGCCGTTATTGCTCATCAAATCACGCCAACGAATAGTGTTGCTGACCTTTAATTTGATGCGTTGACGGCCCTCCTCGTCCATAGTTTCCTCTTCGTCTATTTCATCCTCATAAGTTTCCGTATCAAATGGCCTGGTGTCGACTGACAAAAAATTGGGCAACTTTACAAAATGTATTTCTTTGCCTAGATCGGTGAGAATGCGCGGAATTTCAACATCTATGCGTGTCTCTGGTATTGGTTCAGGCTCATCATCCTTCTGTTGTTGCGCAATACGATCACGCGAGCGAGAACGGGAGCGGGAACGTGACTTGGAACGACTGCCTGATCTCGAGCGTGAACGCGTATTTGAACGAGGCGTCTTTGATCTAGAACGTGAACGATTTTTTCGTTCCTCACGATCAGACTCAACATCTGACTTTTTCTCCTCGTCATCGGAAACGCTAATGTCATCGGCATCGCCAAAAATATCCTGGGCATCAAGTTTTTTTGGCTGCCGCTAGAAAAATAAAATTTATTTGAAGTGACGGATTTATTTATTTGATTTGAATTGAATGTGATACTTTCATTACTTACTTCTTCCTCATCACTATCAGAATCAATAATGCGTGATTTTTTTGCTTTCGTCACAGCATCATCACCGTCACTAGCATTCTGTTCAGATTCGGAACCACTCGATGCGGCTTTACGTTTTTTTCTTGCAGAACCTTTATCACCGAAATCACTGCCAGAATCGGAACCACTTCCGGATTTTCTTGAGTGAGGAGTACCAGATTTTCTTGAGTGAGGAGTCCCAGATTTTCTAGAGTGCGGTGTGCCAGAGCGGGAACGGGTACCCGAGCGCGAACGTGATCCGGATCTGGATCTAGATCTACTACGTGAAGTCGAATGAGATTTAGCAGAGCCGCTGCGTGCACGGGAACCATGACGTTCTCCTGTTGGCGACACAGATTTGGAACGCTCCCGCGAACCAGAATGTGACCGACGATTGCTACCACTGCGGGACCGTGAACGTGACCGTGAGTTTTCCCTATCGTCGATTTGTAGATTTGGCGATTGCGAACGAGTGTCTTCATCTTCTGGCACTTCAGGCTGCTCATCCCCTTCCTTTGCAGCTTTTGGTGAACCTGGAGGAGTGCATGATCCATCGCGGCTATGATGACTTCCAGAGTGTTTACTGTGCTGACTCTTAGGTGTGCCACCAGAATGAACCGATCTATCCGAATGTTGACTGCCAGCAGAACCGGAACGACTGTGTGCAGATCTAGAGTGGTGACTGTTCGGTGATCCAGATGGTGTATGCGACCCTGAACGTGAACGCGAACCTCTAGATGGCGAACGTGACCGTGAATGTGAACCTGATTTGCGACTATGTGGAGTACCAGAACGCGAGCGGTCAGAGCCGCTGCCAGATTTTTGACTGGCTGGAGAACTAAGAACGGAATCTTTATAAATCTTTGTTGGAAAAGAAGATGTTGCAAAAATTTACGCCGGGTCATGATGCTCCAAATTGTAACCAGGTGTTGGCGCTGCTACGGGCGAAGCACTATGACTGCGACTTCCACTAGAATCCGATTCTGAACCTAAATTAAAAAGTGCAGAAAACTTTTTTGAAAGCTTTTAATTTTTGCTCACCACTATCTGCATCCGAAGTATTTTCTGCCATTATGATTTCGTTATTTAATTAGTTTTGCTACAATTTCACATAAATAAATTCCTCTAACGCTTAGCTCGAACCAGGAAATGTCAAATTTTCAGGTATGTAAACTTTCTGCAGGTCTTGCCATGTGAAAAAAACAAACAATTCACAGGGATGGCAATAGATCTGTTCCCGTACCAGGTTCATTAATATAGGTTAAGTCACTTGAGAGAAAAGCACTCTTTTACCGCCTTTACACGAGCTGTCAAAATAGCTGTTAGCTAAAAATTGTACAGATTTAGGTTTTTTTTCTTAATTTCCTTTTATCCATTCTGACAGTTCGACCGAGCTTCTCTCTAGTGACTTAACCTTGTATATTAATGAACCTTGTTTCCGTACACAATTTCGAGTAAAAGTCGAGTAAAGTTCAATATGAGAGAGTAAAATTAAATTGAGGAATAGTGTCAAAAGTACGCAAACGACTTCTAGCTAGTTTCAAGCACGAAAACAGCTGATTGCCTATCAAACGTAAACAGCTCCAAATTTAACTTGAAACGGCACCAATTTTAACTTGATATTTTATATTTATTTATATGTATTGATATTTAACAATATGTAAATTTATTTTTTATCGCACAACATAAGCAAACAACGAACGACAAATTGCCATTTGTTTGTTCTTCTTGATGCTTATTCTTCTTGATGCTTATTCTTCTTGATGCTTGTTCTTATGTAGCTGGAACAAATTTCTTCTAGCACACTTCGAGCAACTTTCGAGCTCGAGAAAACAGTTTTATGCTTGTTCTTCCAGCTAGAAAAGTACGGAAACACGTTCTAGCACATTGCAAGTTACTACAATCGAGTACGGAAACAGACCTAATATATGTGTTCGCTCACGCGGTGTACACACGTGCAAGTCCGAAAAACTCAATAAGCCTTACTAAAATACTGACTTTAAATTTTAGCGTCAGCTTTTTAGTTTTGTAGTAGCTGTAGCCTCTGCTAAGCTTATGCCAAAAATATTTTTAGAGTTGGCACTAATTAGAGCCAGCACGTAATTATTTTTTTGGTAAGTGCTGAGCTTACACGCCATTCAAATTGAATGAAGAATATTCAAAATAGCTGTTAGCTAAAAATTGTACAGATTTAGGTTTTTTTTCTTAATTTCCTTTTATCCATTCTGACAGTTCGACCGAGCTTCTCTCTAGTGACTTAACCTTGTATATTAATGAACCTTGTTTCCGTACACAATTTCGAGTAAAAGTCGAGTAAAGTTCAATATGAGAGAGTAAAATTAAATTGAGGAATAGTGTCAAAAGTACGCAAACGACTTCTAGCTAGCGTTTTTGTTCTCTTCTTCTCTCTACGAGATATTTGATTGAATAACTGCACACACGTGATTTTTTGATTGAATGGCCGATGCCGAGTAAAAGTGTTGTTGTAAGTACCAGAAAAGTTGATTATGCAACCCTGTGATTGATTGATGCAGGTCTGGAGCTCAATCAAAATTTTTATTGATGCGATGAAATGTTGAAAGCTCATTTACGCTCTCGCACAGAGTTCATCTTTTTTTTCGCTGGGAAAACAACAACAAATTTTGAATGATCCTTCGATTTGAGTGACGTGTAAGCAGTGCAAAGGCTGAATACATTCAAACATTTTACTAACCCTGAGTCCACACGTGCAAGTAATCACTTGCATGTAGAGAATATATATTGTCTTCAAAAATGTCGAAATTAGCTGCACGTTGTTTTAGCTTCCACATGTGCAAGTGCAAGTTCATTTAAAAATGTCATCGAATGTGAAGGCTCTCCCTGCAATTTCAGTATTGCTTGAAATGAAGAAGTCCGAAAACAAGGAAAACATGTTGCTTCTTTAAGGCACAACAAAAACAAATTTTTATCCCTTTTTCTGAAATTTACTTGCAGCAATGGAAAAAATTCACTGCCTAGGAAGTTTCCTTGTAAGTAGCGCTGCAAGTCCGGAAATGTGAGTGTAATGTTAAATTGTAAAAATCTTTGAATGTATTGAGTTTTCGGAATTGCACTTCCACGTGTGTCCTCCGGGTTACATACTCACATTTTCTAACTTGCAGCCTACTTGCAGCGTTACTACCAAGGAAATTTCAGAGTAATTTTATTTTTGAGTAGTTTTTCTTGCTTGCGTTTGGTTATTGAAGCGAAATGTAAGTATTTTAATATAAATTGATTTTTTATTAATAATTGAAAAATGTTTCAGAATATTAGACGAAGAAAAAATAAAACAATCTATTAGTTGTTATTTGACATTTGCTGTGGTTGCAATGTTGATAGCATAATCAACAAAAACTCATAGTACGTTGCGTTAAGTTAACCTTTGTTACGTCAAGCTTGCATAATCAGACCATAGACTCTTATAATAATTTTAACCTTCTGACTGCCAGAAAATTATTTATAAGGGGTATTCACGGTAGGTCTGTATCCGTACTCGATTGTAGTAACTTGCAATGTACTAGGACGTGTTTCCGTACTTTTCCAGCTAGAAAAAAAAAGCATAAAATCGCTCTCTTGATCTCAAAATTGTTCGAAGTGTGCTAGAAGAAATTTCATCCACTTGCATAAGAACAAGCATCAAGAAGAACAAGCAAATGGCAATTTGTCGTTCGTTGTTTGCTTATGTTGTGCGATAAAAAATAAATTTACAAATTGTTAAATATCAATATATATCAATACATAGAAACAAATATAAAATATCACGTTAAAATTCGCGCCATTTGCGTTTGTAACAAGTTAAATTAGCGCTGCTTACGTTTGATAGGCAATCAGCTGTTTTTGTGCTTGAAACCAGCTAGATGTCGTTTCTTTAACACTATTCTCAAATATCATTTAACTCTCTCACATTGAACTTTACTCGACTTTACTCGACAATTGGGCTATTCACAGTTTGAACGTAAATTAACAAAGCGTATTTATAGCAATTGTAATTTTTGAAACTGTGAGCACCTCAGTATGTGTTTGCCATATTCAATGATTTTGCAACGCTGTTATATATGCTTACATAGGGCATAAAAATACGAGACTCAAAAAACACGTTCAAGGGCTTTGCATGCTAAACAACAACAAAGAAAAATACTCTTATGTTAGTTGGCATAAAAATAACAAATCGTAAAGTAAACAACTTAAACTGTGAATAGCCTAATTGTATAGAACACATTTAAAAATATGCAAATCATAAAAGAACTACCCTGAATTGATGATTTACCGATAACGAAATATATCGATAAATTTTTGTCAGAAAAAACATACGAAATCTTATAAATTGTGAAGTTTATTTATTAATATTTTTTAAATTGTGAAGAAAAAGTATTAAAATGCCTAAAGAAGATTGCAAATATTGGGATAAATGCTACCAAAAAAATGAAGAACATATACAAAAATATAATCATCCAACGAAGATAAAAGAACATGCTGCGAATGATCATGGTGTTAATGCGAAGGCGCCAAAACGAGCTTATCAAGAGGAAGCAGTAAAACTAAATGATGGTGACAAACGTCTTGAAACAAATTCCTCGCCCACTAAAATTACAAAGGATCATGAGCAACGGGAAACAGTTGTAACTGCAACGGAAAATGAACAAGAAATCGACACTAGTGCATTGCGCAAGGAAGCGTTGGGAAATATTGCGGGCAAAAACTATTTGGCTGTCATGCAGCAACGCATACAACTTGCAACACAGAGGGAATACGATGAACTGCTGCAGAGCAACGAATTCATAAGACATAAGTTCTTAGTGGAAATGCCCGAAGAATTCTATGCATTTTGGAAATTTCTGGGTGAACTGCGTCCCAATGAGAGTGGAAGCAAAGTTCTTGATTATATAGAAAACCAGTTTCAATTGCTGTTGGTGGGTCCTTTTGAATTTCTGGCAGAACGCTTTCATAAGGCAACCATGCGCGAACCGGGCGACTATTTGCGCCATTGGCGTTTCTATTATGATCCACCAGAGTTTCAAACAGTCTTCGTCAAGAAAGGCACTGGAGTGCATTATGGCTACTGGCGCGATACTCCTAGTGATAAGGAGCAGTTGTTGATAGCGCGCAATGATGTCAAGAAAAATTGCGAGTTTGAATTCATTGCAGGCAATGTGTTCGATGCATTTCGCCACTATTTGGACCATGATTTCGCGTCTACACCCTTCACTGCCGGCCAAGTTTCGAAAACCAAGAAAGCTATTCTTAAGTTTCTGAGCACAAATGAAAATCTCAAGCTCGAGAAATTGGAGGTGCTGAACAAGCAACGCAATGCCAAGGTGGTTGCAAAAACATTCCATCGCGCCGGTATCGTTGTGCCATATGTGTCTAAGACACAACTTGGCTATAGACCACTTATGGTCAGCGATTCTGAATTGAAGAAGATTATTCAACTATTCGAAATAGCTGGCGATAAGCCAGGAAAGCAGGAGAAGTCGGCGGCAGCTGAAGATACAGACGATAGTATCAAAAACGCAGTTACAGAAAAGTTGTTGCCCATCGCCACAGCTGCCAGTATAGCGGTTGATGAGTGCGATTTTGGCACAAGCTTAGAACTGGGTATCGATCTGTTCTGCAGTGGCAGAAAAGAGTTGCATGAATTGGCACAGTCGCTGCTGGTCCCAGCCTATACGCTGCTTGAGCGGCCGCAGTTTATTGCCATCTCCAAGGCACACATCGAGAATCGCAGCAAACAGTTGAATTTAAGCATCTTTGAATTGGATAAAAGTAACAAAGATGCAAGCAATTCTTAAGTACTTATTTGATAATTTATGCATTATATTTGGGTTAATAAAATGTTCTTCTTTTATCAAAGTTATAACTCCTCCGCAGTTCTTAGTCATTAAATAATTGGGTGAAAGCAAATATTTTTATGTCCTGAATTTATTTCACCATAAAGCATTTTGTGTATAATTATTTTACCGTTATCAAAATTATTAAATCAAAAAAATACCACACCAACTCGCCATACCTATGAATACAAATGCGAATCATCCTTGGGTTTGGGCGAGTAGGATGTAGCACACTCTAAGCCTATTTCTTCTAACAACTTCAGCACCGGCTTTGAAACTAATGCGTCCAGCGCTACATTGTCCACGTATGCAACATAAGAGCTAACTTGCAGATTTTGATTCTCACGCCAAGAAGCAACTAAAATAAAAAAGATGAACTTATTCACACTGAAAAAATAGCCATGCTACTTACTGCCCGCCGCAACGCCTGCAATAAAATTCGGTGGCTCTAATGGCTGTACATGTTGTAATTGCGCGTTGATGCCACGCCAGAAAATTATCTCGTCGCGTACTTTCGCAATATTTTCTGTCTTATAGTCAACTTTAGCTTTTATTGTGACGGTAACCACTTGTTGCGCCAGCTTGGCATAGGGCTCCAACAGCTCAGCTACTTCACCACTGCTAGTCAAATCCTCCTCCAATATTGCCAGCAGTATTGTGCGACTTTTAGTCTTCAAGCGATGAAGGGTGGAATGCTTTGCTGGTATATCACAAATCTTCCCACTGTTGCTGTCGTTCAGCAGTGTCTTCTCTGCAAAATCTGCTATAGCTAAGCCCTCGATAAGCAGCAGTAAATCACATGGCATGCCTACTGTTTCAGCACCAGCAACATATTTCAATTCCAACCTGAAGAGTGTTTACTCATAATATTAAATGAATATATTGTGACAAGCACATACTTTTCACCGGATTGTTGACTGGGCTCATCTTCGTCACAATCGTCCCAGAATGCTCGTGAAGATGGAATATTTAATTCTCCAAAACTCATAGCACAACTCATGTTACAGTTGTTTTATTTGGTATTTTTATATCAATCAAATAGGTGTTATTTAAAACAGATTGTCTCCACGGCCTGTAATCTATCAATTTGTTTTTAAATTGTCACTAGTCATGGAGTGTGTTCAGTGGTAAAATTAATACAAAATCTATTTACAGGGATGCAAGAATATATAGTCCCAACAAACGGCTTTTGGTTGTATTTAAAACAAAATTTACTTTCCCCGTATATTTTGGCTAAATAATGTTCTTCTTCGGATGCGGAGAAAATGTGGGACATTTTTTTTATATATTTTTTATCTGAATGTACAACATTTCAAGAATGTACAACATTTCAAGAATGTACAACATGCAACAACAAAATGTTGGGACATTTTTTTTTATATATATTTCTTATCTGAATGTACAACATTTCAAGAGTATTTTGTAAAAATTTCAAGTAAATCCTACTAAAACTAACGAAGATACAGCGTTTCAAGTAAGCGGACCTCTTGAATAACCATAACGGAACATAGCCAGAACAAGTAAAGAGGGTAGAATGCAACGCAGGCAAGACGAAAAGAATGCATAGGACATCCCAAATGATAGCGTTTTACTCTACAGAGCTGGCATTGACGATTCTGTGAAAGAATAAAAAATATCTACTCCTTTATTTTCGATAAAAAAACTTTATATCAATTTTCTGGAAAACTACATTTTTGAAGTCGGTGAACACGATGCCGCAAAATCTACTTGATCGATTGTTTTAAAATTTTTTTCACTATTTCTACTTATAAATCAACAGGTAATAAAAATCGCGTTTTTGACTTTAAAACGCTACAAAAAAAAACACATTTAAAAACTCTTCGGCATTACCTCGGGAAACATGTTATCTTTTAAATTAATTTTGAATTTTTTTCAGATGATCCGCTAACCTCTAAGCGTGTTCACCGCAAAACAACTTTTTTCGAGGCGCCTCCGCAAAATCGCTGCCACGGATTTATTTATCTATAATTTTTAATTTTTTTTTTTCCAAAGATACTTAAGAAGTCAAACTATAACTTGTATATGAAATAAATACACCAACATTATTCATGTCTCAAAAAAAAAAAAAAAATCATGAAACATTACCATCCCCTTAAAAACAGTTGATGGTTAATTTTAAGCAAATGAAATTTTTAATATAAAAGTGCTGAAGCCATTGTGCACTCTATCTCTTAAATGACTAACTAAACGAATGAGTAGTCATTCCCTGGATAGAGCTTTGCAATAAATATGCTGGCTCCACGAAATAACCCCTAAATGTAATAAGCCCAAAAGACAAAACTGAAATTAGTCCCAAAAAATATCCATACATTTCATATGCAATAAGCCCCAATTTCTGGAGGATACTTAATTTTTTGTGGGCAATATTTAATTTTTTTTTTCCTTGGGTCTTATTTCATAGTGTTTGTTTTGAGTAGGTTTTTTTGTTTGATTTTGTAGATATATTTGAATTTTTATACTGTTTACTATACTATTTATTACTATTTAGATATATTTGAATTTTTATATATTGGTTTTTACCTGCAATTTCTTATGCTGTTAACGTAGAGTAGGCAACAGGACCGAAATCTGTGATACTCTAATTTGCGTTTTTAGTTCGCCACTATACTCGCCATTTATTTTCACTTTGTGAGGCCTGTTGTTTAGATGTCTGTATCAGCTTGTTTGCTGTTCCTCATATGCCTTATTAATACAGTATCCTTAGATTTCGTGGTCAACGAGGTCAAAAGCTTTCGACAAATCTATGAATGTCGATGCCATTAGAAGTTTGCTTCCAATGCGTCCTAAATTTTCTCCACGATTGACATAACTGCTGACTCCATGCTGCTAGGAAACCAAACTGATCGTATCGATGAAGTTTTGAATTCTCCTATTAATTGCCAACTTTGCTGATAGCAATTGGCCTATAGTTTTCTCATTTATCTTTGGCTCATTTCTTGTAGATCGGTGTTATAATAGCTTTTCAAGACCGGGCATATGGCTGGCTGGAGTATTTTTATATCCTTAACTAATATTCTGTCTATTCCTTTAGCTGCGTTGCTGTTCAGATTTGTAATTATTTACTGTACTTTTTCCTGTGTAGCTGGCTTTAAATGATAATTGCCATGTTGGTTTTTTAAATGTTTTTTTAAATGTTTTTTGCGATTTCATTGAAGTATTTATTGAGCTCGCGGCTTTTATTTTTGTTGTGCTGTCTGTTTGCAGTTGCTTTTAGACTAGTTGTTTCAGTTTTTTTTTTTTAAATTTGTGCTTATAATACTCTATAGCTTTCTTGAGTTGTTTCCCACTTTCTCGATTTGTTTGTTTATATATTTCTCTTCGGTGCTTTTTGAATTATATATATTAAAAAAAAATTATAAATTATAACAAAGTTTTGATTATAACTAAAAAAAACCTTATTTCTTTTCTACGCCTGCAATACCCTGAAGAAAATGCTTTTCTTTAGTAGCAGGATTCTCAAAAATTTTACGATAATAATAGTTGTCGTTATCGGTCGTTGAGCATGCACAGTTTCATCCACAGAAAGTTTTCGCGAGCTAACTACAGCAACAATCGTCGTTAATGCGTTTGGGAATCCCGCAATAGGTTCCCGCTCAATTTTTTTTTGCTCATAAGACCCCTTTTACATTGATCAAGACTTGAAGTCAAGTTTTTTGACGTTCTCTTTTGAACTTGACGAAAGCTTTGACATTGGTCAAGACTTGAATTCAATTTCTTGTCTTCTTTCCTTGTTTTCTTAAAAAATAAAGCGATATAGCTAGCAAGCAAACCGAATTTTAATAAATTTCTATTAGCTCCTTGTTCCACTTAAACGACATTTTTGGCTATAAAAATATATTATTATTAAAAATATCTGCAAAAACTACATTAAATAACTCACACAAATTTTACTGCAACTGAAGTCTAACAAACTCACATTGATATGCGAAAAATAAAATAAAAAGTACTGTCAATAGCGCGAAAATAACAAAAGGAACACCAAAAAATTGCCGGTACAGCTTCAAGTTTTTTTTTCCCTTCCGGCGCTTCCGATGTGCTGCGAATTGCCAACAAACTCTGAAACTTGACTTCAAGTCTTGATCAATGTAAAAGGGGTCCAAGCAAAAATTTGGAGAAGAGTGAAAGTTACGAATTATTTTAAAGTGATTATATCCAGGCGAACCTTCTTCTCAAAAAGGTTCGTGCATTTTTCAAAAATATATGGGGTTGTTCGAGACACTCAATGTTGCAGCAACACTGCGCAAAAAGAGCAGTCTACACCGGCCACACTAAACTGGCTTTCTTTTACATGTGTAGTGAGGCCGGTCTGAGTGCTCTCACGCGTCAACGAAGAGTGGATAATGAGAAGGAACATATATGTCAAAACGACGAATTTCGTAGAAATTGTAAATGAAGAAAATATTTTATGTTTCCAAGTTGCAAACAGCGTAGTCGCGGGTGTTAAATTGTGCTAATTTGAGTGAAAATATTATAAAAAAAGGGTAATAATAACTATAAAATGTGAAAGAAGTCTTTAAATTGCAAAAAAAACCTGAAACGGTTTTAGCCTAAAAACAACTGCGAAACGTGAGCATAAAGAAATTCGCGATGAACAGCTGATTTTGACACCAATCTCGCTTTATTCTGCTTTCAACTCCATTCCTCTCCGAGTCGTCCCTACCTTATAATTCTCCCATGCTCTGGGCGACAAAAGAACTGTCACTCTTACCTAAAAATGATTATATCATGCATCGACCGACACTTGTTGAAATAAATACAAAGTTTAATTTTTCGTCTGTTTTGCTGCTTATTCATTTTATATTTCTCATGCGTTTTTGACAAATGCTGGTCGACAAAAAAACTGTCTCTCCTACCTTGTAAATTATTAAATCATGACCATGTTCCAAACTGATTTAATTTAAATAGTAGTTTACTAAAATCAGGCAGTCAGAAGAAAGAATATTTTGGTAGCTTCATGGATTTTGATTTTTTTTTTTTTTTGATTTAAGCATGCAACTCATTACACAATTCTCAGTTTATCATATATATTAAGTTTAAAGAACGGAACATTTTATTAAAATTCATTAAAAAAAAAAAAATCGAAGCAGCTTAACTGACTTTATTCCTCCATGGTCAGACCAATAACTGAATGAATGCATTCCTCCTTGTTGATAAGATGACACGTTTTATTGACTAACGACATCAGTTGATTTACGTCCTGCGCCCAATTGTTCAATATATCAGATGGACTTTTTTTCGTCGTAAAGTAAACAATTTCTGCGGGCCGATCAATTTTAACGCGAATCGTGTCGCTGTTGGCTAATTTTGATAGATATTCTTCGCAGCGTGCAGTCGGCAGATTCAGGAGTTCACTCATGCGTTTTAAGTGAATGCGGGAGTAATAGTTGGCAATGGTGCGAATGTTCTTAAAATAAGTATTTAAATGTTATTTATGTTGATATGCAAAGTCAGAAGAACTATAATTACATGCTCCATTAAACGATCCTTTAGTTCGGCAATACATTTCCGTCCATGTTTGCTATTATCCTGGAACATATCGTTTTCAGCTAAAACGGTGCCAAAGTCGGCGTTGAAGGTATCGAAATTGATCAACTCTTTTGACATGAACAAGCGCAAGATTTCTCTAAAAATACAAATTTTTGTTAACCGACATGGCAATTGATAAAATGTTTCATTTGTTGACCGCTTTTATATACTTACTTATAAACTGCTATTTCTTCCATTTTCTTGTTCTTGGCTAAATGCTCCGTCATATCTTTTTGCTCATTATCATATGGTGCCAAAACGCAGTATAAAACTGCATATATAAGCTTCTCACGTAATTCCTTCTGTTGTTCTTCTGTCAATTCAACAGGAGGTAATTGCTTTGCTGCTTCCGCTGAAGCTTTAGCATCTTCCTCTTTTTTTTTCTTTTTTTCCTCTTCAGTCGGTTTTTTTTTGTCGTCCGTATCGGTTATTTCTTCTATTTTTAACTGTGGACGTGTTGGCTCTGCAATAGCTTGGTAATGACGTGAAGTCTTCAAGAAGGAAGTGTCGCGATCCAATCGAATCATGAGGTTATAGAATTTCATTTTCAAATCATGATGGCTGGGATCATCGAAGAACTTAATACTAATCTTCTTAGCAATGATTTGTGTGGAAACGTTATCCTCCTTAAGTAAGCATAAACGCATCTGTTCGAGAATTAGTTCAACCTTCTCGCGCTTATCCATTGAACCGTAAGTTTCAACTTGTAGCTCTTCCATAACTGCTGCAGCACCAGCAATGTCACCATCGGCTTCTTTAATGTCTGCTAATATTTTAGTTAGCCGTGCACGTTCTATTTCCACGTATATTTTGCCTTCAGTTACAGACCGCAACGTGTCGATAAGCTTAAGTTTGGTCTCCTTATCGGGCGTTTTGTCCACATAAGAATAACACTCTTGAACCATTTTTGAAACGGCTTGTTTCAGCTGGGAACGCCGGCGCACCAACATCGTAATGTATTCGTTAAGTGCATTCCAATTCTTGGCTTCCAAACAGATTTGGCAAATGGCAACCAATACGCGTGAGCATGAAACCATGTCAGCGCCCTGCACGATGGGAAAAAAATTAGATATATTAATGAAAAAGCAATATGTCCAACATACCAGGCGCGTCTGTTTCTCTAACTGCAGCAGTATTTCGATTGCCTCATGAAAAGAATCAGGGTTCTTTTTGGCCATCTCCTTGGCAAGTGGTATCTTTTCGTCGCAAGCGGGTGAATAATCAACCTCCATTTTGGAAATGCGGCCACCGTCAAACATATAATTATCCATGTTGGCTGTTATTCCTAAAGGCTCTTAAAAGCTGCAACAGTTAGGAAGATATATAACAATAGTGGAAACAGCGTCCAAAGCAATGACAATGCACTTTGGCAGAGGTTATGTTCGAAAATGTAAAATACTGTTTTTTAAACTTGTACCCACTTTTACTGCAGCTAAGCAACTTTATTAATATATTATCAATTTAAATGCTTTTAAAAAGTTGTGCACAATTTTATATTTTAGTAATTTGCGTACAGCGGCCTCTGCTTTTCTTGTAACCAATTCTGCTTACAAATGCTACAAAGTTGGCTGCAGTTTCGTTCTTCGATTTTGTTATGTTTTGCAGCTGTCAAAGGAACTCTCACGGGACGTTCAGTGTAATGAATTTGTAACATATTAACAGTTACAGTGGAGTCAACTCATTACCAGCAATGATAAAAAACATAAATAAGTGCGTGTGTGCTACGACATGAGAGTTAGTGTGATCAGATTTCATTAGATTTTAATTTAAGAGATTGAGAGATCTTAATTTAATTTAAGAGAAATTATTTTTTGTAAGAACGAGGAGGACTTAATGGAGGAGCTTGTGGCAACAAACCACTTGCATATATTGATAACAGCGATGAATTAAATTTGTTTATAAAGACATGAATAAATAAATATATAACTTGTGGTGCTATACCCTAGAAGTATTTGGAAAAACTCTACAAAAAAGGACCAATCGATATAAGATGCTCAATTATAGAACGCGATACATAAAGGAATACATTTCAGTAACCAGTAGCGGGATTCCCAAACATCTTAACTTCGATTACGTTAACGTTAACTGGCCTTAGCTACAAAAATTGTTAACTCGTATTCTCAAACTCAACCTTAGATATTTTTGTAGATAGCTTTGACAGTTCGTTAACAATATCTTAACGTATCTGTAGCTAGCTTAACAACGTATTTTAAGACGTTGTTAACCATACAAATGCCAACGTTAAGCGTAAAATAAGGTTTTTTTTGTGAAGTTTTGACTAAATATTTTTAATAAAGATCCAAACATTTATGTCAGCATGTTCCTTCGCTGCTTCGGCTTGCATCTTTAAGCATAAAAAAACATTAAAACACATCTTGTTGCAAAAAACGGTGTATTCACCGATATAGCATTCGCTTGTTGCGTTGCTATGGTTGCAAACTGTATGCACCGTTGGATTGGAGAGCAAAACGTTGGGCACCGTTGAAGTGGAGGGCAAAACGTCATTTCCGTCTGACTCCAAGGCGATTTGCAAATGCTATACCAAAAATAACTTATGAAGAATACTTTTAATAAATTGTTATATACACTCAGAAAAAAAAAATACTTTAAAATTAAACAAAAAATTTTAAAATATAAATTTAACGCGTTTGTGTTTCTACAGAACAAAATTTAAAACAAGCGTCATATCATATTCTCACTTTTTTTTCACAATTTTCTCTTAATAATTCTTATTTATAACAAAAAATTCGTCGCTATCTGAGATTGAATTAAAAAAGTATGTGTAGTAGAGTCATTGAGCAGACAATTAAGACCAAGCTGAGAAAAACCATTTGATTGTTTGAAAATATTTTTTAATTGGACTTACAAAATTTAAAGGTAAGATGAAATGAAAACTAATTAAATATTTTAATATATAACATATTTCAATATTTCAAGCCTTTATACGTCATCGAATGGAGTTTAGATTTAGTATTCGAGGGTCCCAGGGGTCGCTGATAACGAATCTGAAGTAAAAAACGCGAAAAAAATTTAAAAAATGGCATCGGAAAAATGGGGGCTTAAAATATTTGTTTTCAATATAAAAACTTATGTTTTAAATTTTATTTTTAAATAAATGTTTTTAAACTGAAAATGTTTACATTAAAAGTATATTTAAAAACATTGTTTTGAAAACAAAAGCTTTTGTTTTAAATATTACTTTACAAACTTTTGTGTTTAGCTTAAACGAAATTGTTTAAAGCTCTATTTCAAAAACATATTCGTTTAATATGAACACAATTTCATTTCATTTTAACACATATTTCTCTCAGTGTAATATAGCTACCTCTTCTTCCGGAATGCTGTCAGCGCAGGTGCTGCTCCCTTCCACATATTGCGGCCCAAGGATGCCCAACACCCGCATATCCAACTCTGTGAGCGCAGATTGGGACAAGGGCTTCCCACCCGTCGAGGCCATTTGCTTCCTGCGCTCTCGCGCCTTTACCGACGTCTGGCATTTGAGATCACGCCATGCCTATAATGAAAAAATTACATTTTAAAATAGATATTAGACTTGCATACTAAAGGGTGATTTTTTAAGAGCTTGATAACTTTTTTTTTAAAAAAAACGCATAAAATTTGCAAAATCTCATCGGTTCTTTATTTGAAACGTTAGATTGGTCCATGACATTTACTTTTTGAAGATAATTTCATTTAAATGTTGACCGCGGCTGCGTCTTAGGTGGTCCATTCGGAAAGTCCAATTTTGGGCAACTTTTTCGAGCATTTCGGCCGGAATTGTCCGAATTTCTTCGGAAATGTTGTCTTCCAAAGCTGGAATAGTTGCTGGCTTATTTCTGTAGACTTTAGACTTGACGTAGCCCCACAAAAAATAGTCTAAAGGCGTCAAATCGCATGATCTTGGTGGCCAACTTACCGGTCCATTTCTTGAGATTAATTGTTCTCCGAAGTTTTCCCTCAAAATGGCCATAGAATCGCGAGCTGTGTGGCATGTAGCGCCATCTTGTTGAAACCACATGTCAACCAAGTTCAGTTCTTCCATTTTTGGCAACAAAAAGTTTGTTAGCATCGAACGATAGCGATCGCCATTCACCGTAACGTTGCGTCCAACAGCATCTTTGAAAAAATACGGTCCAATGATTCCACCAGCGTACAAACCACACCAAACAGTGCATTTTTCGGGATGCATGGCCAGTTCTTGAACGGCTTCTGGTTGCTCTTCACTCCAAATGCGGCAATTTTGCTTATTTACGTAGCCATTCAACCAGAAATGAGCCTCATCGCTGAACAAAATTTGTCAATAAAAAAAGCGGATTTTCTGCCAACTTTTCTAGGGCCCATTCACTGAAAATTCGACGTTGTGGCAGATCGTTCGGCTTCAGTTCTTGCACGAGCTGTATTTTATACGGTTTTACACCAAGATCTTTGCGTAAAACCTTCCATGTGGTCGAATAACACAAACCCAATTGCTGCGAACGGCGACGAATCGACATTTCACGGTCTTCAGCAACACTCTCAGAAACAGACGCAATATTCTCTTCTGTACGCACTGTACGCATTCGTGTGGTTGGTTTAATGTCCAATAAAGTAAACTGAGTGCGAAACTTGGTCACAATCGCATTAATTGTTTGCTCACTTGGTCGATTATGTAGACCATAAATCGGACGTAAAGCGCGAAACACATTTCGAACCGAACACTGATTTTGGTAATAAAATTCAATGATTTGCAAGCGTTGCTCGTTAGTAAGTCTATTCATGATGAAATGTCAAAGCATACTGAGCATCTTCTCTTTGACACCATGTCTGAAATCCCACGTGATCTGTCAAATACTAATGCATGAAAATCATAACCTCAAAAAAATCACCCTTTATTTTGCTTACCATACAGTGCCACAAACTTCCCTTCTGCCAAACCCGTATTGGCCACGAAGAAGCCCAGCATCAGCTTATATTGCTCAGCTGTTGCACGGCTGCTTCTTTTTTTTGCTGCTTGCATTTTTATTTTTGTTTGATTGTTTTGGTTTTTTTTTATTTATTGTATTCTTCTTTAAATTTTCGCAAATTTAAGCTGTCAAATGCCAATACTGCCATATTTTCAATGATTACGCTAACTTTATTAATGCAACTCTTAGCAAATATTGTAGCTAAGCATAGGTTTGGGAATACGGCAGTTGTTACTGCAAGCTATAAACGTTGTTCGTTAACTTTAGCGATTGTAGCACGTTAACATTTTGGGAATCCCGCTACAGATGTTATAAATACCAAAAATACCATCACACAAGCACTAAATGCTTTGGCGAAGAATTTTGCGGCTTATGTGCGAAGAACATGCCACCCGGTCATGCAAAGTTACTGCTAATTTCAAACGCATTAACTGCATGAGAGCGAATGAGCATGGCGCAGCTTTTATGTGTGATCATTTGTAGTTTACGAAACAGATTATACGATTTAGAGTTTATGGTTACAAACATGAAGAACATAAATGCCAACAAAACTACAGAAACATGGCATACGAAAATGAAACAAAAATATACGACATCCCGAATTTCGCGGCTATACATATCTGCAGAAAGGACAAACTAGGAGGTGGGACAGTAATTTTTATAAAAGCCCGCTCTACACATGCAATGAAATGACAAAATATGAAAAGTACAATCTAAGACTTATTGAAATAAAATAATTAAAAGTTCCTATACCCATAGGCAGGTTTTACAAAGCTCCAAGCGAAATTTGTAACACATTTATTGATTATATAGAACAAAGAATGGTCGATTAAAAAAACTGTATTTTCTTCGCAGATTTTAATATTAACTTACTAGAACAAACGAATACAGTGATCAAATACACAAATCTAGTACAAGCATACGGATACACGTTTGTTAATAATATATTACCAACAAGGAAAGCACTAAGGACGAATACATTGAATGATCACATAATAACCAACATTGATACAACACACGAAATAAGCTACAAATTGGAAGATACTTACATCTCCGATCACAAATACACAATTACTACAATAAAACAATGTAAAAAAACCAATGAAAAAACAACTCATACCAAAAATAAACTATCAAAAAATGATAGAAATGGTCGAAAACGAGGTGATTGAAAACCCAGACCTGGGCATAGAACATCTTATACATATAATACAAAAAGCAGAAACCGATAATTCCAAATATATCAAATTTAGAACACATGAAAACAATTGGATCAATACTGAACTTAAAATAAAAACTCATACTCAGACAAAGACTGTACAAAACGTGCAAAATATATCCTAATGATCAAAACAAACAAGCAGAATACAAAAAAATTAAGAAAGATGTTAAAAGATTAATTAAAATCAACGAAGAAATATATCTAAATGAACAAATAGAAAACTCTGCAAACAATTCGAAAAAATCATGGAACATAATAAACACAACAATAAGAAACAAGGAGGAGAATGTATTCAGCGCCAAAAACAGCCAAGAACAAGACACCAAAACAAAGTAAATACAGCAAACGATTTTAACAAATTCTTTAACGAAGCAGCAACAAACATAGCAAAAAATATTCCAAACACTAGAAAACCACCAAATATACACAATCAAAAATCCATATTTCTCAATCCAATAACACGACAAGAAATACAACAAATTATTACAAGTCTAAACAGCAATGCAGGGAAAAGCGCAGACGATATATCGGGAAAGGACCTAAAATTGCTCCTGCCTGAAACCATGGTCAAAAAAATAAAGAAGTGCCTTACAACACGAGACTTCCCAAATTGCCTTAAAAAAGCTATTTTAACGCCCATACACAAAATAGTTAGAAAAGACAATTGTGAGAACTACAGACCGATTTCTGTACTAAGTGCAGTCAGCAAAGTGTTCGAGAAGGTGATTGATAGTTGAATAGAAAACTTCTTTGACTCTACAATCCGGTTCGACAGAACCAATTCGGATTCCTGGTGAGCATTGGAACGGAGTCAGCAATCACGGCCTCTATGGAACAAATAAACGATGCGTTGGACGGAAAAAATTAGTTGCAGCAACATTTAGCGACTTATCGAAAACTTTCGATCTTGTTGAACATGAGAAACTGTTGAGTATGAGGAAAGACATGGGCATACGAGAAGTAGCAAACAAGCTTAAACGAACGTATCTGAGTAACAGGACCCATGTTGTACAAATCGATGGCGTACACAGCAGCAAGCTTATAGAAAAAACCAGCGTACCGTAGGGCTTAATACTTGGACCACGACTGTACTTACTATACATAAATAACATACAGAACTGCACATTAAAATCTGTATACAATATATACGCTGATGACACAAACTTTCTAGTAACAGCAAGTACAGCAGAGGAACTAGAGGAAAACATCAACCACGACATGAAATCTACTAGGAGTGGTCATGCGGAAATGGACTGAGCATCAACATAAAATAATCCAACTACATAATATTCCGACCACGTAGCAACTTAGATGTAAACATCAAAATAAAAATCAACAATACAGACTTACAAAGAGTTCATCACACAAAATATCTCGGGATGGTTATAGATGAAAGGCTCGATTACGAAAACCACATGAAAGAAATCAAAAACGCAATAGCACCATTGATACGAGCAGCTAGAAGACTTGGAACAATACAAGAGAAAGCAGATAAACTAATGTACACATTACATATACTTTAAAAAATACGGTACAATATATGCAGTTGGAGCCAATGTACCAAATTTTAAGTCAAACAGATCGGAAGGTTAGTGAATAAATCACCAAGGGCCAGTTTTTCAGTACTAATTTCAGCTTTAGTCACATTAAACTGAGCTTAACTCACCAAAATTGGACGTTTAAACTCGGTTTAACTAGATATTTAATCACTCGTTGAATTTAAATTGACTTAAGTTATCATATGATGTGTTTCTTTTTTCCGTAAAACGAGTTTAAACGTTCAATTTTGGTGAGTTAAACTCGGTTTAATTTGACTAAAGCTTAAACTCGTACTGAAAAAGTGGCCCTAAGAGTCCTCTTCAACAAAGACGCAACAATGTCAACAAAAGACCTATACAAAGAGACTAAACAGATGGACGTAAACCAACTAATATCTGCAGAAAAATGTAAATACATTTACAAAACCAAGAACAACCTTATGAAAACAAAGATGGTCAGCTATATTAACATGCTCACAGAAAATTTGATTCCAAGTGCTGAAAAAATGGGAATCCGAAGATTCCCGCCAGCCCAATCACCGATCATAAATGTCTACGAGCATCTTTGGCATCATATTGAAAAACAAACACGAGCAAATCAAAATTCTAATAAAGGTGTACTCAAGAATGTTCTCGAAGCAGAATGGGGCAATATAAGCTTCAAAACACGCAAAAGTTTAGTCAATTCCATGCCAAAAATGCTAAAAGATGTTGCCTAAATAAAAAAGTGGCCCAATGAAGTACTAAATGATTTCATTTTATTATTTTTTGAACTATTTTTTGCAATTACAACATACTGTACGATTTTAAGTGACTTATGAATTTTATGGTGGCGTAGTGGGTAGAGTGTGTGTCTCATACGCCAGAAAACCCAGGTTCGAATCTTCCATTTGACACAGAAAATTGTTTCAATTGAATTAATTTTTCTGTTCGCCCGTCACCTCTCTGCATATAATGGCAAACCTCAGAGAGTAAAAATTGCCATGAAAAGCTTCTTGAGAACATAATCCGTTCGGAATCGGCGTAAAACATGTTGGTTCAGTTCTCGATAATTTGTGTTCAAACATTTCACAACAACACAATTGATCATAAGAAGCTCGGTTAAAGTTCTTTCAAGGGCTGAAATGGCCATTTCGTTTTTTTTAATGAACTTTATAGTTGTGGACATGAAATGTGTTTTTTTTTTTAATTGTGTTATTTATATTTTGTTTTCATATTAAAATTGTAAGCACAAAAAGCAAATAAAAACAAATCTGATTTTAATTTATTTTTTCCCTCTTAAAACTAGCTTTTCTGCAGCAAGTTATCTTTTTTGTTATGCGTACGATTTTAAGTGACAGCCACTGTATATACCTTATAAATAAAAACTTATTCTTGAATAATTACACTTTAGGTGGCAAGCCCCAATAATTTTTTCACATTTTTATTATATGTATTTGAACCTCCTAGGCCCAAATCATGATATAATAATTATAAGGTAAAGCATAGTCAAAAACGCATAGTCCCATTTTGGACACACCGATATTGCAACGAGTTTATTTAGCAATTTTCTTGGTTTTTCTTTTGCTGCACTGCTTCGTTGTCCATAGCTTGTATACATGACGATTTTGACCCAGCATTTTTCTTACTAATTCACTCTTTGTCCATGTGCGTGAAAGAGTGAGAGCGATAAATCGCTGGTACGGCCGATGTATACGTTTCCGCTTTCATCTCTCCTCCCGATCCAACGAGCAAAACATCGGTGAGCAAAGTCGTTGCAATATCGCCGTGTCTAAAATGGGACATAGAAAAAGAGAACACGAATAAGCAGCAAAACTGATGAAAAGTTAAGCTTTGTATTGATTTTGACAAGTGTTGGTCGACACTCTGAGAAGTGATTTGGAGGCAAAATTCTTAAAAGTTTGAAAAAATCCTATTTCAAACTCTAGTGAATAGAAGTGATATAATAAGTTTTGGTAATGTTCCTATATTCGCAATAAATGAATTTTTTGGAAAATGGTCGTATAAATCTCAATTCATCGTGACTACATTTGCATTGGTTAATGGCATAAGCGAATAGCAACTAAAGGGTGATCCAATACGATGTTCCTTCTTCAACTGGGTTGTTTTGACAGCTGTTATGTGTCAAATGGCTTGTCCATATGACATTTGTGTTCAGTATTCAATACGACTCATTCATGAAAAGACTTACTCCTGAACAATGTGTATTAATTGTGGAAACTTACTACCGAAATCAGTCATCAGTTAAAGAATTTTACTTTTTTGAGGTAAACTTTCAATAAAAACATAATCTCAAGAATGGTCCTGTTAATTGGCCACCAAGATCATGTGATTTGGCGCCATTGGATTACTTCTTTGGGGATATGTTAAATCAATTGCTTATGCTGACAAACCCGAAAACATTGATGCTTTGAAAACCAACATAACTCATGTTATTCAAAGGAAACCGGCCGATATGCTCGAAAGAGTAGTCTAAAATTAGAATATTTGAAGGAAACTATCATTCCAAATAAAGATTTGCATCAATACATTGATTTTTGTGTATTTATTTGGAGCTCCCTTTATTTGATTTGATAAAAAAGACCCCATTGTCCAAGACAGATCAATAAAAATTCGCAGATTTTTTCACTGGCTGGAAAATACTGATACTTAACATATATCCAAAAGCTACAATGTAGTTTCAGCATGTTTGCTTACTGTAATGGTGATATAAGGAAATATGGAGTAAGAGAGCAGAGCAACTAAGTTAAATATGCTTGAAATAACAACATTCCGTACAAGGGCAAATCATATAATCTTAAAGAAAATACCATCAAAAAGACATATAGTATATATTATATACCAAATGAAAGATATATTTTCAGGCTGAAATAGTTTATTTTCATAATTCATTCTCATATTCATAAAATACTGATTTTAAGTTTACGATATAATTCCTTATTTTTTCACAACTCAAAATAAAAGCAAAAATCGAATTCTTCTTGCTGGGTAGGAATTCTTTGAAGGAAAAATTTATTTAAGGTGGCAATACTTTTAAAATCTTGTCAAATTTGGCACAATTTTTGCTTATTCCATTTATTAAATTTTGTGTTGTGTGGAGCGTCCAACTCGAGTTAAAGCTATTTAAAATAATTAATTTATGTTGGTAATTTAGGTACATCTTATTTAAAAAAATAAATGATAAACTAACAATAAATAATTTAGATTATTCTAAACGGATTTTAATATCCGCGAATTGTTTGCAATAGTTAAACATACCTGTATAATTTGCGCGCCTTTTCTGTGGAAGTATACGAGGAATTGCTGGACAGCGGATTCTTTTTTTACAACATGACACACATTCATGATTTTCAGCATTTGGTGTTGGACGCTTTGGAAGTGGTAGAGTTTAAGCTAAGTAGGTATACATTTCTCTCTGATGCAAATTGTAACTAGTTTCGTCTTGATAGTACGCAGCAAGGAGGATCTCACCAACGATGCACAAAGCTTTCATCCTCTAATGGCTCATCAGATCTTTGGCGAAAGCGAGAGCATTTTCGGCTATCAAGATCTTAAGGTGCAGTTGCTTTACACGGCAGGACCGTTGCAAATCTATTTGGGAACCGAGTATAAGACCAGCGTGGAAAGATTATCACAGGGCGATATCAAAGCAGACGATGTAGTTGGCACTATAGCGCAAAAATTACCGGATGGCTGCTATTTTATGAATATGGATGAGTTTCTAAAAACTCTAGATAAAGCTGATAAATTCCAGCCTTTTGGTGAGAAAGTTTCTGAGCACACAGCACACTGCGACGCAGAGGATGGCAGTACTGAAGAGCGTACATTTGAAATCTATTATTGCAATTATAAAGTGCCGTCATTTTTGAAATTCTTTGGGCGCTTGCAAACGTTCATACTCTGGTTTGTCGATGCTGCATCCTATATCGATGTTGATGACCCGCAGTGGAGTTACTTTGTTTGGTAAATATGTGGTAATGCTTATTTTTTTTTGGTTTTTAATATTTTACTATCTTGATGTAGTTATGAAAAATACAAAAACGCTGCTGGTGGCTATCGGTATGCCTCGGCTGGCTACACTACAGTCTACGAATACTATGCCTATCCCCAACACCGACGTCCACGTATAAGCCAAATGTTGGTATTACCGCCATTTCAAAAACTTGGCATTGGTACAAAATCTTTAGAAACTATCTACTTATACTATCAATCTCAGAAAAATGTCATTGACATAACTGTAGAGGATCCCTCGGAAGATTTCCAACGCTTGCGTAACTTCATAGATGCAAAGCTATGCAAAGATTTGCCATCCTTCAGTCGCAATGTCATTAAAGAGTCGTTCAACAAAGAAATGGTGCGTGAGGCACGAGAGACATTCAAGGTACGCTGAATATATTAAATTCATCAGTTGATGATTTTATAATGATTAATTGATATTCTCTTAGATAAATCCACGCCAATGTCGCAAAGTATATGAAATTTTGCGTCTTTATCATACTAATTTGCATGATACTGAAGACTACAGAGCTTATCGTCTCGCAGTCAAGCGTCGTCTGAATGCCGTTTATCACAAGCAACTGCGCGACATAAACAAAATGGAAAAATGTAAAATCGACACTCAATGGTTGCGTGCACGTTTGCCAACAATGAAGGAACGCATGGTTCAGTTGCAGGAAGAATACGATCAAGTTGAGACAGAATATAATCTCATAATTGATAAGTTACGTGCTTAATAACTGCAAATAAGCAATTTATAATATTTTGTCTTTGTTTATTTTTCCTTAATTATTACGTAAATTATTTAAATAAAACTTTAAATTTTAAATCTTGCAAAAAACTCTGAAGCTAATCAACAAGAGTTTAGCAACACCTTTACAACTTTCCACCTAAGTGTTGTACAGAGTCTACGTCATTTGTCCTAAAGTAACATTCATCAGATTTGCCCAAGACCAAAAAAACCTTAAATTAAAAATTTTAATCACCGAAAATGGAAGAAATCGAAGGTTAGCCGGAAAAAATACGAAACTGTAAAAATATTAAAGGCATTTCATGTCCTTGGGCAAATTTTTTTCAAAACAAAAGTAAAAAGTACCTTGAATCAATGTGTATAAAGAAGTTGTATTGGCCATAGCTTCATAGAACAGTAGAACAAAACTATTTGATCAAGGTGAGCCAACTTTTATAGGTCTATCATGAGTAATTTTTTGCTCGGAAACGAAAAAGGGTAATGTCCGTTTTTAAAGATAAAGCTCAAGATCTTTTGGAAAATTTAAATGCAAATTTGTTCATCAACCGTCAATATTCATGAGTGTAAAAAATTAAAAGCTGAAGTCTTACCCGCTGTCTTAAAAACGGAAATTCACTTTTCCGATTCCGGGCGAAAAAATTACTCATGATAGGTCTGATAATCGAATTTTTCCCACTTTAGTTTCCATTCTGGAACGATGAAAATAGTTATTTAGTTACAGATATCCGCAGTACATTGATTCTGGATGCCGATGCTCACAAAAATACGGGTAATAGAGATAATATCCCGGAAACCCAATTACAGATGACAGCGTTGAGGTTTTGCTGCCTGACTATGATGAAGATTTGACAGCTATAATCCGATGACATACCTCCCGAATCGCCCAAGAACGGAGGTGAAGCTCTATTTAAATGCATTTGGAAGATTTTATCCAGAATATGGTCAGAAGAATGTATTCCAGCCGCTTGGAACTTCAGTGTGCTCTATCCATACCTCAAAAAATGCGTTTACCTGCAATAAACCTGCATAATACCGCATATAAGGAATCACCTTTACCATGTCTGAATTCAGTATACTTGTAAAATTTATCCGTCTCTGCAGGATGACACCATCAGTGAAGCTAAAATTACCATTAGTTATTTAACGATTTCAATCTATTGATGGAGGATCATTCAAGCTCTAAGTTCTAAGACGTAGTGACTCGATATTAAATCAGACTGGTATGCTATTAACGTATGCGATATAATTAGCCATAATAAGCACGAAGTCAGTGCAGCATTTTCCAGATGGGAAAATGAGTGGAGTCGAATGAGTCTTGAAGTGAACGCTTATAAGCCGAAATACATGCGTTAACAAACAGACAAGCTCTCAACTCCTCTTTTCAATATTCAATATAATTTTCAACGATATCAGCATTGATATCAAACAAAGAATATCTCTTGCCAACAAGGCCTGCTTTTAGCTCAGCAGACAATTGAGAAGCAGATCACTCTCTCGATGAAGCAAACTTATGCTTTATTAGTCTCTGATCATGCCCTTCCTATTATATGCAGCACAAACCACGTCGCTGAGAAGTTCTGATGAAAATACTTTGACAGCCTTAGAGAAAAAGATCCTTCCTAAGATCTACCACGAGCAATATGAGTGGTACGTCGATATCGACATATTCAAGCGTGTAATAATATAGCGGCTTCCCTGGCTATAACGCTATAACGCCGGTCTAGATAGTCAGGCAGATCAGATCAGATTTTCACATTGGAGTAATAAAGCAACCAAGTCATCCATCTCTTTTGCTCTATTGTGTTTTCTGATCTGATCTGCCTGCCTGTCTGAACCAGCGTTCACTAGGTTGCAGCCTTACACTACGTTCACACTGACAGCTAAATGCGCATTTAACGAAATGCGCATTAGCAATTTAGAATGTATGGCCGTATGCTCTTTGAAGGAGTAAAAGAGCCAAATATATATTTTGCATTTTGTAAATGCGCATTAAGCTCTCAGTGTGAACGTAGTATAATACTATGTTCACACTGAGAGCTAAATGCGCATTTAACGAAATGCGCATTAGCAATTTAGAATGCGTGGCCGTATGCTCCTTGTAAGAGTAAAAGAGACAAATATATACATTCAATTTCGTAAATGCGCATTTAGCTCTCAATGTGAACGTAGTATAAGTCATGATGAGCGAAAGGAAGACAACGCTCTAGTAAAGAAATTATTCTATTCTGTAACTGGCGGCCAATCGGCGAAAGCAAGCGCACTACAAAAGAGGCTGTCACAAATTCTAATAAGAGGCCAAACCCGACTTACGGTTGTAAGCAACAGCTAAGTAATTATATCTAGGTTGGAATTATGTATCTTAAAAAACTCTTTTATACTTAACCGTTTAAATTACCTTTCTTCTCAATTGTTGAAATTTATTTTGCTTAGGGGGGTTCAATATTATTTATTTATATTGAGTACAAAATTTTTAAATATGTATTAAGTGGTATGTATGTATGTTTTGCTTTAAAAAATAACTAATGGAAGTTGTACGTATCAATATTTTTGTCTGTATAACTTCTGTATTTTTTCCTACATAAATTACCAACATTTTTTTCCTTCATTATCATTATTCTTTTGAGCAATGTTTTTTTTACTTGAGCTGTTTACTACTTGGTTTCAAGCTTATTCAGCATGAGCCATACTCTTGCATCCATTTTTCAAAATGACTGACATCATCAGCAGATACGGATTTCTTGGTACGCAGCATAGCTTCTTCGAAGTCATTCAACGTTATTGGTAGATCAACATCCTCGCGTCGTATTTGCTTGATCTCTGCAGGGGAGCGACCAAAAATTTGTCGACGCATTGCCATCATAGCTGCATCGCGACAAACATTGCTAATGTCAGATCCTGAGTAACCCTTGAGCTGATCGCCTACAAGTTTAGTATCCAACGATGGACAAAGGCTAACATCTTTGAGACACAGATTAAGTAAAGCCGCGCGTGTCTCCTCTGTAAAAGAAAAAAAAACAATATCAAAGTTCAAATATAAAAAACACTGAGAGAAAGATTCACTTTTATATCGAAGTGTCTTACCATTCGGAAGAGGTATATAGATCCTTTTCTCGAAGCGCCTGCGAAAAGCTTCATCAATATCCCATGGATGATTTGTTGCGGCCAACACCATTATGATTTTTTCATCCATTAGCGTTGCATTCAGCCCATCCATTTGTATAAGCAGTTCTGCCTTAAAGCGTCGGCTAGCCTCATGCTCCGAATCGCTGCCACGCGAAGCACACAGTGCATCGATCTCATCGATAAATATTGTGCTCGGTGCATGATAGCGTGCCATCTCAAAGAGTAATCGTACCAGCTTCTCACTCTCGCCACGATACTTGGAGGTGAGCGTGGATGAGGAAACATTAAAGAATGTTGTGCCGCATTCGGTGGCCACTGCCTTGGCCATCATCGTCTTGCCCGTACCTGGTGGTCCCACCATGAGCACTCCGCGCCATGGTCTACGTATGCCTTTGAAGAAATCCGGCATTATAATTGGAAGCACAACAGCCTCTTGCAAGATGGTCTTAGCTTCATTTAGCCCCGCCACATCGGTCCATTTAACGCCTGGATGACGCTGTAGTATGTCCTTTTCCAGCGTGTCTACCAAGTGCGGCTCGTAGCCAATTGGCGAGAAGCCTTTGGTTTTGGATTTGGGTGATCCTTTAGGTGTGTTCTGGGATGTGGAGTTTTCTTCCAGTGATGTAGTAGCGTCCTGATCATCTGAGTTGGAGTTCTCGTCAATGGAATGTTTTTTAGCCTTATCCTTTTGCTTGATTTGTGTGGTTAGCTTGCGTGCACGCACGCGTTCAACGGAACGACTCTTGCGTACAGCTGCAGCCGAAGCTTTGATGCTACGTGAAGTGCGTGGTTTTTCGCCACCACCGCTGCTAAGGCTGCCACCCACATTATGTGAGCTGCCATGGTGACTTAGGTTGATCGATGGCAGTGTTGGCTGCAATTCAGGATCGCGACGTCTTAGCGATGATATCCAACGGTTGTCACTTTGATGCTGGTATGCTACGCCATTGTTGTTGTTATGATTGTTGCTTGCGCTGATATGCAGTGGATGACTGGAGGCTGCTGAAGGCAGATTGGTACTGGGTCGGGGCTGCGGTGGCACTTCTGCAAATATGCAATATTCTTATTTTGTTGCATTATAAAATATTTCCATGCATTTGCTATAAAAGAAAATTAACAATACCTTGTGTTGGAATGCGATTCTTCATACGCAAGCCCATGCCTGGGGGCGTGTTTGATGTTGCTGATGTACCGGGTGCTAATCCGCCCATCGTAGTTGTAGTTGCGGTTTTCTTAATGCTACCGGCACGTGTTGGTCTGTGGGTTGTAGTTATCTTTGTGAAGGCAAATGGCGTATATTGGTCGAGAATCAAGGAGTCCATCATGCGCGCCATATGCGAGAGTCCCGTAGGAGGCGTTGAAGAGGTACTAAAACAACGAAAATTTAAGTTAATAACTTCATAATAAACATTTCATAATATTTGAAACATCTTTTACAACATAGAATATGAACGACACAAAGGAAAGGAATTACAACGGAAGAGATGCGCATTAAAAACTACAACTAAACTTTATAGAAATTCTGAAAATTTCTACAAAACATCTATAAAAGAAAGGACCACATCATAGAGCATGCTAACAGAAAACCAGATAAAAAAATCATTCGACATGCTTTTAGATCGCGCAAATTTGTGTATTGAGCTGGAAGGAGATTATTTTGAATCCAATAAATGATTTTTGTCAAAATAAATATTATTTGCCTAAATTTTTAAAAAGTTTGGAAACTTTTGAAACACACCTTGTATTGTCTTCCCAAGGAACTAAAGATGACCAAAATCATTTGATATTTGACAAAAGCACTGGAGCACTTTGTATGGAGCAAAAATAAACATGGGTATCAGAGTTTGACGTGGAATTCTTAACCGATTTCGATGTTCTTGGGTACAATGAAATCGTATTTTTACGTGCAACTCGTGAAAAAAAGTTATTCATGCAACATTACTTAATCAAAATTTTTTTTGAAAAATTAACAAATTTTTTATTTTATTTGTAATTTGTAATTTTATTTGTTTATTTGACTCTAAGCGCTAACAAGAGTTCACTTATAACTAGCGCTAACTTTAATAAGCGTAAGCAACACATAGCTTATATAAAAATGATAATGTTTATATTGAAAAACAACTAAGCTACTTTAAATTTTAAATTGGAATAAACTTTAAATAGTTAGATAGGAGAAAAAACAGAAAAATAAAAAAAGAAACATGGTTTAACTATGGTAAAACTAAATGGATGATAAATAATTTGTTTGTTTATAAATAAGAGTTTGTTTTTAAACTGCGTTGCGTTACAAGTTGTTTGAATATTGTGAGAAAGCGAGTTCGTGCAAACGAAAAATTTACGTTTGAATGATAGATATGTATAATTAGGCAAAATTAGTTTTTTTCCGGGATTAGACTGCGTGAATTTCAGTTTTTCAGAGAGATACTTGGGCTCAGATGTATATATTATTTTATGTTACATGATAACATGCTGTCTACAAACAAAGGAGTGCGGCGTCTAGACTCCCACGTTTCATCCGGCAGCTATAACTTTGAAGTAGTCAAGGTGTTTTTGTATACCTTGGCACCGCCATTAATAACAACAACGAAATCAGCCTGGAGATAAAGCGAAGAACAATAATTGCTAATAGGTGCTACTACGGGCTCAGTAAGCAACTAAGTTCCAGAGCCCTCTCTCGATCGACAAAACTAACACTCTACAAGACGCTTGTTCTACCTGTGCTACTTAATGGCGCTGAGGCATGGGTAGTTTCGAAAATTGACGCAGCTGCTCTGGGCGTGTTCGAGAGAAAAGTTCTTCGCAAAATCTTCGGTCCTGTTCGAGTCGGCGATAACTATCGCATCCAAATGAACCACGAGCTGTATGAGCTCTACGAAGGCATTGACGTTCGGCGTATAACTGTGCAGCGACTACGCTGGCTGGTTCATGTTCATCGTAGGGATGGCGAAGCTCCAGCGAAAAAGTGGCTCGAGGCGAGGGTCGTTGGTCAACGACGACGAGGGAGACCATGGCTCCGATGGATGCACTAGGACGAGGAAGCCCTAATCACACTTGGTGTATCCGATTGGAGAAGGCGCGCGCAAAGCTGAGGCGCCTGGCGAGATCTGATGTGGTCGGCCGAAACTCGAACGCGGGTTGTTATGGCCACCTAAGTAAGCTCGGTTAAAGTCCTTTCAAATGCTCAAATGGACATTTATTTTATTTTATTTTTTATTTTTAAGGCTTAACAAGTTGCTTACATTTTTTATATACAATTTATTAATAATTTTCTGTATTTAGCACAATAAGAATTGGCAGTTCGGTATAAGTAGGTTTTAAGTTATGTTGATGGATAGCAAAAAAAATTTTTATTGCGTAATGGGTAACCAAGAGTAAAAAAACATTAGGTTGTTGTAATGTTTATGGGCAACCAAAAACATCCTGGTTGCGATAATGGTTATAGGTAACTATCCCATTTAAATTTTATCCCAAAGGCGGTTTTTTTATTTTAAAAGAAGGATAAAAGGAGTATCAATATTGAACGATGAAAAATATTTTTAAATTTGATTTTAGTTAGAGAACTACAGTGAAATACATTGTCAATATCTTATTCCAAGTGCATTTTCTCAAATTCATCTTCGTCAACTGTTTGTTTGTCGTTGACCAAGGGTCGTTGGCCATATTATATTTCAATTTCGATGAGACTTGGCGAAGCATATCCGGTTGCGATTTGATGAACGAATACAATTGTAGGCACGAAAAATTAAATTCACTTTAATGGTCTGAATGGCCTCTAGTGTGCTGACATGTAGTGCGTCTTCTCTGTCATTCACGTCTTATTCATAGCAGCAATAAATCTTTTAGCAGAAGCAGTTGAACTGGACAGGCGTAGAATATACTCAATTATTGTACCCATTTCCTTGTAGTCGCAATTTTCAGTATCCAAATGGCAGCAAGTCTTTTTGACATATACAAAAAATTATTTTCCATTTGCGTTAAACTTTCTTTAATTTGCTGAAAAATTTAAAAAATGGCAGCCATATTAAAACATTTTGATTTCTTGTTTCTGATGGCAAATGTAAACAATGGAAGAAATTTTCTTTTGTAGCCCGTCAAATTAGAATTAAATCGAAGCTGACGACAATGTCGCGCAACATTGTCGCCACAAAGTCTTCAAAAATGCGTCCCATAAGAAATACATGTAAATTAGAAGTGACAATTGGCACTCGTCGCTTGTTGCGCTCATGGCAGAATTATAAGGTAGGGCCGACTCGGAGAAGAATGAAGTAGACAGCAGAGAAAATGCCGGCCAGTTGTCAAAATCAGCTGTTCACCTCGAGTTTCTTTGTGTTCACGTTTCGCAGTTGATTTTAGGTTAGAATTGCTAAAAGTTTTCTTGCAAGTTTAAGACTTCTGCCACATTTTATAGTTTTTACTACATTGTTTTTATAACATTTTCACTCAAATTATCACAAATTTATATTTACTTCGTTTGCAATTTCTACGAAATTCGTCGTTTGTATAATGGCAGAATTATAAGGTAGGGCCGACTCGGAGAGGAATGAAGTAGAAAGCAGAATAAAGCGGGCTAGATGTCAAAATCAGCTGTTCATCTCAAGTTTCTTTATGTTTATGTTTTGCTAAACCTAAAATCAACTAGGTTAACATTTTTACAGGTTGTTTTTTGCCCATTTAAGACTTTTTTCACATTTTATAGTTGTTATTACACTGTTTGCAACTTGGAAACATAAAATATTTTCTTCATTTGCAATTCCTAGGAAATTCGTCGTTTTGACAACTAACCAAACTTTTCATTATCCACTATTCGTTGACGCGTGAGGACACTGAGCCAACCGACCCTACCTTATAATTCTGCCATGGTTGCGCTCAATCAAGGTTGATTTCTAAGGTTGTCGCAGGGCTGATCGCATTCTCTTCTCAGTACCCATAATTGTCAAAACTAGCCAATTTTGCGAATGACTACTAAAGAAAAACGGATGATAATAGAGAGCACTTGCAGATTTTCTATGAGGTGTCAACTTCGAATTGACAATTATGGGTACTCGCTGTCTCCCTTGCGACAACCTTATAAATCAACCTTGCGCTCAATGTTGAAAAATTTGTGTTATAATTTGGATATGAAAGGAGGATGATTGGAGGATAAAAGGAGGATTCAAGGCGAAGAAGAAGGTTCGGAGTTTTTTGAAATTTTTGGCTTAAAAAGAAGGATGATCCTCCCAAAAGAAGAATAGATGGGATAGTAACCAAAAAAAAAAACATTATGGTTGTGATAATGGTTATAGACAACCAAAACAATATTATTGTTGACATAATGGTTATGCGTTTTTTTCTTATAGTAAATCATACATTTTGTAACCTTTTTGCCTTCTCTAATGAAAATAATTGTTATTTTGAGTCCCTGATTTTAATGGAAGATTTCTTTACTTTTTCCCAAAAGCTTAAAACTTTAGAAGTTATAGGCAATTTTTTGGAGCAAAATTTGTATGGGTAAAATGCAAGAAAATTTCCAAAAGTTCAAAATGCTAAAATGCAAAACAAATTCAGAGTGAAAACGAAGACTTTTTCAAATCCATCAAAATTATGGCCTTGTTTTTCTCGCGTATGAAACTATTTCTTGATATAAAATAATTATGCGTACCAAATTTTATTGATCTGGTATAATTTATTGGGGAAATATACCAGATTACCGATTTCGGTTGTTTGGGAGTTAGGCTTATGAGATGGTCGATTTGGTTTATTTTTACATCGACTATTTTTTGCTATAAAATAATTATGGTTACCAGATTTTATTGATCTGGAATAATTTTTTTTTGGAAATATATCAGATTACCGAAGAATCTTTTGGTACTTAAATCATTCAAATCGGGTTCAGGGCCGTTTACATCACTCATTGGCTCTCACGTGAAAGTGGAACGTACAATGCCACAAGCGCTTTATATCTATAATAGTACAGAAGATAAGTCCGTAAGATATTTGTAATTTATTGGAACATCCTTTTTTAATTCGACTAAAAAAGCACATTTGACAATATCGAAAACTACGAACAGAATTTGTGAAATGGTGTTGTGAATTTTCGGAATAAGCGACCGATTTAACAAAGGCACTGAGTAGTGCTAGCTGTGGACGAAAAAAAAAAGAAACTTAATATTTGTAAATTAATGTTAAAAACGCACGAAAAACAAGTGTAAATTACATGCGTAAATTGTACAATTTTTTGAAATTAGAAATAAGACCTTTACCTCAAACATCAAGGTTTGTTATACCAACTACAATTATAATCCATCATCTAATCATAATTACCATGATGTTATTTTTTTTTTATTAATTTTGTTGTAATTTTTTTTATAGCCGTCTCTCTCCAGGGATTATAGAACCACAACATACATACATAGTATGCGTGCTATAACCGATTTCTATGCAAATATTAGCCGCTGCTAAAATTTTCCTATCATGCACGCAATACGAAGTAATAACAAAGGTAGCAGTTAATTAGTATGTCTCGTCTGGACGCCTGAACCTGTCAATTGTTTAAATAACAAAACAAAAAAAAAAAAACCGAATTTTATAGTTAGTAGCCAACGATAAAGTTAGAGGCAACATATTAGATTGCTATATTTTTAAGGAATGCATTCCTTTTCAATTTAATTTTTAAGGTATTTTCAGTTTAATGAAAAGTTAGGAAAGCCTCTGCCAGAAGTTCATTAAACCCATTCGTAAAGGTTATTGATCTTTGCACGGAAACATTTAAGTTTAATATGTATAGATACGTCAGCAAAGTGGACACGAACATTGAGGTGGACAACTATTGAGCAATACTCTGTGAAAAAAAACTATAGTAGTTTGGTGGTAACCGCCAGCTGATGAATTTGAAGGATTGTGCTGCAACATGTCAACAAAGATTCTTTTAAAATACTGTTCTATTTCTTTTAGTTGCGTTTTTAAACGGATACTATAATCAGTTACATTTAATTGTGTGTAATGCTACGTTGTAATTACGTTGATGAAAGCACTACTAATATATGCGAAAAAGTATTTATAACGCCCTACCATGTTAATCAGAATTATTTTAACTCAATAACACCAATTTTGGATTACGATTAGTAGTAATAGTTCGTGCCACACACAATTAATGGTGTTTTTTTTTTTGCTTTTTATACATAGCATAGCATACAATATGGATACGTATTTTGCATTAACGCTTCTAGGTTTATTTTTTATTATTAAAATAGGTTAATGATTTGTTCTCACTTCCTTAACGGTCGGTCCCTCTACCACAGCACCAATTTCCAGTCATATCATTTACTGCGGATAAACCAAAACATTGTGTAAAGTGGTCATTCATTTAGAGCGGATACTAAGTAATATACGTATGTAAGTAGCTAATATTCGAGTACTGTTTATTTACTCTTTATTGCGTTGATGTAAGGAAAAAACCACGTCGAAATGAAAGCAAGGACATGAACTCGTTTATGAAAGTTCACATATGTATGTATGTATTTGCATGTCGAATAGAAAATACATTTATAAAAAAAAAACAATGTATATTTTTTTGCTCCAGTTCTTTGACTTTATGTTTAATATAGTATTTATTTATTTATTTATTTATTTGTTTATTTGTTTACTAACTATTAACACTTTTGTTTAACAGTCATTATATACATAAAATTGTAAAATGAATTAGTTTGTTGCAAACACAAAATAAAATTTTTAAACAATTTCTAATACAGATTGCTTAAACGCCCTTTTGTTCTGATTGAAATCTATTACAGCATTTACAGAATTAAACGCAGAGCACTACGCACCACTACGAAATTTGAAATATTTTTTTAACGGCCAGTTTAAGCAATAGATAGTGTTTTGCGAATTTGGTCATCTATGCACAACAACAATAGTGAGCAAAAGTGAAGTCTTTTCAAATAACGGTACATTGTTTATTGCTTAATATCACTTTTGATGCTATTTCATATTTATAACGCCATTTGCAATTATTCCACAACTGCAACTTCTGCTGCGTTTGAAGTGCAGAGATTAATAAAATTGTGTATTCAGTTTTCAAAACCTTAACAATAGAAACAAATTTAGACTGGAATGCCTCGTGCAACTCAGCTTACATGCGAAAAAATTGGAAAAATAAAAATTCTTAAAGAAGAAGGCTTTGGATTTCGAGAAATCGGGAGTTAACAATCCTCAAAATGACGGCAAAACAAAATGTTCCTTACTTACTTACTTAGTTGGTCGTAACAACCCGTGTCCGGGTTTCAACCGACCTCATCAGCTCTCGCCAGGCGCCTCTGCTTTGCGCGCGCCTTCTCCAATCGGATACACCAAGTGCGGTTAGGGCTTCCTCACCCTGGTCCATCCATCGGAGGCATGGTCTCCCTCGTCGTCGTTGACCAGCGACCCTCGCCTCGAGCACCTTTTTCGCTGGAGCTTCGTCGTTCATACGATGGACATGACCCAGCCAGCGTAGTCGCTGCACAGTTATACGCCGAACTACGTCAATGTCATCGTAGAGCTCATACAGCTCGTGGTTCATTCGGATGCGATAGTCATCGCCGACTCGAACAGGACCGACTCGAACAGGACCAAAGATTTTGCGAAGAACTTTTCTCTCGAACACCCCCAGAGCGGCTGCGTCAGTTTGCGAAACTACACATGCCTCAGCGCCATAAAGCAGCACAGGTAGAACGAGCGTCTTGTAGAGTGTTAGTTTTGTCGATCGAGAGAGGGCTCTGGAACTTAGTTGCTTTCTGAGCCCGTAGTAGCACCTATTAGCAATTATTGTTCTTCGCTTTATCTCCAGGCTGATTTCGTTTTTGGTATTAATGGCGGTGCCAAGGTAAACGAACTCCTTGACTACTTCAAAGTTATAGCTGCCCGAAACAAAATGTTCGGGCCAAAAAAAAAAATAAAATCCTCTAACCGCGATCAGAGGAAAATAGTCCGAGATGCGAGCAACACTACACACAGTTTAAAAGAGTTGCGGAGTGTTGTTGCTGAAGAAGTTTCCCGAACACCGGTATGGAGAGTGCTACATCAGCGTAAACAAATCCGCTGTGAACTTATGAAGTGTGTTCCTGCTCTTACTAGCAAACATAAGAGAACGAGCTTGATATTGGCAAGACGGAACATTGGAACAAATTGACCACCAGTCAGCTTTTCAATAATTATTTAAAAAAGGCTCCCACGTTGAGGGTTAATTTTTACATGTCATTTTACCGATGAGAAAAATGGAATCTTGATGGCCAGGATGGATTTTGGCATTATTAGTACGACATACGCCGCGAACCACTTCCGTTTTCATAAAGAAGTGTTCGTGGAGATAATGTGATGGTGTGGGGTGCTTTTTCTGAAATTGAAAGTTCAAGCATGAAGAGCGCTGACTACACTCGTGTACTGGAGAGCAGTTTGACTCCACTTTTGGAGAAAAAGGGACAGACACAACTAGTTTTCCAGCAAGATAATGAGGCAATCCATGTAAATTGAGATGGTTTCAGGCCAATAACATTGATTTATTGGAGTGGCCGGTGGACTCTTCAGATTGTAATCCCATTAAAATAACAGACATTTTGGCAACGTGGAAGAACGGAAATCAGTTATTCTCAAAGAATGGAGCAAAATTGATTCAAATACATAAAAAAAATGAATTGCAAGTATGCCAAATCGCATTTTCAATATTATTGAAGCTTTTGGAGTAGTATTTAATATTTTTTTGTTTAAATTCAATAAAAATCGTTTTTATTCAAAATTTTGTAACGGCGTTATAAATATAAAACAGCATCAAAAGTGATATTCAGCAATACCGCAAAACAAATACAAAACACAAATACAAATTCGCAAAACATTATCTATTGCTTAAACTGGCCGTTACAAAAATATTTCAAATTTCGTGGTGGCGTTATACAGGGTGTCCCGAAATTGAGTGCAACTATTTACGAAGCTGAAAGATTATGTCGAGCTGAACAAAAAATTGTTTGGGATGGGGGTCTATTTTTACATTCTTAGGAGCCACAGGGTTAATTAATATTTCACGACTTTGATTCACGTTATTGTTTCTAGCAGAAAAACTATCTTGCATAACTTATTTTGATAGCTCATTTTAAAGGCAATAAAATCACCTTTCCAGTGGAATATCAACAAACCTCACCAACTTAACCGTTACCGAGCTGTGATCGTGTGAAGATGAAATCAATCGGTTGAAACTACCAAATTTCAACTTTGAGTGCAAATTTCTCAGAATTTCGCGTAATAAATGAATTTTTTTTTTTTAGATTAATTTTGTAATTTATTCAATTTTCTTTTCAATGACACCAAAAACAGAAACATATCTTTAAAAATAAAAAAGTTGGCTGTGCGAAAAAAATTATACTTATTAGAAAACAATAATATATCTACTGCATAACTAATTGTACTCGTAATGTCATTATTTATCATTATTTTCAAATAAGTATAATTTTTTTAGTACAGCCAACTTTTTTATTTTTAAAGATATGTTTATGTTTTTGGTGTCATTGAAAAGAAAATAAAATAAATTACAAAATTGCTCTAAAAAAATTTCATTTATTACGCAAAATTCTGAGAAATTTGCACTCAAAATTGAAATTTGGTAGTTTCAACCGATTGATTTCATCTTCACATGATCACAGCTCGGTAACGGTTGAATTGGTGGGGTTTGTTGGTATACCGTTGGAAAGTTGATTTCATTGTCTTTAAAGTGAGCTATCAAAATAAGTTTTATGTAAGTTAGTTTTTATGCTAGAAACAATAACGTAAACCAAAGCCGTTAAATATTAATTAACCCTGTAGCTCCTAAGAATATGACAATAGATCCCCTCCTCCCGTACGATTTTTTGCTCAGGTCGACATAACTTTTCAGCTCCGTAAATAGTTGCACTCAATTGCGGGACACCCTGTATATATGTAACATACCTTATTATAGATAGGGTCGCTTCGGTCATAGTTAGTCCTATGATGCGGAGCATAAAAGAAATCCCTTTGCCTAAAATGTCTTTCAGGCGCATATATTTTGAACAGTTCTAGAAGTGGCGCACAATTAATATGGCACATTATAACGTCGCGAACAAAAACTATGAGGAAATACTTTCGCCTCGACTCTAAAGTACTCAGACCTAAAAGAGCATATCTCGAAAAATAATTTGGCATAAAGCCCCAATGGAGTTTTCTTATAGCTAATCGTGTAAAACGTTTTTGTATTTTTTCCAGTCTTACGCAGTGTATTTCATAAAATGGACCCCAAACCACACATCCATACTCTAAAAGAGATCTTATAAGAGAAATAAACAGAGTTTTAAGCGTATATGGATCATTGAGTTTCTTTGTGTTGCGTCTTAGAAATCCCATCATTGCATTAGCCTTGCAGATAATAGTATTGTAATGGCTAGCGAAAGTAATTTTTCTATCATATAACACTCCTGGGTCTAATTTAGAATCATCTCTTTAGAGATCATTGTTTGTTATTGAGTAGTTAGAAAATGATGGTGTCAGCTTCATATAGAATGACATAATGTTGCATTTTTTGATATTTAAATGTAAGTTATTTACTGAACACCAATTTTGAAAGTTATTTAAATCAGACTGCAAGAGCAAATGATCTGAATTAGATTGGACAACCTTAAATATCTAGCTTTACATCATCAGTATACATTAGGCACTTCGAGTGATTTAAAAAGTTCGGAAGATCATTAATAAATAAATCAAACAGGAGCGGACCATGGTGGCTTTCTTGGGGTACGCCGTAAAAGTTAGTTGCGGCTTTTGAAAATGTATTCCCTATACGGACAGATTGGGATAGACCTACGAGATAGTCCTCCAGCCAGCATAACAAGTACGAATGAAATCCCATAAGGCTAAGCTTTCTTACTAGGATTGAGTGCTGAACCCTATCGAAGGCTTTAACAAAATCACTGAAGATGACATAAATTTGGTTGCCATTTTCCATTTCGTTTTTAATGAAATGAGCAAATAATGTTAGATTTGTGGATGTCGACTTCGCAGAAACAAAGCCATGCTGATATTCCGATATAGAGTTTTTAACAGCTTGCTATATATGTCTTTTAAGTAATGACTCAAACAATTTTGGGATTAAAGGAAGTTTAGAAAATGGCCGATATTTGGAAACATTTTGTCTAGAACCAGATTTATAGATTGGAATTATAACAGAGTGTTTCCATATATCCACAAAAATATATCACTTTTTAAGTGACATATTAATAATAAGTGCTAGAGGTCGGGCTAAAGAACTTGCACAATTTTTAAGAAATATTGGAGGGATATTGTCGGCGCCAATACTTTTGTTAATATCAAGGGACAATAACCCTTGTAAAACATCTCCGTCAGAAAAAAACAAGGAACCCATATCTGTGATAGGGTCACCATTGTAGTGCGGTATGTTGCCAGTCAGGTCACCATTCTCAAAGATAAAACTAGATTGGAAAAAATCAGGAAACAAGTTGCAAATGTATTCTGTGTTATTCGATATTTTATCATTAAAAGACATGTTTTTGCGCATTTCTTTTGTATTTCGCTTTTTGTTTACAAAATTCCAGAAAGTCTTGGGATTGCATCTTATATCTAACTCGATTTCAGATACATACCTCCTGAAAAGAGAATTCTTGAGAGAATTAAATAACTCTGGCGATAAGATATGTCAATTTTACTTTTCTTAAATAATTTATTCATTTGACTCTTAAATTTTGACAGATTTTTACTGTACCATTCCGGTTTCGAATTATTTTTGATTTTTTTAATTGGAACAAAACTAATGAAAGCTTCATTTATAACATTTATTAAAAACTCATAATTTTGTAACAGATTGTCACCAAAAACTGAACGCCAATTCAGACTAGATAAAAAGTTGGAAATTGCTATGTAGTCCGCCAGTTTAAAAGCAAACACAAAAGTATCTTCTTCTACGGCTTGTCTATCTATAGTTAGAAAATCTAATTTAACTAATAACGTTTTATGATGGATGAAAGCTATTATTAGACAAAGGGAATTCTACTTCAATACATATAGGATTAAATTCAAGATAGCATAAAATTAAATCCAAAATTTTATATAAAATATTTCTAACAGAATTTATTTGATGTAGCCCCAATGAAAAAATAGAGTCTATAAAATCTGAGTCCACGATATTGCTCATTGCATTAGGGATTATGCTCAAAAGCTCATCAGAATGACACCAGTTTACTTTGCCTAAATTAAAGTCACCTAGTACTAATGGGTATTCATTATGTTTAAGTCTATCAACGATATTGAGTATATTATTGAAATGCAACGAATAAATTTCACCAGAAGAGCAGGGCGGAATATAAGATAGAATTACATAGATACTTATAATCGACGATGAAGCAGGTTCACCACAAGATACTGGAACGTCAACTCGAACGCATAATCGAATTCCTCACAACGATAAGAAGTATGGACGGCTATTATGACTCCACCTCCTTGGGTTAAGCCGGTTGATGTTAAGCATCGATCCCTTCAAAAATCTTGAAATTGATCATCGAATATTTCGGATGTAAAGATATTATGATGCAACCAGGTCTCTGTTAAGGAAATAACATCATGAGTGCAATCAGCAAGATTCAGGATAAAATTTGTTGTCTTTGTACGTAAACCACCTGCATTTTGGTAGTATATTTCAAAAGTCTTCTGCATAGTAGGCATAACTCGTGCAGCATTTTCGGAGAACGTCGATAAAGAGGGATTCAAATGTGCAGACTCTGTATCGACGTGGGCATGACGTTTTTTGGAACACTATGAAATGGTTTCACACGTACCCCCGCAGGCCAAAAGTTTGAATTAAAAACAGATTTTGTCAGATTTGCTGGTATAGCTAGTTTGAAACTTATAAAATGCGAGTTTGGTCCATTTTCTTAGCTCAACTAAAGCAGGAGAATTCCGTCGAAGAAATATTAGTTTTAGAAGATACATATTTTATGATTGCTTCATAAGTAGTGGATGATCGAAGATTAGATATATGAAACCATTTACGCTTCCTAATGACGTCGATGTGTTCACCTTCATTTTCATTATTGCCAATAATCGCACTATTGTTACATCTCTAAAAAAATTTTTTTTTAAAAAAAATAAATGCATATTTTAATAAAGAAAATTTTAATATAAAAAGTTAAAAATTTAAAAAAACAAAAAAAAAGGTAACTTTTAGAATTCTCTTAAATAAAATATAAATGAAAATGAAACAATTTCGAAAATGCGCTCCTTATGATATCGACTATATGCTGTTAAAAATTACAACAACAAAATTACAATGAAATTTATGTCCCCAAAATGGATGCCAGCATACGTGGCTTTAAAATACCTTTCGTTTGATACCAAATTTGTATATATTTCTATGGAAAATAGTGAAATTGTGGCAAAAAAACGAAATTTTCGCTGATTTTAAAACGCCATTTTGAAACCGTAAACTATCGGTTGAGCACGTATAAAAAAATACGTCGACCTTAGATTTTTGTCCTCTATCACATATCCAAAAATTATTCAAATCGGTGAGTGACACCTGGACACCTTTCCTTGTTAGTCTTGGGAAAATGTCTTTTAAGCGGTTGAATACTGCTGGTGTTTTTGCGATACATTTCAAAAAATTTTTAGCAATGCCAAGTTTAATGTGGAGCAACGGCAACAAAATTTTCATTTCAGGAACAAGACTTTCGTGTAGCCTATTGTCTTTAGGCCATTTCCGTCCAATGCGACTATTCCAGTTATGCTGTTTGTACTGGTTTCTTCCTTTAATACCTTCTCCGTATCGTGAATCCCAATCGCACAAAAAAAAAATGGATATTTTGGACGGCCAGATGTTGTTAAGCCTGTAATCAATGAAACTATTTTGAGGTCGCAGCAAATGCGCCACTGGTGTTCGTTATATTTGACTACTTCCAGAATGTGTTTCAAATTATCGAAATTTTCACTAATGTCAGTGATATACGCAATCGGAACAGAAGGCATTCTATTTGTCTTGTGCAAAAGCACAACTTTTAAGTTGATTAGTGAACTATCGATGAATAAACGTCAATTATCTTTTTTATAGGTTAACCCTATCGTCTCCATTAACTTTTCAATATCGTTGCAATAAGCGAAGCAGCGGCGGTTGTAGTACTGATATCTGTTTGAAGATCAATACTTCGGTATGTTGGTACTGGAACGAATTCTGAGTGCAGTAATGGTAATTGGGCACTTGACACTGCTACATAAGTTTTAATCTTTGCTTTCCTTCAATTCAAAGTTTTATGGTAGTTGATACATCCATAGCAATTTTCTTCTTGATGTGGGCTGTTGTCTAACCACATCATTGGTATACCAAAAGGCATAGCCTTCTTCTTTTCACTTTTCCATTGCATAAGAGTTGAATAGCAATTAAAGCAAACTTTTTTAGGGGCATAGTTTTCGTCAGTGATAAACTCTTGCGAGAAATATTGTTTATAGGCCTCCAAAAAAAAAAAAATCACTCGCATTGCCACATTTTTCATCGCTTGCTATGAAACGTCCACAAACATTACAAAAATGGTCCATTTTACATTTTGGTTCCGACATTTTTAATACAATATATATTATACAATGTTTTCTTTGTTGTTTTTATGAAACCGATGCACTTAACTTAAATCAATCACAAAATGAAATAAGTTCCAAAAAGTTAATAGTGAATTTTATCACGACCGAGCGAAAATTAAAAGACATCAGCTGCGGCTGAGTTTCGAGTCTTAACTGAATCTTTATTTTTGAAATTAGTTCGCTTGTACGAAATAAAAAAACAATTGGTACCTGTGCAATTGTGGTGGTTGAAAACAAAAAGTTGTTTTACTAATTCCTAATTCTTGGAACTTCCCTTTTTAATTACTTCTACCTCAATCGCTATTTATTTAATGGTTTTGGGATTTTTAACGCAAATTATCGACTAAGACCATTTTATTTTGAAATGAAATTTATTGAAAAAACTGAGAAGCATATTATAGATCAAACCGAAAGCAAAAAAGGCTTAGTTTTGTGGAAAATATTTTCAAAAAGCATGAAAAAACATTATTTTTCGAACATTTTGCTTCATAAGCACCACAAAAAATTTTAATTGTTGCACAGGTCTCTAGCAATAATTTGGCTTTTACAGATTGAAAAAATATCAATTAGTCGACAAGTTATAGCCAAAAAACCATATAAACAATATGCTGAAAATCGGCATTTGACTGCAAAGTTCGAAGGTCGATTAAAAAAAAAATTCGAACTAACATAAACAAACGCCGCGATACGGGTCTTCTAATTTAGCCTTTATTTTCACCCCTCACTCTCAGAATCGACCTAACTTTTGCTAACCTGAATTTGTTCCACAGTGTTATTGTTTACAATGGGCGCATTCAGCCTAGTCAACTGTTGTGAATTATTATGGTAGCGATACTTTAGTGAGCGATGTTTTTCTCTGAATGTGTTGTTACTCTAAGCGTCAGAAAAGTTGTCAAAGTTTAGAATTTAGAGTCAAAGTTTAACCCTAACTTTACTTAAAAAAAGAAGAGATTAATTTATCTCATTATTTCTCTAGTCATTCTCTAACGCTCAGTACATTTTAAGCTTTCAGGTGTGTGTATGTTTTCGCATTGATCAATCGTGTTGTTATTCAAGGCGTTCTTAGAAAAAAAACATAAACTTGTAACTACATTTTTTTGAGTTGTACCAGTTAAAGGTTAAAGCACTCAACAGTTGAGTTCAGTAGCAGGATTCCCAAACAGTTAACGATATTTATAGTTGTCGTTATCGGTCATTGTGCATGCACAGTTTCATAGTAAATGACAGTTTTCGCTAGTTAACTACAACTACAATCGTCGTTAAGGCGTTTGGGAATCCCACAACAGGTAGCATAGAATTTTTTCGCTCGATTAAATGGCGTCCGCTACCTGTAGCAGAATTCCCAAACAGTTAACGATAATCGTAGTTGTCGTTATCGGTCATTGTGCATGCACAGTTTCATAGTAAATGACAGTTTTCGCTAACTTACGTCGCTTAACTACAGCGACAATCGTCGTTAAGGCGTTTGGGAATCCCGCAACTGATCAGTTTTAGTGAGCGCTCAAATAATTGCACCATCCAGCGAATTTTTACACAACTGTTGCCAACTGTTGACTACGCTGAATGCGCCCAATATATATATTATATGAAACCGTGGTATAGTTAGTACGATCACCAACGGCATTATTAGAAACATCAGCTGAATTCAACAAATTACGACTTGGCCCACTGTCATTGGAGCGAATGTTAACATTAGCAGGTTCATAACCTATGACTAGTTCAATATCTCTTGAGTTATTTTTATTAATAGCACCCACTTTAGAAGAGAGAACATTTTCAATAACGTCAGACGCAACAACCGAACCACAAGAATCAGCGACAGCAGTAATATCAGTAAGCATTAGTACGTAGGGTGCCTTTTATATTTCGGGATTTGGCAACACTGGTGTTGCAATCTGTCAACTGAAAGCTCTATCGCAAAGTTTGACATTTGTTGGCTTATACGTACTCAGAAGGTTTTGACATACGAGCGCTATTTGTGTTGTTTATAGTAACTTAAAAGATTCATCTCGGTCTAAAAATGGAATTAAATCGTGAACATTTTCGTGCGATTATTTTTTACAACTTTCGACGTGAATTAACACAGCAACAGTGCATGGATGAACTTAATTCAATTTTTGGCGATGAAGCTCCATCAAGGACCAGTGTTTATCGATGATATGGTGAATTCAATCGTGGTCGTAGTTCACTCCAAGACGAATTTCGTGAAGGTCGTCCGAAATCAGCTGTTGTTCCGAAAACCATTGATGCTGTGCGCGAACTAATATTGCAAGATCGTCATGTTACCTATCGTGAGATTGAGGCAACCTTAGGCATAAGTGGGACCAGCATACATTCAATATTGCATAAACATTTGACTGTCAAAAAAATTTGTTCGCGTTGGATCCCACACAATTTGTCAATCGCTCAAAAAAAGGCTCGTGTCGATTGGTCGAAGGAAATGCTCAAAAAATACGATCGCGGTGCTTCGAAACACGTCTATGACATCGTGACAGGTGATGAATCGTGGATTTACGCGTATGAGCCCGAAAGTAAACAGCAGTCGACTGTATGGGTGTTTCAAGATGAGCCAAATCCAACAAAAGTTGTTCGCGCACGAAGCACTTCCAAGCAAATGGTCGCCTGTTTTTTCGGAAAATATGGACATGTCGCAACCGTACCACTAGAACAACGCAGAACAGTCAACTCTGAGTGGTACACAACCATTTGTTTGCCAGTTGTCTTCCAAGAAATCAGGAAAACCAACCGCCGAAGACGGATCACTCTTCACCACGACAATGCGAGCTCTCACACATCGGCTCAAACAACTGCATTTTTGAGCACCCAAAACATCGATTTGATGAGTCATCCGCCGTATAGTCCTGACTTGGCACCGAATGACTTCTTTTTATTCCCAACCGTGAAGAATAAACTGAGAATGAACGCAAGAATGCGGTTGCGGCATTCAGAATGCATGTTTTGGAGATACCTCAATCAGAGTGGTAAAAGTGCTTCGACAATTGGTTCAAACGCATGCAAAAGTGTATAGATCTTAATGGAGAATATTTTGAAAAACAATAAAGTGATTTTCGATGATTAATATTTGTTTTTGTTCTCTAATCCCGAAATATAAAAGGCACCCCTCGTATTAGTATTATATTATTAGTTATACAGGGTATCCCAGACTTAGAGGACAATACGAGACGAGCAAAAAATCGTATGAGTCGGGATGGTCGCAAATGCTCCCTAGGGAGGTAGGAGGGAAAAAAAATAGGTGTCATTACGTTTTAGTCCATAAGTAACATACCTCCACACCGATTACCAACATTAATAACTTTTTAAAAAGGAAATCAAGTTACCTTTAAGTTATTAGAGCAAAGTTTTGCCATAAATCACAACTAATAACGTTTTGAGCACTTAAAATAAAAAAAAAAAGAAATAAAAAAAAAATTTTAAAAATAAGCTTTTATACGTATTTAAATCCAAAACGTGAACTAAAAAGAAAAAATAAATTTCAGTGATATTTGTCATATATGTATACGAGTATAGTAGGTATATTCTAGATTCAGAAGAACCTCTCTCTTGGTTACCCATCATCATAATAAACGTATATACATATATTTAGAAATTTTCAAAATGTAAAATATACAAGTTTACTACACAATATCAGTGGAATTGAATCTTTTAGTAGGCTTATCTGTATATAGACTGCGATCCATTATACAGGCTTACAGCACAATATCAGTGCCTTAAGCTTATAAAATCTAAATGTATTTTACATTTTGAAAATTTCTAAATTTATATACGTCCCTAGATCTTACCAATTTAAGTACGCTTTTATTATGATGATGGGTAACCAAGAGAGAGGTTCTTATGAATCTAGAATATACCTACTATATGCATTTATGATAAATGTCAGTGAAATTTATTTTTTCTAAAATAAAACGTGAACTAAAAACGTTTTGGTTTTAAATAAAAGTTTATTTTTAAAAAATTTTTTTTATATTTTTGTACTTTTTTTACTTTTTAGTCTTAAAGGTTTATTATGAACATCATTTATTTTGAAAGCCTTAATATAGCATTTTAATTTTTTAGACTATTAACCTTAACAGTACATATTAACATTATTTATATTATTTGCATTATTTATTGCATTATATACTTCATTATGATATAGCTTTTTTATTGATTTGTGGGTGGTAATAGGAGGTGTGGCCAAATTTAAACCCCTATCTCCTACTTGATGTAAATGTGCTGCCAAATTTTCAGCTGAATCGGCCTAGTAGTTTTGGAGATATATCATTTTTATTGGTTTGTGAGCGGTAAAAGAGGGTGTGGCAACATTTTTTTCTAACCCATGCAATACTTGAAGGACATTTACTGCCAAAATTTCAGCTGAAACAGCCGGTAGTGGCAAAATTTTTTTCATAATATTGCATTGTGACCGGGCTTAACCATGTATGCTAAATTTCATCTTAATCGGAGACCCACAAGTTGTCGAAAAATTGCTTGCAAGATTTGCGGACATACATATATACGAGCGAAGCAAGTTAAATAAAAGCTTATAATAAATATGCCCAAACTGTAAATAAAAAACCGTGATGACTTCTTGAACAACCCATTTTATTCTTTCAAATTTTGATGTGCCTTCACGGGTTTTAATAAAAAAATAGTACTGAAAATTTTCTATCGAATTTAGACTCCCTCAATCATCATTTGTTTGTTATCCAACAGCTAATTCAGATTGTTATGATTTTGAATTAATGATCGACATCGTTGAGTGCGTTACATGAAATTCACATTAACACATTTATCGCTCAGATGTGCATTGAATCGTACGAATGATTTGTTTGTCACACTGTTAACTTTTGCGACTTTCACTCCATACCTTTGCAGAAATTCATAAATGAACAACCATTTTGAGTATTATGTTCTACTGTTATTGCTATTGTTTTTGCCTATTAAAACTAGTTTCACTCGCAATTTTGCAAAACAATGCAAAAAAATAGAAAATTTTCTGCGATAAAACTCTACAAGACGCTCGTCCTACCTGTGCTGCTGTATGGCGCTGAAGCATGGGTAGTTTCGCGAACTGACGCAGCTGCTCTGGGGGTGTTCGAGAGAAAAGTTCTTCGCAAAATCTTTGGTCCTGTTCGAGTCGGCGATGACTATCGCATCCGAATGAACCACGAGCTGTATGAGCTCTACGAAGACATTGACGTAGTTCGGCGTATAACTGTGCAGCGACTACGCTGGCTGGGTCATGTCCATCGTATGGACGACGAAGCTCCAGCGAAAAAGGTGCTCGAGGCGAGGGTCGATGGTCAACGACGACGAGAGAGACCATGCCTCCAATGGATGGACCAGGCTGAGAAAGCCCTAACCGCACTTGGTGTATCCGATTGGAGAAGGCACACGCAAAGCAGAGGCGCCTGGCAAGAGCTGATAAGGTCGGCCGAAACCTGGACATGGGTTGTTACGGCCACCTAAGTAAGTAAGTAAAAAACAATTTTTTCATGGAACGAAATAACTTTATTCTGTAATGTATTGCCCATTTTAAGCAATGAACTTTTGCCATCTTTCAGGCAGCATCATAATTCCACGTTCATAAAACTTCTGGTTTTTATCAGCAAAAGACTGAACCAGTATTATTGAAATTTTTACCATTCAAGCAGTTTTGCAAAGATCGAAATAAAAAGTAATCAGATGGTGCAAGGTCAGCACTATATGGTGGATGTGGCAAAACATCCCAACCAAGCTCCAAAAATTTTTGCCGAGTGACCAAAGATGTGTGTGGCCTTGCACTGTCATGGTGGAATACAACACCTTTTCGATTTGTCAATTCGGGCCGCTTTTCTTCAACTGCATTGTTCAATTTTGTTAGTTGTTCAATGTAGACATCTGAATTGGTCGATCGTTCGGTTGGGTGGTAAAAGTTCAAAGTAGACAATTCCTTTGTAATCCCACCAAACTGATAGCATAACTTTCTTTTGATGAATATCAGCTTTTAATGTTGTGTGAGCTGGTTCACCTGGCTTGCTCCACGATCTTTTCCGATGGACATTGTTGTAAACAACCCATTTATCACCACCAGTTATCAATCGTTTTAAAAAGGGATCATTTTCATTACGTTTCTTTAACAAATCGCAGCTGTTAATGCGTTGTGTTAAATGATTTTCTTTCAGTGCATGAGGACCCCATATATCGAGTTTTCGTACATAGCAAAGTTGTTTTAAGCGATTTTCAATGCATGTATGTGATACATGAAGCTTCTCTGCAATCTCACGTGTTGTACTGTGACGATCCGAATCGATTATTGCTTTGATTTGGTCGTCATCAACTTCAACTGGACGACCAGAGCGAGTGAAAAATCACCAGAACGAACCAATTTTGACACTGCCGTTCTTTTAAAGCTTCGTCACCATAAACAGCACATAACTTTTTGTGAGCTTGCGATGCGTTTTTCCTTTCCGAAAATAAAAAAGCAAAATATGACGAAAATGTTCGTTTTGATTTTCCATTTTTCGACAGACGCCAAACAAAAACTGCACAACCGATCAAAAAAATTTTTTTACTGATTGACAGTTGAAGTACCAACTGAAACAAAAACTGCACAACCGATCAAAAAAATTTTTTTACTGATTGACAGTTGAAGTACCAACTATCAAGTAACAAAATGTGTTTGACATTTCGATTACGTCAGCAAACCTAAAAATTCAACTAAAGCCATCTATGAGTGAAATCCGCAATTACTTAGTTGCCAACCAATACTCGTATATACATAAATAGAAATAAAAAAAAAAATATTGTTTTGGTTAACCTCTTCTTTAAGCCATTCTAAAGGAGTGTTTATAGCAGGCCTCTTTAAAGCAAGGAGAGCGGAAGGCCTGGACAATTTAACCATTTCATATTAAAAGGTATATGGGCTTGGATATGAGTAGGGTAGGCCTCCGACATCCATTTCAAGGCCTGCTAGTAGCCCTTCAGAGGCCTGCCAATGCTTACTGGGAAGCTTGAATTTGAAACATACCTATGCACACAAAATGAAGGAAAAATGTTTAAATAAGTGGTATGTTTAAACATGATGGTTGATAATGTAGTTATATAAATAATACATTTAAGGATTTTGTATCGGCGGTACTCAGAAACAACACTTCTTCCTGCTCAACCCAAAAATTATAAAAATTTAAGTCTTGCACGAAATGAACGAAATATCGAATATAACATATTGGAGTCGGGTATGGATAACTAATAGACTTTAACTTTAAGAACTATATAAAAAGAATTCTTGTTAAAAGTGAGTACGAATAACCATTTATTAAATGTAAAAAATTCAGTAGAAAATTTTAGTGAGATAGTTTTTTTTTACTTCATATGAAAACAGAACTGCCAGTCAAAAAACTCCAAGTGAGATGATCGCTTTCGTTTTACAAAATACTGCCATTAAGCAAAAACGAACAATATACTTAATAGGTAGTATATATTTACCATTGATGTAGATCCCATAGCGAATGATATGGCGTATGTCGATACGATGAAACTATTGGCACAGCCACTTCATACTCCACATGAATATCTGTCGGTGGGGGTGCTCTATCCAAGGAGGGATTCGAATTTGAAACACTACGTTTTCGCAAAAATACATTTGGAGTCACATTTCCGTTAGTTGTCGCCTGATGTTGAACATAGGCTGAATTGTTCGGGTAACTATGATGTGTGACACTCTGCTCACTCATGCCAAACCAATTTTGTGTATTTGCATTGAACATTTTCGCGAAAATTAAGTACTTAAATCAAAACTAAATGTAATGCTTGAAGCGCGATAGTCGAGGAATTTAAGTAAATTTCTTTTAGTCGAAACACCTAATGCCAACGAACCTTGTAACGCGTATTCATCGAGTCTGTTTAGCGCGTTTGTTAGTCCGTTTTTGTTGAGGGTTGATTTCGAACTGACCACCAGTTCGGCATCCAAACCGGCCTCAAATAGAACATTTCTGCGGCAACAGAACGATGTTCGTGCTTTGATGCCGTAGCCACAACAAAAAAACCAGCTAGTTTTTTGTGTGTTGGTACTTTGGAATCTTATGTGTTTCCAGAGGTGTACCATGGTCACTTGTTCGTTGAAATGTAACCAATACAACTGAAATGAGGTTAAAGGAAGTGGGATTTAAGTGGCGAAATTGGCGGTCGTTGGTTGCAATGTTTTTGTTTGTGATTGGGTGGAGCGATGGTTTGAGAGGAGTTGTATGAAGTGGTTTGCGTGGTGAAGTTGTGCCGTGTATGGTCAAGACACGACAATGGCAAAATACATAGAATCGATTTATTTGTTAACTGTTTTACCCTTTCTAGGGTTGCCTAATACACATATTTTAATACTGTCATTAATGTGCGGAATGCGTATGTTTTGCTTAATGTTAGACACGAATTATTCTTGTACGCTCTGAAGCTATTTTATTTATATATTATTTGTAATATGAAAAAAAAAAATAGCTTTTTTATGTCTTTGATGGATATGGAGATGTTTAAACACAGGCAGTTGAACAAAATTTATTTATCTTCCCAATTAGCCATTCTGTAATAGTAGTGGTATTCAATTAACGCCGTATTTGTGATGTAAATAGCGTATATGCCGTAAGTTCATACAACTTACCACATATACGCAGTTTACATCACAAATACGTCGTTCATTGAATACCACTAGTGTTTGTTGAAGTAAGTTTACCTACAATCAGTGTTGCCATGAAAAAAAATGTTGAAATCGTTACCTTTGTACTCAACTCATCGGATTCTTGTCGAGTCCATTAAACTCGGAACAATGATAGCAAAGAGTTTTACGTTTATGCTATACATATGGAAAATTTGATTTTAAAATTGTGATAATTTTTTAAATGTGATGCTACGAATTTCACGAAATTCCTTAGCAATTTATAAGTTTTTGAATAGAGTTTTTCGAAAAAAAAAAATTTGTTTTTGAATTTAAGGGTGTTTTTTTTTTTAGAGATGTAGGGCTTTTTTTAAAAATAAAGAACAAAAAAATCACATTTAAAATGTAAGTGTCATGTCATATGTCATTACGTGTTTGAAAACAATTTCGGGCATATGGCTACCACACTTGTTCCATCATAGCCGAAATTGTTTCGATAATAACGCTCTGAATGTTGGCTTCGAAGTCATCAACTTTCTTACTTACTTAGGTAGCCATTACTTAGGTCTGTCTTGCGCGCGCCTTCTCCAGTCGGATACACCAAGCGCGGTTAGGACTTCCTAGGCCTGGGTCCATAGCTGCCACATAGAGTAATTTGTAGACTGCTCATTATGCTAAAGAATATAAGTGCAAAATTTGATTGGTATGTGCAAATTCATACCAACGGTGTAAAATAGTTTGGTTTAAAATTAAAGTGGCGGCCGTGGCGCAGTGGGTAGAGGGTGTGGCCCATACTCCAGAAAACCCTCATAATTTTTCTGTGCGGCCATCACCTCTCTGCAGACAATGGCAAACCTCAGAGAGTAAAAACTGCCATGAAAAGCTTCTTGAGAACATAAGCCGTTCGGAGTCGGCATTAAACATGCAGGTCCAGTTCTCGGTAATTTGTGTTCGAACATTTCATAACACACACAACACAATTGATCATAGAAGCTCGGTCAAAGCCCTTCTAAGGACTGAAATGGCCATTTCATTTTTTTTTTTAAAATTAAAGTGCCACGCCCCGTTCAATTCGAGCCAATTTTCTGGACTGCTAACTTCTCATTATTCCAAAAAATATGGAAAATTTTGAAAAAGTCGGACAAAGGCTATAGAAGGAGCTTTATTTCAATGTCAAGCCCCTGTCTAATTCCGCCCAATTTTTTAGGGCGACTAGGGGACTCACTGCTCATTATTTCAAAGAATATATTTGCAAAATTTGTTTGAAATTGGAAAAACGGTGTAAAAGGAGTCGATTAGAATTAAAATTCACACGCCCCTTGTCCAATCTCACCTACTTTTGTAAGCTTATAACTTCTCATTATACTAAAAAATATATGTGCGAAATTTGGTTTTAGTCGAACAAACAGTGTAGAGAGAGTTCGATTGGAGTTAATTTGACATTCCCCTTGTCCAATCCTACCCACTTTTGTAGGCTTAAAACTTCTCATTATGCTCAAGAATATATGCAAGAAAGTTGGTTGAAATCGAACAAACGGAGTAGATAGAGCTAGATTAGAAATAAAGTGCCACGCCCCCTGTCTAGTACCGCCCAATTTATTAAACTTACTCGTAACATTGCACAAATTACCAAGAATAATATGTGCAAAATTTTGTTGATGTCTAACACACGGTGTAGAAGAAAAGAAGAAGTTCGATTAAAAGTAAGATGCCACGCCCACTTTCCAAGTCTAAGGACTTAACATTAAACCATATGTGGATATAGAATATATGTGCAAAATTTGGTATGTGCTGGATAAGCGATGTGGGTGGAATTTGGAAAACGAAAGTTTTTCTATTTTGATGACGTCACTTTGTATGGGAGGTAGGAGTGGCTTTCATCCGATTTTACCAAATATCATAGAAATGGTTCATACTATATATCAAAGCTCATATGCAAAATTTCAAAATATTTTTTTAATTTTTGTGGATTTTTAAGCGATTTTACGTTTTAAATAAATCCAATTTGTGTGGGAGGTAGGCGTGGTTTTCATCCGATTTTTCCATATATCATAGCAATGGTCTACATTAAATATCAAAGCCTATGTGGAAAATTTTAATACCTTTCTTCAATTTGAGCCGCTTTTTAAGAGATTTACTATACGGAAGAGATTTAAGAGACGGTTACTATAAAGCCACTTTGTATGGGAGGTGGGCGTGGTTTTTATTCGATTTTTCCAAATTTCATAGTCAGGGCTTATATTGAAGATCAAAGATCAAAGTTTTAAGACATTTCTTTAATTTTTGTGGATTTGTAAGAGATTTTACCATAAAAATGAATTCACTCTGTATGGGAGGTAGGCTTGGTTTTCATCCGATTTGGCTCATTTTTGAACTTGATCTTAATTTTTTTAAAGAAGCTTATATTTTGAATTTCATCGCTATAGCTTTAAAAATACGGCTGTAATCGTGTCGACAGACGGACAAACGGAGAGACGTACAGACAGACGGACACACGGAAATCAACCCAGGAGGCGATGCTTTCCTTTCCTTGGTACTCAAAGGGTTAATATACCCCTTACGCAGTACGCGTTGGGGTATAAAAATTTGTCGAAAAACCTGTGTCGGGAATAATGCACTTTTCCCTTTCCGTACTCGCATCGAACCGCGTACAATTCTGCTGTAAGTTGAACATGCTACCATCGCAATATTGCCTCCCTTGTATCAAAGAGAAAAAAATAGGAACAAACCCGAAAGCAAGCATAGTAAACATCTTCCAATTTATTTCATAGGATTGATGACAAAAAAATTTACTGTTTATCCAAAATAATCATTAACCGATTATAACTCGGACTTTATTTATATAATCTATTCTCAATTTTTTCTTATAAAAAAAAGAACTATCAGCATAATTGTAAATATTTTTAATTAAAAAAAAGCACAAATTTTTAACTTCACAAAGGACCAGCAAACCTTTGCTTCGTGGTCAAAAGCACCTTATGCCTGACCTTATGCTACCGCGCATACTTGTTTATGTTTATTTTATCGTGCCAACACTGTTAAATATTTTGATGCGTTTTTCGGTACAAGACTTTGCATCGTATTTTATGTTGAATTTGCGACGATATTTCTCAGGAGTCCAAGTCTTAAAGAATTGCTAAACGAATCATTAACGATTTTTCTTCATCTTTGACGAAACATGCTGATTCGGCCATGCCTTCATTGACGAAAATCCTCTATAAAATTCCCAAATTCGTGCACGAACGCAATACAGAAATGTTGAGATTTTTCGTGCATAAATATATTTCTGAATCGTTGCAGAAGTTTCATCAACAAACAAGACAGAAATGAAAAAATTGTTTTCCATTTTCATAAATATATATTTTTTTATAAATATATATATAAATATATATTTATTTTACATGTTTTTGTCGATCAGATTATTTCCGATTTGTAATCTATGATATATATTAGTGATGCATTATTTGTTACTTTTAACGAAAAAATTACCCCGAAATATAAGCCTTTGTAGGGAAAAAATTAACGAACAAAGCAGAAAGGTTGAAGAATTTTTGACAAATTTTTTAATGAGCAAACATAAACCGGACGCGTTAAAAAATTTTCGACAAGAAATACAAGAGAGAAGAGTTATCGGTTATCGCGTGTTCTACAGTTTTCGTTGTTTCCTTGTTCTTTTTGTTTTTCTTAGGCCTTTTCCACACTTGGTCAACGCAATTCCAACGCAACTTCAACTTCAACAGCGAAAAAGTTGAAAGCAATGCAATTATAAACCGAATGCTTTCAGACTTGCTTCAAAAGTCGTGCTTCTTACACTAATTCAATACTTTACCCTTGCTCATTTATACTGCAAACTATTTCTTCTTCTTCTAGATTCTATTAATGAAAAAAGTAACTAATTAATTAACTTATTCATGTTGATTAATATATAGCATACGGCACTACAAATAATTGAATTCACAAAACAAACAAACTGATCCAACAAGTCGCCGATGAAAATTGCGGAAAGCCGCGTTGCGTTTAACAAGTTGAGGACGTGTCGAGAACTTGTTGTGTGCAAGTTGCTTAATCTGAAGGTTCCGGTATAAATGCACAACCTAGCAACTTGAGTTGGAATTGCGTTGAGCAAGTGTGGAAAAGGCCTTAATGTTGACGAAACCAATGCAGATGAGTTAAAGAATATTCTGCAAATCTGTTATTGACGAATACAAGTCAAACGCGTTAAAGAATATTCTGCAAGTCTGGCTTATGCAGCAAGTTTGTTGAATTGATTTAAAAGCAGAGTAGGTAGTCCGGTAACTCCGTTGATAATGGAAGAACTTGTAACTATTAGGCTGTGTGTTCAAATATCATAGCATGCGATTTTTTTTAATTTCGATATAAATGTGATGATATTTATATTATAATGATATTTATATAAGATATGATATTTATATGAAAATTCACGGATCTAAAAATAAAGCCAATTTTAAACTCAAAGTTGCATTCGTTAATATTGCAGCATGGGCTGTTTCCAAATCAATCAATGCAAGGCCTACTTCGAAAATTGCTTTCTGAATTTATCAAAACTCAATTTGAGAAATGCCTAAAAGTATGCAAATATTCTGAAAAAGCTACGTTCATATTCAAATTTTTAGACCGTAATGTACATTTAGAGCATTGAACGAAAGACTCAATTCAATGATAAAAGAGAGAAAAGAAAAATTGTAAAATTTAAGATAAGTATGAACATAGGTTCATTAATATAGGTTAAGTCCCTTGAGAGAAGCTCGGTCGAACTGTCAGAATGGATAAAAGGAAATCAAGAAAAAAAAAACTTGAATCTGTGCAATTTTTAGCTAACAGCTACTTTGACAGTTCGAGCAAAGGCGGAAAAAGAGTGATTTTCTCTCAAGTGACTTAACCTATATTAATGAATCTTGGTATGAACTACTCAAGTAAATATGTGTCCGTGGTCAAGTTAGTAGAACAGCCGACTATGGATACACAATCGTAGTGTGTTCAAATTCTCAGTGAGGCAAGCATATGAACAATTATTCTTATTAAATAGCCACTTTTTAGTTTTTATACAACTAGTGCGGCGAATTGCTGTGTTGTTGTTTGCATAAGAACCATTTCGTTACATTGGTCTTACCCCCCATCTAGCTCGCCGTATTGTTGTATACGCGGCTATAAGATTTCAGTTAAAAAAAATTAAAAAAATTGTCTGAAAAAGGAAGCAAAGCGATATTTTATCAAAATTGTCGCCTGTCGAATGTGTTACACATTCCAATTTTTGCCGAACATCGAAGTCAACGAAGTTATAACATGTCGCCACAGCCAAGCAGTTCATCAAAAATGCAAAGAACAATCATGGACTTTTGTTGGATATTTTATAAGATACGGTAGCACAGTATTTTATAATTTTGACATTCCAGGTCGGTGTGGTGAACTTCTTTACCCTACCTTATTATTGCATCATGTACGAACATAATCAGCTCACGAGGTAAGAGCTTTTTCAAAAATGTACAAGGTTGATTTATAAGGTTGTCGCAGAGCTGATCGCACTCTCTTCTCAGTACCAATAATTGTCAAAACCAACCAGTTTTGCGAATGACTACAAAAAAAAAAAACGGATGATAAAAGAAAGCACTTGCAGATTTTCTATGAGCTGTCAACTTCGATTTGACAATTATGGATACTCGCTCTCTCCCTTGCGACAATCTTATAAATCAACCTTGTATAAGCAAGGTTCATTAATATAGATTAAGTCACTTGAGAGAAGTTCGGTCGAACTATCAGAATGGATGAAAGGAAATCAAGAAAAATAAAAACCTGAATCTGTACATGATACAATGATAAGGTAGGGCCGCTTCGCTGAGTGCTCTCACGCGTCAACGAAGAGTGGATAATGAGAAGCATGATTCAATGATAAGGTAGGGCCGTTTCGCTGAGTGCTCTCACGCGTCAACGAAGAGTGGATAATGAGAAGCATGATTCAATGATAAGGTAGGGCCGTTTCTCTGAGTGCTCTCACGCGTCAACGAAGAGTGGATAATGAGAAGCAACATATATGTCAAAACGACGAATTTCATAGAAATTGCAAATGAAGAAAATATTTTATGTTTCCAAGTTGCAAACAGTGCGGTCGCGGGTGTTAAATTTGTGCTAATTTGAGTGAAAATATTATAAAAAAGTGTAATAAAAACTGTAAAATGTGAAAGAAGTCTAAAAATTGCAAAAAAAAACCTGTAAGTAGTTTTAACCTAAAAACAACTGCGAAACGTGAACATAAAGAAATTGGTGATGAACAGCTGATTTTGACACCAATCTCGCTTTATTCTGCTTTCTACTCCATTCCTTTCCGAGTCGACCCTACCTTATAATTCTGCCATGAATCTGTACAATTTTTAGCTAACAGCTACTTTGACTGCTCAAGCAAAGGCGAAAAAAAGAGTGCTTTTCTCTCAAGTGACTTAACCTATGTTAATGAACCTTGTTGTATACGTATATAAATTCTTCCGCTGCAAAAAAGCTTCCAGTCTGCAGGCAGACTCGGCAATGTCGCTTTGTTCGCTGGATTTCAAAATAATTACGTTGTGTTTGTACACCGAAAAGAATAAAATAAAGAAGCGACGCGTAGTTCTGTTATATTTGTTTACATTTGATACTTAAGAAACGCAGTGCTTTTAATTCATGTAAGCCATCATTGTTTTCATAGTTTGAATTTTAAAATTGTTTATTTTATAGTTATTTTTTTTACGGTAAATTTTGTCTAAAATGTTACTAGGTATAGCATTTATATTTAATTTAAATTTTGTTGATGTTAAATAAAAAAACAAGGGGGAAGAATATTTGCTTGCCGAAGAGCATCGCATAGTTAGATATTCATCTAGAAGTATGAATGCCTTTATAATCCGAAGATGAAGGTCGCCTGTGTTGGACAATTCTTGACATACAGTGTAAAATTTTAAGAGGTTTCATGAAAATGGGCAAAACTCTTATAAATGGTATAAACCATATAAGTTTATCACCTGTCAACATTTTTTATACTATGTTTTCAATACGATATTCATGAAAAAACTTGTAATCAATTCTAGAATATATATGGCACAGGGAATATAAATTTTGTAGTGACATTAATTAGCGGTTTCAGTACTAAATCTCATTTTTGGACTTAGCCTCGAGATTTGGCTGCAATGTAAACAGTGTTGACAACAACAGTGGTGGCGATATAACATTGCTGATGTTAACAGTGCTGACGCGAATTCACAACTTTAACCATTACCAAGGTTGATTTATAAGGTTGTCGCAGGGCTAATCGCACTCTCTTCTCAGTACCCATAATTGTCAAAACCAGCCAATTTTGCGAATGACTACGAAAGAAAAACGGATGATAATAGAGAGCACTTGCAGATTTTCTATGAGATGTCAACTTCGATTTGACAATTATGGGCACTCGCTCTCTCCCTTGCGACAACCTTATAAATCAACCTTGACCATTACCAAAAATTTCTCAACGTGCCTAAGGAAGTTTCACTTCAAAAATTTGAAGTGAAACATATAATGAGCAAACTAAGTCCGCTATTATGTAACCAACTCAACCTATCTTGATTCGATTGAAGTACATTTTTTTCATATAACGTATTACATACATTTGAAAGGAAGCATGTAGTTTGTCTCAATATTTAAATAATTTTCAAACTACATGGTTTATTTGAAATGTATGTAATACGTTATACGAAAAAATGTAGTTGAATGGAGTCAACTTAAGCTGAGTTCTTACACATAATAGGGGCCTAAGTCTATTATCTCTAATGTGTAGAAATAACATTTACCAGACCTTAATTTTGTAATTATAATCAAACTTGTAAATAAATATTCTCTTTTCACCGACACTGTTTTCCATGTTTTTTAAAAACTTTTATTTGACCCTACAATTTCGACAAATTCTATATAGACTGATATAAAGAAATTAAATCTTTAGGTTGACACATTTTCTGACATTCTAGCTGTTTAGAATGTTGCGTATCGTTACCGGAAAGATAACTACCACATTGCGTAGCTTTATGAGACCCATCGAATATGTGTCTACCAAAGCTCCGCCTAGTGGAGCTCATAAATCTGAGTCTACCAAATCTGCCAAAGCTTCGCCGAAAGCAACTCATGGATCTGCGTCTACCAAAGCTTCTGCGGATGCTGCTCATAAATTTGTCGAAACTGATGAAGAGTTTGATCAACGCTACATAGAATACTTCGACCGCTGTGAAATTGACGGCTGGGAGATTCGCAAGGCAATGAATGATTTGCTTGGTATGGATTTGATACCTGATCCAAAGATAATTATTGCTGGACTACATGCTTGCCGGCGTGTCAACGATATTGCACTGGCCATCAGATGGATTGAGGGCTGCAAGAATAGTTGTGGTAGTGAAACTGCTAAAATATATCCATACTTGATGAATGAAATACTACCAACTATGAAAGAATTACACATTCCTACACTGGAGGAGTTGAATTATGATCAACCAGAGCTTGCACTGGAATCTGTATATGAAATGTAAATTTCATTTAAGCTTAGTAAAAAATTTGATGATTTAAAATGAAGACGTGGTTTCGATTTTTTCTATCAACAAGCTGAATAGAAGAAAGGGTGAGCTTTTTCTAACAAGAGAAAATGTAAACTCGAACTAACCGGTAAATATTTGATCTTTTGAAATTAAGCTGATGAAGCTCACACCAAAAGGATGATATTAAAAAGTTAATAGACAATACCCTTAATCATTCAATTTTAAATAATTTTACTCTAATAATTCGTTTACTTTTCAGCGCTAAACGGGAAAATTTTAAAGCGGAATCTTTGAGATTGTCCTCTGAAATCCTATACAAATACAATGCAACTCTTTCATCTTTATCTCAATGTCCCAGACACTCTTGAGATGTTGCTTCAAGTATTGATTTTTTTTTTTTATTCTATTCTTGAAAACCTTTTAATATACCATAAGGCAATGACATAACTGTGAATACTCACCTAGGCAGAATAGGTAAATAGGATGTAGTTGAGTCTAGCGTGCGTATTGTTGTATTGCCACGAACCACTAGTTTTTCACGTGTAACCCGTCGAAAAGTTTCTTCGTTACGCATAATTATTGCTTAAGTTTGATTTAACTACTTTTTCCAAATTTTCAAAATAAATTCCTCCACTTGCCACCATGAACAAACTGTAGCTGCTATTTATGCGGACAGGACACACAACACAGTTATGTCAGAGTATTATTTATGGTTTTTTTTTTTCTATAATATATATATAGTCAGTCCTTCACATTGGATGCTGCGAAGACATTTGACAGTGCAGGATTTTGCGCAGGAAACGCTTATTAAGATGATTGAATTCTCAAAGATGAACACTGAATTGTTGAGACTAACATGTGATTAAACTTATATTATCTTTTCTACATTTTTAGTTTTGTATACTTGTAATGCTTCACTTTAACTTTTTCAACTGCAGTGCTTGAGTGACTTTATTGTAGTGATTGCTGCGTTTACCTTGCATTGTCGTCCACCAAAATCACCTGCAAACTTAATGCCAGACATGGCTGGCTGCATGAGTTTAGTCAATCGCCAAAATGTCTGCAAGAACATAACAAAGAAAGCCACACAAATTGGGGGCAGTATTGCAATGGTTATGCGCCATTTGTGGTCAGAAAGCATAAAACACCACTTGACCTAATCAATAAAGCCCTTAGAGCGCATTCAAAAAAGCAGTTTAGAAAATGTAAGAATGAATTTATTCAAATTAAGAATAACTCAGAGAAGTGATTTACTTTTTGATGATTTTTTGAAGTGAAAACTGTTTTGGGCGCGTTGAGCACTTTTTGGTAGGGGTAAAGTTATGATTTTCCGTCAGCACTGTTAACGTCAGCATTAATGTTATATCGTCACCACTGTCAATGTTATCACTGTTAAGGTTGGCACTGTTAAAGCTTCCACTGTTAATCCCAGTATTTCTGATTCAGCTATCAGGCAAGCAGAACACAAAGCAATATATTAGTGTTTTTTGTATGGGGACCCCTAGAAGGGTGGCAGATAGGGGGTAGGTATGTTGAAAAGAAATGTTGAAGGGCGAAAAATATTTTTTCAGAACATTAGCATCCTTTTAGGCATTTCTCAAATTGAGTTTTGATAAATTCAGAAAGCAATTTTTGTAGTAGGCCTTGCATTGATTGATTTTGAAACAGCATATGCTGTAATAGCATGTTCACACAGAGAGTTTAGTTTGAGTTCAATTTAAGGTGTTCACACAGAGATGTGTCGACAGAATTGAGTTTAGTTGAGTTTGATATTTCGCAGAAAAAATCGTTCAATACCCTGTATGTACAGTACGGTCTAAAAATTTGCTTCTGAACGTAGCTTTTTTTCAGAACATTAGCATACTTTTAGGCATTTCTCAAATTGAATTTTGATAAACTCTGAAAGCAAACTGAGTTCAGTTGAGTTCAATCCAGCAAAATGTACTGGAAACGCTAGAGTTTATATTGAGATCAGCGACAAAACTCAACTTTGTATTGGAAACTCAAACTAAACTCTCTTGAATCAAAAATTTGTTTTATTTTTAGATCTGTAAATTTTCATATAAATACCATATCTTTCATATATTTTAAATGCAGTTTTTAACACACATTTATATCGAAATTAAGAAAAAGTCGCATGCTGTGGTATTTGAACACACGGTTACGGATGGTTACAAGTTCTTCCATTATCAACTGAGTTACCGGACTTCCTTCTCTGCTTTTAAATAAATTAAGCAAGCTTGCTGCATAAGCCGCCAGACGTGAAGAATATTCTTTAATGCGTCTTGCTTTTAATCGTCAATAACAGACTTGCAGAATATTCTTTAACTCATCTGCATTGTTATTTGGATCAGATTATTACCGATTTGTTATCTTTGATATATCAGTCATACAGTCCATTAATACGCCATGTTTTTAAAATCATATATATTGTAACTTTTAACGAAAACATTACTCCGAAATATAAGCCATTGTAGGCAAAACATAAACGAACACAAAGCACAAAGGTTGAACAATTTTCGACAAATTTTTTAGTGAACGAACACAAGCCGGACGCATTAAAGAACTTTCGACAAGAAATACAGGAGATAAGGTTTATCGGTTATCGCGTGTTCTACTGTTTTCGTTGTTCCCTTATTCTGTTTGTTTTTTTTAATGTTGACGAAACCAATGCAGATGAATTAAAGAATATTTTGCGAGTCAGTTATTGACGAATAAAAGCCAGACGCATTAAGGGGGTATTCCTGGTTGGAAGGCTGATTTTGGACCCTTTTTTAAAAACTTCTCATTTGAAAACACAAAGAGTTATTTAAATTTTGTTTTTTTATTGTATGTATTTATGTATTAGGAACATATTAAATTAAATAAAAACCTTTTCCTTTGTCCGAGGGCTGTTCAAAAAGATGTCGGCCTTCAAAGTTGGGCGTCGAAAAAAAAGGTATGCTTCTTGCGGCCCGGATAACTCCACTTCGGATCATCTGAAATGGAAAGAGTAAGCGGCGTTAGATTCAGTTCAGTTGTAACTCGGGTCTCCCTACCTCAATTATAATTCTTCGATTATTTTTTACAAAATAGCGGTCATTGAAAAACCGATTATGGGTCTTTTTTTTTGTAGTTTAGTGTAAAAAAAATATTAAAAATTGTGATTGAGGTAGGGACCCGAATGGTAACAATTCTGCGTTGATTGCACTTTGTTTCATCAAAATCGGTTCAGAACTACGGGCGCAATCTGGGCCGCAAGCTCGAAAAACGTGGTTTCGAGATAAACGCGTTTAAGTTTGAAGTTATTTTTTTGCATAATAAAAAAAATTAAAATGAAAAACTTGAGCATGCAGTCTTAGAAATTTGACGATTCGATTCTGCGCCGATTGCACTTGGTTTTATCAAAATCGGTTCAGTAGAACCGGAGAAAAGTGACTTCGAACTTCAAAAACGTGATTTTGAAAAAACTCAAAGAAAATTTTCGGCAATTAACACTTTTTTTTGTGAAATACTTACATATATCAATCTGTAATGCCAGCCCCATAAAGAACTCCTTCCTCTACTTCAAAAAATGAGGACTCAGCGGCTCTCTGTGCTCTTCGGGCAGTTCTACCTTCTTTTGATGCGGCCAGAGCTCTGGCTTCGGACCTTTTCAAACGTTCTTCGTTCCGAGACACGGCGAAATCATATGTGACGTTGCCAATCGGGATGTCCATTATTAGGTTGATTATCTGAAGTATATATTTAAATTTTTTTGCCGATGTACTTGTGAATTCGGTGTCCTCATCTCTTTCGTGTTGATTACCACGAAACTGGCGTTTCAAGGGACGAGTTTTTCGATTGCTACCAGTGTTTCTTTTATTTTTATTTCTATTACTTTTTCTATCCATTGTGCTAAAAGCACAAACAAAAACTTTTATCAAAACTGTACTTTTCAAAACTGTATGCGCACGCGCGTTCGGCTTATAACTCAATTCAAAGTGAACTAAACGCTGCCAACATTCGAATACCTAAGCCTTAAAATGTGTATTCATTTATTTTTAAAATGCGCATACAAACAAGTTATTACCTACTAAAGAACGCGTTGAACGAAATTCGGTGGTTGCTTCAAGCCGTTGCATTCAAAAAGTAGCCAAATTAAGCAAATCGCATTTTGGCGAAAACATTGCTGGACAAAATAAGACCATATCTCCTAAAGTATTTCGAATTTCAAAAAACCCTTTTTGGACGATATTCTCAAATATCCAAGCTATAAAAATATGCAAAAAAAAAATCTAACAAAAATGTTTGCCAACCAGGAATACCTCCTTAGAGAATATTCTTCAAGTCTGGCTTATGCAGCAAGTTTGTTTAATTTATTTAAAAGCAGAGTAGGTAGTCCGGTAACTCAGTTAATATTGGAAGAACTTGTAACCATCCGTAACCGTGTGTTCAAATACCACAGCATGTTGATTTTTTTTAATTTTGATATAAATATGTGTTAAAAACTGCATTTGGACTATATGAAAGGTATGGTATTTATATGAAAATTTACAGATCTAAGAATAAAACAAATTTTAGATTCAAAGTTGCATTCGTTAATATTGCAGCTGTTTCCAATAATATGTGCTGTTTCCACAATTTGAGAAATGCCTAAAAGTATGCTAATATTCTGAAAAACCTACGTTCAGATTCAACTTTTTAGATCGTACTGTACTTTCAGAGTATTGGACGCAAGACTATATTCAATGATAAAAGAAAAAAAAGAACTACTGATTGTAAAATTTAAGATAAGTATGAGCTTTTCATATAAATATGTTTCCGTGGTCCAGTTGGTAGAACACCCGACTATTCATAAGAACCATTTCGTTACATTGGTTTTACCCCTCATCTATTGGTGCTGAAAAAGTACCACCTCCTTCGTCCAACTTCCATAAAATGTTACCAGTGAAACGGCATGTGTAAATTGAGGTCGAATACTGAATTCCGAGGCTGTGCGATCTATACATCCAAAACTGTTCCATATCGAAACTTGAGGCGTATTTTAGGTGCCTTTTACGATCGGCACCAGACTTCACAAGAACACTCTCAAGGCTTTGGTATAAAAATTGGCTTAGCGGTTTCGGAGTCTTTACTTGATATACACCGCATTACCTCTGGTCCGACTGCAAAAATTTAAAATTTTTTGGTGCAGATTGGAAGAACTTTTTCATTAATATTATTTCTGACCGTTTGTTATTTTTAACTACCACACTAGTAAATATTTTTACAAAAAACTCGAGTTTTAGAGCATATTGCAAAACCATAACGTGGCATACTGGTTGAAGTGCGTGGCTTGTTTGCCATAGAACTCAGGTTCGAATTCCATCTGTCAAAGAAGTTTTTCAATTGAATTAATTTTTCTGTTTGGCCGTCATCTCAATGCAGACAATGGCAAACCTCAGAGAGTAAAAACTGCCATGAAAAGTTTCTTGAGAACAAAAGCCGTTCGGAGTCGGCATAAAACTTATAGGTCCAGATCTCGATCATTTGTGTTCAAACATTCCACAGCACGCGCAAAACAATTGATCATAAGAAGATTGGTCAAAGTCCTTTCAAGGGCTGAAATTGGCCATTTAGTTTTGTTTTTTTTTTAATTTGTGGGTGGTACAAGTGGGCGTGGCAGATTTTATATATATACATTGACTGCCACTTAGAGCACCTGCATATCAAGTGTTACTATTAAAACGTGTACCACTCAGGAATAAGCATGATTTCGACAAAGTGAGCGTAGATATGGTGCGACCACGCCCATTTTTCAAAAGTTGCACACAGTGACCATATGAACTGAATTACCAAATCTTACTTTTCTACGGCAAAAGCCGTCTGTTATAAAGCATTTTAACTGATTTGTGGGCGGTAAAAGTGGTCGTGACAACGTTTATACATACTTAGTGACTGCCAATTGGACCTATAGCACCTGCAAACCAAGATTCACTATCAAAACTTGAACATCTCAGGAATTAAAATGATTTCTGAAAAGTGGGCGTAGATATAGTGTGACCACGCCCTTTTTTGTACAGTCACCGAAAGTAACCATCTGAACAAAATAACCAAATTTTAGTTTTATACGATTAAAACCGTCTGATATATAGCATTTTTTTTGGTTTGTGGGCCATAGAGCCAATTTGGGTTGTATGGGAGGTACCACGCCCCCTTGTCCAATGAACACCAAACTTCACAGGAACACTCTCAGAATGTTGCTTCAGTATCGCTAATTCAATTTCATTAAGATTGGTTTGGCGGTTTTGGAGTCTATACGTGATATACACACATACCCACATATTGTGTATATCTACATCCATTTTTATATATATTTTTATATATATATATAGAATAGGCAAAAACAAAACTTAGATTTATAATTTGGGAACTTTTAAGTAGGAAAATGGAAAAAATTGCTTTAATTTATTTTTGAAAATTGCAGGCCAAAAAAGTGCGTTGTGCGTCGGCAGTGCCTTCTATTTGTAATTATTCAATGGTTTTAGTACAAAACATAGAGTTAATAAGAACCAAAACAAGCCAAGGCTTATAAAAATCAGCTAACTATACCTTTTCTCAATGCTATATGTATTTAAATTAAACTATATCCCTGCAAACATTTTCTATAGCCTCAGAATTGCCAGAGAATCGCTTGGAAGATGAGACAATCGCCGGCGAGCTCATTTGAGTCATCCGGGTATCGCCAACTGTAAGCAGCTGAGGCAATAAAAGCGATTCGCCTGGAAGATTCGTAAACGAATCGCCTGAAGGGTTCGTAAGCGATTCGCTGAAAAGATTCGCGAACGAATCACCTAAGGGGCCTTATCGATTAGCTGGGAAGAATCGTCGCAAATGAATTGCCAGGAAGGGTTCTTAGCGATTCGCAAATAGAAGAGTTGGGAACGAATCGCCAAAAAGAGATCTTAGGCGATTCGCTGGGAAGAGTCGCGAGCGAATTACCAAAAGAAGTCCTAAAAGGCGTCAAACGATTCGGTAAAACGGGTCCTCAGCGATATGTTGCGAAGCATCGTACGTAGTAAAAAATTGTTTTATTTCAAAAAATTTAAATTAAAATATTAAAACGCGTCGTTGCTTCTGAACGATAGGAAAACATTTGAAAGCTTTGTTCACAAGTTTCATAAGTTTTAATTCTCTTTTAACGGTTTTTCAAAGCCTGCCTCATATTCCAACCATATGTCATCTTCCAACGGTCTTCCAAGATTTTCCAAATTTGCGATTTAAAAGCGATCCATCTTCCAACGATCGCCTGAATGAGCGAAGGAAGATTTTGAAAATTTTTGTTGAATCGCGCATTCATCGCTTGGACGATCGAAAAGCGATCCATCTTCCAAAGAATCCTTGGGCAAATCGCGAGAGCATCGCAAAATTAGGTTCAATAAGAAAAAAAAAAAGAGTTTAGAAAAGGAGTAGTTTTAATATCGAAAATTTGATTATTCAAAATTATTTGCCGCATTGTTTTTAAGGTACGTTTTTAAGGTATTTATAAAAGCTTTAAAGTTGAAATAAAAAAATTAATTTTGTTCTAGCGATAATATAAAATAGGTTAAGTTTTTACTAAAAAATCTTTGATTTTTTGCAGCTCCAATTTTTTTACTCAAGAATTTTCAGCAATTCCAAATACGACTACGCAGTCCTGAAAAATTGCAAGCATAGACTAAATATATACTTTAAAAATATGAATAAAGATACTCAAGCCATTTAGCTATTATTACGGTTGTGTTATCACGCAAAAAAAAAAAAATAATGTTTACTTATTCGTTTCTAAGATTTCAAGGTCCACATTTTTCTTTTAAATAATTAGCTTGCTTTTCTCTCGTTATAGCTGTCATTGGTTCTTTATTTCGGCTTCTGCATACTTTTGGTCATTATAGAAATCAATTTAAATTACTTCTTTAGTTAAGTAATTGATAACTTTGAAGGCAAATAAAAGATTACTGTTTTTTTTTTTTTTTTAATCCACTCAGAAGAACACATTTTATTCTATAAATTGTTACAACGTTTATGTTTTTGTTATTGGCTGTGTATTGCAGTTTGTTCTATAAGCAATCAATAGAATAAGATTGTTTTTGAAGGCAGTTCAAGAAAGAAACTTAAAAAATATTTAAAAAGATTACATTGGCAAAATATTTTCGCACTGAAGTTGAATATAGTAACGGGAGGCACATTAAAAATAGTTTATATTTTGTTTTAAAATTCAAAATTTGTTTCAAAATTTTAACACAATTTTTTATTGTTAAATATTGTGGTCACAATAAGTTAAAAATAAATTCGAAAATTATACAAATTGAAGTAGTTTATATGTCTTGTAAAGCGCAAGTTTTGTTCACTTAATGACGATAAGATAAATATTTGTATTTATTTCTTTTGTTTTTATTTGTAACAACAACATTTATAACATTTTTGGTTAACTGTAAATCATTCTATATTATTTATTATTAACGTGTTTTTTTAGCTACCTTTACTCTCTGTGCGATTTTAAAGTGTTCTCATAATTATTTACAAACATTGACTTTTTTTTTAAAGAAAATAAATACTTCCAAAACTTAAATATTACTTTTGGTAACAGTTCAATTGTTAATTTTGTTTGTTTTTTTCCAAAAGACATAAAATAGTGTTTTAATTTGCTTTGTCCTTGACATTTACTTAGGAGTATTTTTTTTTTTGATGTTTAGAAGTGTTTTCTGAAACTTGTTTAACACTTTGGTGCGGTGTGATTTTTTGTTGTTGTTTTAACTGTAGCTGCATTTATTGATATTTTCTGGCAGCAGTTCTTGCTTTCCATGCTCTGATAAGATTCAATGCAAAGTACAGAGTGAATCCATGAATTTGGAATCCTGTAAAGCAAAACGCATACCAGAGCAAGCCATAAGGCAGACCCTAAAAAAGGAAATTAAATAATTTATTGAATAAGTCAGTGATACGATTTTCATACCCTCCACAAGTAGATTCCTGTTTCTTCCAATTCAATGCCCTCTTCCATGGTCACATATTCCAACACATCACCGAAGTAGTAAATGAAGCAGTAGATCAGAGGCAGTACACTGAACAATCCAATGGCGATCATGTATTTCTGCATTTCGCGTATTTTATTGGCACGCGCCGCGGAGAGGCCCAAAAATGAGGTTAATAGCGAGGCCAACCAAATGTACTCCCACCAAAGCGGCGGTGGTACCTCTAGTTCCTCAATCTCCAGTACAAATATATCCAGGCGGTCCAAAATATCGGATGTCAGCTTGGCTAGCATAACAAAGAAGAGCAGAGCATGAAAGAAAATGCAATATTTCAGTCGCGATTTATTCAGCAAGCTGTGGAAAGAAAACAAAGCTGCCGTCAGTAAATGTTAAAGAATAGCGGTTTAAGAATTTATAATTAAAACAAATTTTAAGCGAATTCGGTTTATGAATGTTTCCCCCGTTCATGAAAAATATATTAGCACTTAGAGAGCTGAGAGGTTTTTAAGTCACACGTAGCACGGCATTGGAATGGACAACTTGATAGGTAGGTGGTATAGGCGGCTGTCTTTGTTTATATATGGACAAAAAATACCATCTCACTTAGACCATAGAGGATCATTATGATACCGGCCTTTAATTCAAATAGTAGCGGATTCCTACACGTCCCTGCAGCTTCTACAGAAGTCATTTGTGATAACTCCTACTCTGTTGGCGTGTCTAACTATCAAGCAGTGCCCTGTGATGACATCCACCAGCATGGCTATATCCGGTTTGCCCAGCGAGAGAAGGGATCTCGATAGCCTGAGATCAAAAGTCAGCCAGATAAGCATTGTTGCTCTACATGTAGAGAGTTTAGCCCAACTTATGTTGGCTTTCGGTGATACTATTTTTGAGCAGCAGCTTAAGTGTCGCTAACGGGATATCCGATAGGTTCAGAACCACTGATGTCGCCAGGGTACCATTTCTAGCGAGCTCGTATGCCTCCCACTTAATGAAGCACGGAATTCTTTGGCCAACTTAGAGTTGATGGTTACCTATTTCATCCATTTTATCGCAGCTCGACTTTCCGAGAAAATATAAATTTCCCGTTTTGAGACCACGTTCTTTGAGAGTCACAATGCAACCAATGGGCAACTTAAATATAATAAGAATCAGAGACCGAAATACCAAACCGTTGTCTTGGTGTTCTTTTCTTTTTTAAATAATGCCGATGTTAACGCAGTTATCTAAAATATTTGTTCAAAACATGTAGAGGGGGGCAACTCTATACTGTCAAAAGTTTTTATGCAGATTACATTATATATAAAAAAATTTATTCAGTGAGGTAACCGTTGTTACCACCAGGCCCATTATGTAAAATTAATAGTGCTAATATTAATATTGAAAATTAATTTGGTGCTGAAACGTATTTTTTGTTTTATTTGAGCCGACAATCTGGCTTCAACGGTATAATTGAGGATTTAAATATGAAGTTGCTTTACGTCATTCTGTTAGTGATTCGCAAGCTCGTATTTACGTTTTCAACCCATCACTTCAGGGCTTGACATAGCCTATCAGAGATTAAATTATGCTAAATAGCCTAATTATGGGGTTTTTGAGGTTATAGCTCTGACGCGATGGAGCTAAGCGCACTCTGGATTTGAATTTACGATCCTAATCTCCAGATCTGTGTTATGTCACTTTGTTACAGAGTTGTAAGAGAATGCAATCATTTTGAGTGGCAATCAGTGACTTCATAAATAATGACTTCAAGTTTTGATTGAAGTTTTTAAATCATTTTTGATTGCAACACTTCAAAATTGCAATGACTTCAACATAAGAAGTCCTAAAATCATTTTGAGCTATTGAATGCATTAAAATAAAATTGAAGTCATTGCTGACTTCATTCAATTTTATATCGCAGTTATGACTGAAAAACTAAATTGATTGCATTCATGATTTCTTATGAAAAGATTGCAATAACTGCAGTAATTTTTGAAGTCGTATGATTGCAAAATTTCAAAATAAATTAAATCATGACCGAGAAAAATCATTAAAGCCACGATATATATTTTCTTAGCTTAATTTATACCGTAAGCAAATCAAAAGACTTCAATTAACTTAAAATTATTTCGAAATTTCAGTGAAGAAAACATGATTTCAACTGACTTCAAATGGTTTTATTGACTTAAATTGATTTCAATTGAATGAAATCAATCGTATTGAATGCATCAAAAGACTTCAACAAACATTTTAACGTTTTCATTTCAAAGTCATGACTTGAAAAAGATTGCTGATTTCAAAACCTGAAGTTATGAAATCAAAAAATGATTGAATGACTGCATGAATGCATTCTTTTATAACTCTGCTTTGTAAGCGCTTCGTAAGCTTGTATTTGACTAAAACATATGAAACTTATGACACTTAAAGTATTTCATATGAGCATTGAGATACGAATAGTTCTAAACTATGCGAAACATACTCTTGATGCTTATATCGTTAATAAAAAAAGAGTAAACGAAGGTAATAGACTTGAGTAAAGTGGGAGGACCACGCCCCTTGTAGTGGGTAATTCTTAAATCCCAAAATTTGGCTGTTACAAGAAACTGAATAAAATCATTACAAAAATATTTACTTAATTTGAAAATATTTTTAATTAATAAATACATTTAGCAGAAGATGACATTTCAAAAAAATACTCTAGAACTTCGAGGTCTTTCATGTCTTGGGTCGGTGTATTCCTACCGAAATAGATCTAGCTGCTGTTTCAGCTTAGCTGCTTCTATCATTTTAGTCTATCGGCCGTTCTTAAACCAAAATCATGGGTCTGTCACTCGGTATTTTAAATAAAGGGCCACTTCCAAGAATTCAGGATTTTTCATCATTCTTTCACTTTGTTGAGGCAGATCTCTGGGCGTCTCCTAGCGAAATCTTTTATATAACGGATCTCACAACCTATTTCGCTTTCTAGCTTAATGGGAGTGGATGAAAAAAAGCCTTTTGTTTTTGTAGTAGACCCCTGCCGTTATGGCTTAATTATACGAAACTCAACGACTTCACTGATACAGAAGGATACGTGAATTAAATTCTCAACAACGCACACAAACTTCGCAGTTCAATGATGCTTGCTGGACTTCCGGAAGAATATAAACCAATGATTATGGGCATACAAAGCTCAGTAATTTGCATAACTGGCGATGAGATTAAAATAAAACTACTGCAAGATATAAAATTCGTGGCTACAACTGGAGAAGCTGCATTTTCTGGGCAGCAGAACGAGAAAAAAAATTTAAAGGACCGAAATGCTATAATTGCCAAGGTTTTGGTCAGTATGCTAACAAATGTCCGATGAAGAAAAGCAATCAAAATAAGAAAAGCCATACAATTATTTGGATCTTTTGCAGCTTGTGCAATAAAGACAAATGAGTGGTATCTTGATTCTGGCGCTTCAGCACACATGTGCAGCAATGAAAACAACTTTTCAAGCAATATTTATCCAAAGCATGCAGACGTCATGGTAGCAAATAAATCAAGCATTAGTGTGAAAGGTGTTGGTAATGTGAAGATGACTCTTTGTGCTAAATATGATCAAGTTTCAGATGTGGAGTTCAATAATGAACTTTTCTTCCCAGATTTGTGCACTAATTTGCTTTCCGTTTCGAACATCGTCAAAAAAGGTTATCAAGTTTTCTTCAACAAAGATGGATGCAGCGTGATTGATATGGAAGGTGAAACAATTGCAACAGGCGATCATTGTGGCGATCAAGATTTCAAGGCTACCATTTAACGAATCTGGAGAGAGAGCAGCAGAAATCCTAAAGCTCATTCATACCGATGTCTGTGGACCATTTGAAGAGAAATCCTTAGGAAATTCAAGCTATATGTTGATATACTACCTGTATATTTATTCCGGTAAGGGTTCCCTTATTCCAACAAATCTACAAACGCTACAGCAACACTTCATATATACACATTAGAAAGGTCATGAGCTGTAGGTAAGCAGAAAATTATTACATTTTTAAAAAGTGGTAGCGTTGAGTAGATATGAGCGTTTAAATTTGGAAAAATGAAAAAAAGACTTAAGACACGAACTCGCTCTAATGTGAATGAGAGCGTATACCCGATTTTCGGGGCGTTATCACTAGTATGTTGATATTCTTGATTGATTTTACCAGGAAAGTATTCTGTTATTTTCTCAAAACAAAAGATGAATGTCACTGAAAAATTTCTCGAGCTTAAACATTTAGTAGAAAAGCAAACTGGAAAATGCTAAGAAGTGATAATGACACTGTAATTCAAAAATGAAGAAAATACTCAACAAAAATGGAATACATCAAACCACCGTACCATACACGCCAAAACAGAATGGTATGGCCGAACGTATGAATCGAACGATAGTTGAAAAAGCACGATTCCTTCTCATTGAGGCGAACCTTGAGAAAAAGTTTTGGGCTGAAGCAATAAACACAGTTGTTTTATTAAATCGCACGCCATGCAAAGGTCTTCCAGATAAAACACCCGAAAAAGCGTGGTCTGGTAAGAAGCCAAATGTGAACCATTTTCGAGTCTTTGGTTGCAAAGCTATAATTCATGTTCCGAAGGAAAAGTGGAAGAAATTGAATCCAAAAGGAAGGGAAGTCGCTTTTGTTGGATATTCCGCTTACCCACGATCATATCGATTCTATGACAATGACAGCCGGCAAATTTTAAGTCGGGATGTGGTGTTTTTTGAGGACGATTTCAATTATAAACTTAAGAAACATTTTACATTGTTTACATTGTACCAATATGCAATTCAGTAGGGGAGTCAGTAGAAACTAGTTTAGTTGAAAACGGCGAATGATCAGATGAAGAATGGTTCGAAGCCAGAATAGTAATGGAGTTGCATATCCACGAGATCAGATTGAAATTGAACCCAGACGATCTACCAGAACTTGGATGCCAGTTATAAGAGATGGGTTTGTTTCACACGTTGTCAACTATTCCACTGATGAGCCTAAACCAGTAAAAGAAGCGATGAATAGTCCGAACCACAAGAATTGGGATAATGCTATGAAAGAAGAAATGAAGTCACTAACGGAAAATAAAACCTGGGATCTTGTACGCGATGAATAGTCCGAACCACAAGAATTGGGATAATGCTATGAAAGAAGAAATGAAGTCACTAACGGAAAATAAAACCTGGGATCTTGTACAGTTACCGCAAGGTAAAAAGCCCATAGACTGCAAATGGAAAGCAAAACGAGAAGCTCAAGGTAATATCGAGTGTTATAAAGCACGACTGGTCATAAAGGGACATTCTCAACGATTCGGCACTGGCTACCCAGAGACCTTCTCTCCCGTCGTCAGATACATTTCAATTCGATTGCTGAAGAATTTTATAAGAAGTATTCTGAAGGTTTTCCAGCAGAACAATGGAAAGTATGCAGAGTGAAAAAATCACTTTATGGACTTAAACAAACAAGCCGCGTCTGGATAAAACTTCCCAGTTTTTCAGTACGAGTTCTAGTCAAAATCTAGTCAAATTAAACCGAGCTTAACTGACCAAAATTGGACGTTTAAGCTCGGTTTAACTAGGTATTTTAACATTCGTAGAAGTTAAATTGACTTAAACCATATGATGGGTATATTTTTAGCCTAAACTGAGTTTAAACGTTCAATTTTGGTGAATTAAACTCGGTTCAATTTGACTAGATTTTAAACTCGTACTGAAAAACTGGCTCTAAAATTGTCTGCTTTATTCAGTTTGTTTGATCCATACAATTTTGTAATCGTTAAAATATATCAATATCAAAGCAATGAAATTATTATGAAAAAAAAATTGCAGTTTTGGATTGAATTAAAAATTAAAAAAAAAATATGTAGTGTTTAGATTTTAATGAAAAACAAAAAAAAAAATTTGGTGATTTTGGCTTGAATATTATGATTTTGGATATTTTGTCTTTGAAGATTTTCTAATTTGATATTTTGAATTGGTATATTTTCTTACTTGGAGATTTCGTCTCTGATGGAGATTTTGTCTCCTGAGATTTGGTACCGCTCCCGAAAATGATTTGGAACGATCTGATAGGCTTTTTTTTTAAAAGGTTAAATACCTTGGCATACATTATTGTTATTTTAATGATCTTTAAATAACATTCAATAAATTGTGACATCAAACTTAAACGTTGCCTTTGACAACGACTTTTTTATATTATTTGGAATACAACGTTCGCTTCTCCTTGGTAACGAAATACACACATCAATATTTGTATGTTTTTAATCAATCATAACAAGGGTTCAGCTTGAAGAATTATCAATATTCAACAAGGTGAAAGAATTATCGGTTTGAGAATTCCTGATCTAGACACCAGTCAACTAAACCAAGTATCAATAAAAATCTATTCAACTTTAATACATAGTAACAACGTTGTCGAAATCAAAATGAAGTTATATTATTCTTTAAACAATTGTTTGCTTGCACTCCCACGACACCAAACTTAGCTGTTTGTATTGCAAGAGGACAACCCCTCGCAACTGTGGGGTCAAGAAAATTAAATGTAAACAAATTTTGGCACTATGCCCAGTCGCCAGTCTGCGCTCTTGTTAATGTCTTCCCTACTCCATTGGCCTGCATTGGTTATATCAACACAATTTGGTCCAGAATTAAAAAAAAAAAATATCAAAACACTGTGGAGCTTCATTGAAATTTTAAAAATTCCTCTTCAGAGAAAGTAAAGTTGCACCTTCAAAAAGAACCAAAACACTATGAAATAAAAAGTGAAATTCTTTCTTCTTTTTGATTTCATTTCGTTTTAACCTAATTTGATGTGGAGCTGCAACTCGTTGTCTGTATTCGAAATCGTTTCCATCGGTTCCCGTAACCATCGGACCGCCGCGTGATGCCATTTTATGCTTTCTTTTTAAACAAAAACAATTAACTGTTGTTTAATTTAACTATCGTTTTAACATTTCACGTTGGAAATAAATAAATTTAATTTTGTAAAATCGGTGGTATTTCAAATTGGAGGAATAGCACCGTCGAACGAATCGCAAGTCGAAAGGGAAAAATTCTACTGACGTTGACGTTTTCGTTGACGGACTGGGATTTTATTTTCTTAACTGTCAAAGTGGTGGGAGCGAGAGAGTTGTTATTTTTGCACAGCTGTCAGAAAAGTGCTGCCACTATAGTGTAAGAAATAGGGATGTTAAATTTTAGAATAGTGTTATAGCTGCCCAGTAGAAAAATAAATGTGTCGACACAAGCTTTCCTTTTTGTTTGCATTTCACTAAAAGTTTAATTTTCTTTACTTTCGTTTTATTTTCTTAAAAAATTCTGTATTAATAAAATAATAAACTCGCCAAATTGTCAAATGGTAATGACAATATTATCGTTGACAGATAGAACTCAGCTTAATTAAACAAGTTGTGAGGAGTTTTCTTGGGTTTTACGAATTGTGTTTTGACTTAGTGGAGAAACTGAGCTTTAATAATTTGTTTTTGATTTTTTTTTATTTTACTTATATTCATTTTCTTAAAGTCTTTTTTGTCGCTTTGCGCTAATCAATATATTTTTGTTAAGTGGGTTGATTCAAACTATGTGCGATTATACTGTTGAGTTTGGGGTGATCTAGGGGTCAACTGAGGACAGTTATTTTTTTTAAGAATTTTGCAGAGGGTCCTCTTAAAGGGTGACAAATTAATATGTTCAGCTGCTACATTTGACTCCTTTAGGGGTAGCCCCAGGAAAACTATAAATTATTCTCGGAATATTTCTAGATTTTTTTTATGTTTTTGGTAGGGGAACCCCAGAAGGGTGGAGACAAGGAGAACATGTGTTAAGGAAAAATGTTGAGAAAGAAAAATAATAGCATTTTGGTGATATATTGACTCATCTCACTAACACTCGGGATAGTTACAAAACGATTTTTCAAAAAATTTACATCTTGTAGGCCGACATATAGGGTAGATAAGCACGAAAGAGACGTCAGAGATGAAAAAATAATAGGACCAGCTCATTGACTTGGCCCTTTTAGGAATCACAGCGCAGAAGTAATGTATTATATTCGTCAAATTTTTGCCAAATGTTTCATTTTTCGCTGTTGGTCACAATTTCGTTAAATTAAAATTTTAGAGGTCTTCTCTTTTTACATTTTTGGATTTAGCCATAAAGAAAAGAGAATTATGCTAGCGTTTGTACGCTTCGAAAACCTATTAAGTTAATATCGATGGACACAGGTAATTGTTTAATTATTGAAAATTCAGCAACAAAATCATCGAAAAATAAAATAAGGTTTGATTGCCATGAAACATTTCAAAATTGGGTAATTTTTTAAATATATTATGATTTTTAGCATTGCTTTTTGAGTTTCTTTAAACGAATAATTGTCAATACTCGTTATTTTATTAAATAAAATCAAATAAAGTTTTATATATGAAAAAGAGTGAAGCTAAGTAATAGCGAAGTTAATGAAGCTACCACAAGGATGAGAGAAGGTGATTACACAAAACTGTCCGTATATAATTGGTTAATGTTGATTTGATTTATAGTATCAATGAATGTAAGCTGTAAGCAAAATATCATACTGACTTTTTGAACAACTCATGTATTCCCAGTTCGGAACATTAGGTCCTAGTATAGTACATGCAAGTGATGTAATACAATTTTTCGACTTGTCAATTGGAATTGATTTAATTTTTTAAATTTATTAAGGTGCATAACAAAAGTTTTTCCCTTTATCTGGCTGTTTTCTCAAGAAGCCTTAGAAGAATTCCCGAAAATTTGTATATCCCGACAGTGTATAACTCTGTTGCTGAGTCAAAATGTAGTCGCCCAAGTCTTGAAGATGATTCACGTCAAGGACATCCAAAAAGTTCATCAAGACCAGAAATCATAACAAATATACGGGATGTGGTTTCGGAAGATCGTTGATTGACTCAGAGAGATTAAGTAGAACCCGTAGACATCTCATTAGGTAGCGTGAGTAACATTTTAAGTGAAGTACACAAAAGGTGTGTACGTAATGGGTGACGCATTCGCTAACAATGGAACAAAAACATATTCGAATGAGACTTTCTTAGCAACATTTGGATCATTTTAAAAAGGATAAAAAGGATTTCATACGTCGATGTATCACTATGGATGAGACTTGGGTCATGGCCATGATCCTGAATCAAAACAAGAAGCTAAAGAGTGGTGTGATCCTACTACTTCGGCTCCTAAACGAGTTCGTGTTCAAAAATCTGCAAAGAAGGTTATGGCATCAGTTTTCTTGGGATGCTAAAAGGATTTTGTTGGTTTAATATCTCTAAGCTGGAATAACAATTCATTTTGAATATTATTGCAATCTTTTGGATCAGCCCAACGTGGAAATTCGTGCAAAAAGACCCGATCTGCAGAAGAAAAAAGGAATTTTTCATCAGGACAAAGAACCTCTCACAAAAGTCAAAAAACCATCGCTAAAATCAGTGAATTAAGGTACGAATTATTGAAACATTCACCCATTCGCCAGATCTAGCTCGCTCTGATTTCTGGCTTTTCTAACATCTCAAAAAATTCATGCGTGGAAAACGATTTTCATCAAACGAAGTGGTGATAGCAGCAACAGAAGGGTATTTTTTAAATCTTACGAAAGGCCACTGCAGCGATAGGATTTAAAATTAGAGGACCGTTCGAACAAGTGTATTGAGCTTCTGGGAGAATATATTAGGGGTAATCACGATGTGATGTATTTGTGATGATTTTTTTTAAAATTTACAATATTTACAACAAATATTTACAACAAATATTTACAAAATCATCTAATTTGAGTATATACTTTTGTTTGGAAATATGAACTTAAATGCCTATAAAATAATGAAAAAATTTGAGCGAGGCTCTAATGATATCAAATTTTTTTAAATAAACTCATATCGCTGCCGGTAGCTTCCCTGTAGGAAAATCAACTAATTTAAAAGTAGTTGATTAAGTAGTTTTTTGTCAACCACAACTAGTTGAAATTCTGACTTTTTTCCATAGAACGAACTAACTTATTTTGTATGGTGATGTCCGCTAAATAAGTCAATTGACTGTCGTCTGCATATATTTTCAACTACTTGTTAAATTAGTTACATTTAAATTATTTTTTAATTGCTTTAAAATAACCAATTGAAAACTATTACTGATGGCCAAAAGTTAATAATATTTGATGAAGTAACATGGTTAAATATATATAAACTTGTAATCTAATAAAAATCTGCAATTAAAGCATGTCAAAATCAGAGTAGTTGCCGCCTTAATATAATTCAAAGTAGTTCATATACTGGTTTATTTTAAACTAGTTTTTTAATTAGTTGTTTTTAAAAACAAGTTAGTTTGTTCCTATAGGGTTCTTAGATGTTGGGTAGAAATGCTTTTGCGATCAGCTGATCACATACACAAGGAAATTTACAAAGAATACAATAGGGTTTCGTCGATGTATTTTTGCTACAGGGTTGTATTTCGAACATTGTGTATTTTGTTTTTGTAAATTTACAAAATTTACTACAAATATCAAATTTATAAAAAATACACAATACAAGGGCAAATACAACACATCGTGAATACCCCTATTGAATAATAAAAAGCATTTCAAGCCATAATATTTTGTGTTTTTTATTTCACATTGGCACTGTTTACACGTCATTCGAATTGAAGGATCATTCAAAATTTGTTGTTGGTTTCCCAGCGAAAAAAAGATGAACTCTCTGCGAGAGCGGAAATGAACTTTCAACACTTCATCGCATCCATGGCAGAATTATAAGGTAGGGTCGACTCGGAGAGGAATGGAGTAGAAAGCAGAATAAAGCTACATTGATGTCAAAATCAGCTGTTCATCGCGAATTTCTTTATGCTCATCTTTCGCAGTTGTTTTTAGGTTAAAACTGTTACAGGTTTTTTTTGCAATTTTAAGACTTCTCTCACATTTTATAGTTTTTATTACACTTTTTAACACCCGCGACCGCACTGTTTTCAACTTGGAAACATAAAATATTTTCTTCATTTGCAATTTCTACGAAATTCGTCGTTTTGACATATGTGTTGCTTCTCATTATTCACTCTTCGTTAACGCGCGAGAGCACTCAGCGAAACGGCCCTACCTTATCATTGTATCATGATCGCATCAATCAAAATTTTGATGGAGCTTCAGACCTACATCATTCAATCACAGGGTTGCATAATCAACTTTTCTGGTAATTACAACAACACTTTTAGTCGGCATCGGACATTCAATCAAAAAATCACGTGTGAGCAACTATTCAATCAATTATCTCGAAGAGAACAAAAAATGCGATATTCCTCATTAAATTTGAATGACGTATAAGCTCTGCCATTGATGACTACAGCAAATTTGCCGCATTTGTCAAATTTTTTACATGTATTTCTTATGGAGAGAGTTTAGTCTAATGCCACTGTCGTTTCAGCCGTCGTCAATGTGTTCAAGCTATTATTAAACAATCTGGTATAGATTTTAATTTTTGAGCTCAGCGACTCCAAAATACTAAATTAATTCTATTAATTATATTTTTGTCCATCGCTTATATGAAGAAAATCCACTGTGTCGTGTTTGGTAAAAAATTGAAATGCTAAAATAATGACAGCTCTAATTCACACACAATAGGCGATTTCGTTTATTTGTTAAGAGAAGAGCAGAGCTCTGATCTAGAGCATGATATAATGATTACAAGGTAAAGAAAGGTACACATTATCGATCATGAGGCTCATTCAGGTTGGTTTAATATCTCTCTCATTCTGCTGCATGGCCAGATTATCATTAATGCTGCCTTCATTTCACTTCATTCGCTTGCGTACAGAGTGCTGTAATTATTGAGCGTATTGTTCTTGAATTTTTTCATAATATGCAGCAGCTCATCGCATGCTGCTTCCTTTTTATCCCTCAACATATATTCTGAACAGGTTACATCATATACATCTATTTGATTGCTGACATTCTATGAAGACTTCTAAAAAGCCTTTTCTGCATTCATTTTTTATTTAACCAAGCGATGTGGACACAATCAAAATATTTCACGAATGTTTAACTGCACAAATTCTGGTACACATTCACATCAAACAACGTGCAAGAGTGAGCCCTTCTTGACGCCCTTCTTGATGTGACGTATGTGAATGTCACAAACATTTTTGTGAGCATTCCACAAAGAATGACAAATCAACAGTCAAGTATACACACTATGAATCATGCTCAGACTGTCGCCAAACCGACATTCATGACCGATAATATGTACCTTACTTAAGAGTGACAGTTTCGTAGGCGATCAGGAGTTGTCAAAAACGCATCGAAAAAGAGAAAACAAATAAGCAGCAAAACAGGTGACAAGTTAAACTTTGAATTGATTTTGACAACTGCTGGTCGGCGCTCTGAGAAAAAAGCCAGTTGTCAAGGCTACCTGGTTTAATTATATCATGAGCTAGAGCAAGGTATATTTAACAAGCTAGTGTCGTCTCGGAGCGATGGGTACCGCAGCTGTCAAGCACATAGAATATTATAACTTGCAAATTTTGTTATTTGTTTTTATTCGTTAAAACCTGGTTTTTACAGGTGCTGTACCCACCAACAAGAGAGAATTTTAGCTACTAACACTACCTTATCTTATTATACCATGAGCTAGAGCACATGTAGCACATTCTAAGATGAGTGCGCTCTGAGAAATTCTAGAGAGCTCTGAAGTAATAAAATATCAAACCGAGCACCAGTTTCATTTGTTGTATAGGAATACTTACTTTTTATGTTACTTTTATTTTCGAATATTATGAATATTGTTTGTTCTCATTCCTTTTAATAAAGTCAGCTCTACGTGCTGGCCGCTTGAGGAAACGTACTAAGCGAAAAAACCCATTTTAAAATCATGAACTATCATAATTAGTTTAAAGTTGCTAATTTTTAATTTACTCGTTAATATTAATATTAATATTATACTGGTTTTGCATGGATTATTCTACATACTTACGAAGAATGAAATTTTTCGCGTAGTAACTTTAAATGCAACACTGATTCTGTCTAACTACTATCTGTTAATAGACTACTGTCAAAATTTCAGCTCGCTGTGACTATTACTGTGTTTACATACAGAGTTAACTCGGGGCTTACTCGTAGTTAACCCTGCATGTAAACGAGAGTAGAGTTGAGTTTCGTTAAATCCAAGTAAACTCCACGAAAAAGGCAGAACCAAAATAGACGAAACGAGACAATTGCAACGTCTGACGAGTTGAGACGCTAGCAGTTCGGTTTTTACGGAACAAAAGGTATGGACAAGCTGTTTCGTTCAGCTTCGTTAAATTACGTTTGTTAATTTTGGGTAACAACCAAGGTTGATTTATAAGGTTGCCGCAGGGCTGATCGCACTCTCTTCTCAGTACCCATAATTGTCAAAGCCAGCCAATTTTGCGAATGACTTCGAAAGAAAAACGGATGATAAAAGAGAGTACTTGCAGATTTTCTATGAGCTGTCAACTTCGATTTGACAATTATGGGTACTCGCTCTCTCCCTTGCGGCAACCTTATAAATCAACCTTGGTAACAACATTGAATTGCATTAAAGCGAACATTTTCGTCTCTAATCGTTACGGAGCAACTCGTCTATTTTGGTTGGGCCTAAGCTTGCTGGATCTAGCTGAGTTCTATCTGCCAAAATGCATTATGGCATTTACTACATCAGAAATGGCGGCTGGAAGAGTTTTTTGGAGTGCTCACGACACCTTGCTTTTAATAGAAATATTTAAAGAAAAGAAAATATTACATACAATGGACGGGAAAAAGTATAGCTTCCAATTTTATTATTATTTCTTTCCGTGAGCATTTCGCACATTTCGGTGGAATGCAATAAGCGCCTGCGTACTCTTGATTTAAAAATATTCCTTCTTCGTACTGCCATCGTTGTGTATTGCCTTGTTAATATTTCTACCATTTGCTCCATTCCTTTTGTATGATTTAAGCACAAAATTTCAATTTTTTTATTCATATCCATTGTGAAACACAAACTGTTTGCAAATAAATATGGCAAATGTTAAGTAAATTTGACAAGTCCAACTCAACTCGATGTTTTGCATGTAAACAGCATCGAGTTAGCGTCGCCATGTTTTTAACTTAACGAAAACCCTAACCCCGAGTTAACTCTGTATGTAAACGCAGTATATTAGTTTGTGTTTTACAGCCATTGACAGGAGACGATCTCGAGAATTTTGGCGAAAATGGAAAAAAGTGAATTTCGTGCGCTTATAAAGCATAATTTTTTGCGCAAAAAAATCATCAGCCAAACCAAAGAAAGGCTTGATAGATACTATGGGGACGCTGCACGATCCATTGGAATGATTCACAAGGGGTTTACTGAATTCCGATGCGATCGCACAAGCACAAGTGACGCCGAATGTTTTAAGCGTCCAAATGAGGTCACCACACCAGAAATAGTCACTAAAATTCACGATATCGTGTAGGTCGATCGCAGAGTTAAAGTGCGCGAGATTGTTGAGGCAGTAGGCATCTCAGACGTACGGGTGTGGAACATTTTGCAAAATCATTTGGATATGAACAAATTAACCCCAACAAGATGGGTGCCGCGCTTGCTAGCTCTCGGCCATAAACGCAATCGTGTGACTGATTCAAAGGCGTGTTTGGCGATGTTGAACAAAGATAAGAAGGACTTTTTTCGTCGATTAGTAACCGTGGACGAATGTGTATGTAAAAGATGTAAAAGTGTATTCATCACTACACACCAGTAACAGAGAAATAGTCGAAACAATGGACCCCAACGACCGAACGTGCTCCGAAGAAGACTAAGACGGTGCTATCGAAAGGTTATGGCGACAGTATTTTGGGATGAACACGAGATGAACACGATATAATCTACATCGCTTACCTTCCACCGAAAAGAACGATCAATGGCGAATACTATGCAGCCGAATTGGACCGTTTCAACAACGCTTTGAATCAGGAACGTCTTCATATGGTGAGGAAAAAAGTGCTCTTCCATCAAGACAATGCGCGAGTTCACACATGCCCAGCTCCCAGCATGAGTTGAAGTACGAATTGCTTCCTGATTCAGCATATTCTCTAGATTTGGCCCCCAGCGACTATTTTCTGTTTCCAAACCTGAAGAAATGACTCGGCGGAAAGAGATTCACCACCAGAAAGAAGCTCATCATCGAAACAGAGGCATATTTTGAGGACCTTCCGAAAATGTATTTTTCGGATGGGATCGAAAAATTGGAGGACCGTTGGACGAAGTGTATCGAGTTAAAAGGTGACTATATTGAAAAAATAAAACCTTTTTGCCGTAAAAATCATTCATTGGTTAATTTTTCACTAAATTATCAAACGGCCCTCGTATAACAGCATTTAGCTTCGTTTCGCGATTAGAAAAAATTTTATAAAAAAAAATTAAAAAAAAAATGAATATAAATGCTCTCCTCTGTTTGTACCACCTTCTTCGTGTTCAGTTAAGGTGGAACATACCTTTATAATTTCGGAAAAATGCAAACATTTTTTTTCATATTTCGAATGTATAACATGTTAAAAATATACTGTCAAAAGGAAAAAGCTAAATATCGAATATTTTCGGAGTTATGTTCAACAAGTCCGAGTCGAATAATTACGAACGAATAATTCTGCGAAAATTCGACCTATAACAGAACTTTTTTTACAAAAAACAGGATAAAAGCAGGATACTGTTTTATAAGGGAAAACGTGTAAACTATTTGAAAAATACACGGAAAAGAATGAATTCGTGTTAAACTAGCACTTTGTGTTAAACTACTTTATTGATCTTCAATTATTGGAAAAAATATTTGATTGAAGAAAGAACTAAAAAAAATAGAATATTGATTTTTATAAAAAAAGCATAAATAATAAAAGATAAACCTACAGTTAGTTATCTGAAATCATTATGTTTGTCGGTTCGTCTCTTTCGAAGAAATTTGTCGGAGCATAACAGGCTGAGTTTTTAGGAAATCGTAAAACTGCTGAGACGTTATTTTCAAATTGACTTTCACCATTAAAATGGCGTTGAGGGTTTCCACTTTCAATCGGGATTTGTTATCCATCCACACATGTAAGCCTTTTTTGTGTCCGAACGCTTGGCAAAAAAGCAGGAGTTTTACAGGATTTGCTGGCGAAAACGCAGGATTGCAGATTTGGGTCGAAAAAAACAGGAGCATCCCGCGAATAACAGGACATATACGATGTTATATATGTTACGATGTGTTATATCGTATCGAAACTTTAAATGTGACTATGTCGAAACTAGTTTTTCAAAAAATGCCAGGCTGCCAGGCTGAAGGCAAGTTTGTCTCTATAGTAGTACTGGAAGGATGTACCTACAAGTTTAAAGATATCGTTTGAATAAATAATTTTTTTTGGGTCAAAACTGTTGGAAAAATTAGTCGAACATCTGGACTTCCCATTAAGCAGTCGGTATAAATTTTAAAGTTTTTTATTATTTTACAGGTTTATCTTTCCCTTTAACATATCAGTAATCGAAGGAAAAACCTCTTTTGTTTCAGATAAGTGGAAACATTTTGACAGCTACAGCACTTTTAGATGCGCCCGAGGAGTTAGGCTGCAGAGCCGCCATTTTGTAAAATAAAAATGTTTTTTTTTACAGTTCAAAGACGTACCAAAAAGATAAAAAAAAATAAAAAAAAGCAAAATAAAAAAAAATGATGCGATTAACTGGATTGACTAATTTCATCCTTCCTTAAGGTATCTTCCTCCTTAACAATCAAACTTGCAAAAATCGTTTTAAAAGGTAAAGGTAACATTTATATCAATCAAGTAAGCCCATATTGAGTGTTTGTACATTTTTATTAGTTTCATGAAGAACTTTTTTGAATGTTACGTGAAAAGTAAGAGTAATACTAGAAATCTTTAAGACAAACCAAAACCTAACAAACTCTCATAGGAATGAATTTGCTGCCATTATTGTTGAGGAATATATTTGTAACAACATCAGCCTAAAAATGCAAGACTTATATTTTATGTTTTTGTAGCGAAAATAAAAAAATTTTTAAAATAAAAAAAAAGAAATGTGATTTTAACATTAAAAATTTTGTATTTTTAAATCAAATTGTATATTTTTAAATTCTGATTGAATTAAAAAATGGTCAGCTTTAAAACAAAAATTTTTTTTTTAATATTAAAAATAAAACAACTTTAGTCTAACAATAACCAAATAAAAAATGTAGATTGCTGAATTAAAAATTTCCAACTTGCCCTACTTTTGTCACAGTTAAATTTTAATTTAATGTTGTTATTTTAAATTTTACGTTGATTTTTGTCTCGGTGTAGAGTAGCATCGAGAACGATTTGGTTGTGCTATGAGTGTAAAGTAAAGGTCTGCAGAGAACCATCCATTCTACTTGTACAAACAGGTAAAACAAGTATAAACTCTATATTATTGGTATAAATCAGGAGTACGCAAAAAGCCGCCCATGGGCGGATAGCTTTCACACGCATACGACAGCTTTCAATTGAAAAAGCTTTTTCCAGAAAGGTGACTACTTTCTTCATTAGCCACACTGAGGTGGTATATTCACTAGTTACCTAAATGGCTCCAAAGCGCCAGAAAGGTGACTACTTTCTTCATTACCCACCGCGTGCTGGAATTTCTTCTACTTATCTAAAGAACTGTATAACGCATGTATAATGTAAATAAAAGAAAGTAAATTTTGTTTCAGCTTAAAAAAAACAAGTTTTGTAGCATCATTCAATACACATTCAATACGCAAGTCAACAATTTTTCATCAGATGGTGGTAGCTAAATGCTTACACTAGGGATGTAAGAATAGCTAAGCGAACATCTTGGACAAAATTTTGCGAGTCCATTGAGGATACCAGTGAAGCCACCAGACTTCGAAAGACGCTATCCAAAGACCCAACGGTCCCGGGATACCTTAAGAGGTCCGACGGATCCTGGACAGAATCCAGCCAAGAAACGCTTTTGCTACTCATGGAAACTCACTTTCCAGGTTGTACATAACCCTATCAAAACGCTGCTAACAACAACAACTTGGAAATAACATTGCCAGAACCTTTACAAAAACTCCCCAACATTATTACAAGGAATGGTCGATCGGATCCTCCAAGCCGTACAAATCTGCGGGGCCAGATGGTATCCTACCGGCCATGATGCAACATGCCCTTCCTAGCATCATGCCCTGGCTTATAGCAATCTTCACCGGCTGCCTCAAGACAGGATATGTTCCAAAAATTTGGAGAGAAGTGCGAGTTGTTTTCATTCCTAAAGCTGGGAAACCGATACACTCAGCACCAAAGGATTACAGGCCTATTAGTCTCTCATCGTTCTTGATGAAAACGCTAGAGAGAATAATAGATCTTCACATTAGAGAATCTGTGAACGATAATAATCTCTGTAGTGTACAACATGCCTACCTTAAGGGTAAATCGGTAGAAACGGCACTGCATGAGGTGGTTTCGGTCATAGAAGGAACCCTTCATCACAAAGAATATACTTTAGCAACGTTTTTAGATATCGAAGGCGCATTTAACAATGTAAATACAGATTCTATAAGAAATGCTTTAGTAGACAAAGGAGTTACATTAAAATAACCCAGTGGATTTATAAAATGCTCAATAGCAGACGTATAAGCTCACAAATGGGAATGAGCGTTGTGAGGAAAGAAGTCACAAGAGGCACATCGCAAGGAGGAGTCATATCCTCCCTTCTCTGGCTGATTGTGGTTGACAAAATTCTCACTACACTCACAACTGGAGGAACAAAAGTGGTAGCCTATGCCGATGACGTTGCCATCCTAATATGCGGGAAATACCTGCAAACAATTAGCGAACTTATGTCTGCGGCATTGAATGAGCTATCGCGGTGGGCAGAATCGAATGGACTTGGTGTTAACCCAGTAAAGACCGAACTCGTTCTGTTTACAAGAAGAAGAAAAATATAAAGTTTCACATTACCGAAACTTAACGGAGTAACTCTGAAGCTTTCCACGGAAGCCAAATACCTTGGAATTATCCTTGATAACAAGCTGAGCTGGAAACGCAACACAGAGGAAAGAAGGAAAAAAGCACTGTGCGCTTTGTACGCTTGTCAGAGGACATTTGGCAGGAAATGGGGACTGCGAACGCGCATAATCCACTGGATGTATACAGCGATCGTAAGACCCATTCTTGCCTACGGTTCTCTCGTATGGTGGACGATAACGCATAAAAAAAGCTACCTTAGCTTCCTAACAGGAGTTCAAAGGTTAGCGTGCATAGGAATAACAGGAGCCATGAGATCTACGCCACAGGCGGGTCTAGATATGATGCTAAATCTTCTTTCCATAGAAGAGTTCCTTAGATGTTCGGCGACCAAGAGCGCGATTCGCCTCAACGAATCACGAGCCTGGAAAAGCAGCACATTCGGACATGCATCTATTCTAAATCTCTTTGGAACCGAGGAATCAAAAAGAGCAACCGACTATATCATACCCAGTGTGAGATTCGGTACAGAATACACCACATCCATTCCCAGCAGACAAGAATGGGAAGGAACGGCTGTAGAATCCTACGGCAATCTCCATTTATATACTTATGGTTTCAAAATGGAAAACGGAACTGGATCGGGTGTATACTGTGAAACGCTGCAAATCAAAGAGTGTTACAAACTCCCGGATTACTGTAGCGTTTTTCAGGCAGAAATATATGCTATTGAAAAAGCTGCACAGGCCATTCACAGGAAAAATCTTATCCCCACAAGGGTAGTAATTTTTGTGGATAGCCAAGCGGCCATCAAAGCACTGAACAGTAAAACGACGAAGGTTCGAACGGTGCAAAACTGTAAACTGGAAAATGCATAGAATTAAGTAATCTTAAGATTTTTTTTTATTTAAAACAAAAATTTACATTTTTTTAATAGCCAAACAAATTTTGAGCAAACCACGCAGGAGCAGCTCCTATTTTATATACAATTTTTGCCGGCAGCACGCTCAACTTTTGGCTAGCATATGCATATTATTATATTTGGATTTTTCATTTCGGTATTTAATTGTATTTAGAGTTGGATAGAAATAAAAATATATATAAAGAGATCGCTTGAATGAATCATTTTCATTTTGAAGACGTTTTAAATAGCGCCGTCGTTCAAGTTTTTCCTTTCGTTGATCTTCTTCATTATCAAAACTTAAAACACGTAAAAATTCTTCCATTTTTCACAGTCTTATTTATTAATAAGATATGTTTTTTAAATATAATTCAATATTATATTATAATTTTTATTATTTTTATTATTTTCACAACAATTCTCTAGCATAAACACACAAATTTTAAGATTATGCTGTCGTTGTTAAGATACTTTGTGCAATTAACAAAATTGTAAAGAAAAGAGATTTTAAATTTTCACCAGAATACGGAACACTAACAACTTGTTAATATTAACTATTTTGTTAATGTGGTGACCCTTGTAAAGCTAGTAGAATAGGGCTGTAAATTTAAAAACCATATAAAAATAGAATTCATACGTTCCACAACGATTTCGAAAAGGATAGGGACAAAGTTTTAGACATGGTTTTGAAAAAGGATTTGGAAAAATATTTGGACAAGGATATTGTCAAGGACTATGACGAGTGGAAATATCTTTTAAACTATACCCAATATAGGCACAAAAACTAGTAATAGTAAAAATAGTAAAAAATAGTTTTGGAAAATAGTGGTAGAAAATAGTGGTGCAAATAGTTGTGAAGACAGTAGCAAAAAATAGCAGTAGAACAGAAAATAAAATGATAGTAGAAAGTTACCTATTCAATAAGCAATCAATCATCAAAATCCATGCATTACTTTTGAAGATATAGCATTTTACATATTACGTATTTTACATTTTATGCACACTTGATGGTTCACACTTTTACGAAATAACCAAAACGTTAGTATAAAGATGAAATTGGAAAATTAATATTAGCTAAATGCGAATAAAGTAGGCAATGTTGCAATTGAAATCGTAGCTGTTAATGTTTATCGCACGACATTGCCACAAAAAATTTTCATATCGCACACTAAATACAAAAAAGCACAACACAAAACTTACATTAAATTTTTATAAAAACTCGCGCATGTTTTAATATACAGATGTACCTGGAAGACCAAATATAAATTTCTTAATTTGATGTTTATACTTATGTTTAAACCAGTGTCGGGCAAAACAATACATAAACATGCAAGCTTGTGTCTGTGTCCATGAGAGAGCGACAGCGCTGGTTTTATTTACACTGTAAATAAAATGCATTTTTTTTATGTTTAATTTATATAATTGTAATTATTATGATTTATAATTATAATTATTATTATCATTTTTTATTATTTTAATTATTATTATTATCATTATTATAATTATTATTATCATTATTATTATCATTATCATTATTATTGTTATCATTATCATTATTATTATTATCATTATTATTATTATTATTATTATTTATCATTATTATTATTATTTATTATTTTATTATCATCATCATCATCATCATCATCATCATCATCATCATCATCATCATCATCATCATCATCATTATCATTATTATTATTATTATTATTATTATTATTATTATAATTATTATTATCATTATCATTATTATTATTATTATTATTATTATTATTATTTTTATAGTAACTTTTCAAATTCTATTATATCGTCTATATTTATGTTGCCTTCATAACTTTTAATGCGCAGTAAATCTGAGATATGTTCATCTGATAAACGGTTTCTAAATTTATGTTGGATAATTTTGAGGGTTGAAAATCCAACCTCGCAATCGTATGAGGAACTGAACATAGAATATATTTTGAAGATTTCATGTTTAATATTTGGATATGTTTCCTCTCTTACCTGTTTCCAAAAATGTTGACCCATTTCCAAGGGAAGGCTTATATCATTGCGCAGCATTGTTAGCTCTGTTAAATTAAGGATTCCTTTAATAAATTAAAGGATTATTATGCAATTCAATTGCGGTTTTAATTATCTGAAAATCTTGAAATCTTTTGTTATAATTTATTAATAACTCTTCAACAATCCTTGTATAGTCTATTAATTTATTAAAATTTAAATTATCTGACCATATTATCCTGGTTTTATCCAAATTGGACAGATCATTATTTTTTAATTGAATTATTAAAATATTTAGTTTGCGCTCAAAGTGTTCTACAATAGGCACTAGCTCAAAAATATGTCTGTTTTTACCCTGCAGTGACAGATTTAATTGATTTAATAAAAGAGTAAGGTCGCATAAAAAGGCTAAGTCTAATAAAAAATCTTTATTCTTAAGATTTGAAATTAAATCATCCGATTTTGAAAAGAAATTTTGTTCCAAAAACAGTAAAACTTCATTCCTCAAATCAAAAAGGCGTTGCAAGCTCCTACCACGGCTAAGCCAACGAACCTCTGTGAACAAAATTAAATCACCAAACTCGGCATCAAGTTCATCGAGAAAATCTTTAAATTTTCTGTGCCGTAGTGCATTATGCCCCCCTCGAATTGCATTAATAATTTTGATGGCTATTTCCATTACATAGGAAAGGTTTAACTCTTTCGAAAAAAGCGACTGCTGATGGATAATGCAATGAAAAGCTGGAATTTTTATATTATTTTTCATTAACCAACCTATCAGCCCTTGATTTTTTCCAGTCATCACTCTGGCTCCATCAGTACAAATCGCAGTCAACTTTTTTTTTGTTAAAAAGTGAAAAAACATTTTGTTGTAGTATTTTAAAGAGGTTTTCGCCTGTAACATGCCCATGCATTGAAACAACGGAGAGTATTTCCTCTGTTGTTTGTAAGTTTTCATCAACTGACTTAACACATATGATTAATACGCTTAAGTTATTTATGTCCGTGCTCTCGTCAAGACATATAGAAAAAAATTTGCAGTTTAATAACCTTTGCTTAGTGGTAAAATATAAATAGTTACAAATAACTTCCGTTCGGCGAGTTATTGTTCGTCTGGATAAACGTATTTGTTCTACAATTTGTTGCATTTCATTTCCTTGCTCCCCAAAAAAACTGAAAACAACCTGACTTAATTCTTTAAAAAACATACCATCTTCATACGGTCGTCATTTTTTTGCCAAGGCCAATGACACAGCATAGGATGCCTTTTTAAATTGTAATGAAGAAATATTATGATGAATATAAGAATTATTTATATTTTGATTAAAATCATCAGCAATAAACCTTAAAAAATATTTAGCTTTTAATTCGAAAAGCTTTAGTTTTCGTTCTTCTCCTAAAATTAAATTGAATTGTGCGTGACAAACCGAGTAATGCCTTTGCACATACATCAATACGGAACGAGAAACAGTGCGTTCGCATATAAGACATTGCGCTACAGCGTTTGTATTTTCTATAAAAAAGAAATCTAGCATCCATTTATCATTAAACATTTTTCTCTCTGTAGTTGCGAAGCGAGCAGAAGCGAGTTCTTGCCTTCTTGAATGCTTAACGTCAACTGACATGATTTGAATAGCAAAATTAAGCTCACAGCTTCTCATAAGCACGAACCAAAGTCATAACTCGGCTACTGTTCGTACGCCACACGAAATTTTTATTGTGTACATGTGAAAACATTGACGTCGGCAGCAAATCTAGCTCAATCACATGTGAATAGGTTTTTCAATTTTGCCCGACACTGGTTTAAACTATTTCGTAAAAGGCTGAACCGCCGCCAAGTGTGGATAATATGTAAAATGCTATATCTTCAAAAGTAATGCATGGATTTTGAAGATTGATTGCTCATTAAATAGGTAACAGTATAACGTTTCTTTTAATACCCATAATGCAACCATAATTGTAGGAAAATTTAAAAAAAAATACCATCTTCATACGGTCGTCATTTTTTTGCCAAGGCCAATGACACAGCATAGGATGCCTTTTTAAATTGTAATGAAGAAATATTATGATGAATATAAGAATTATTTATATTTTGATTAAAATCATCAGCAATAAACCTTAAAAAATATTTAGCTTTTAATTCGAAAAGCTTTAGTTTTCGTTCTTCTCCTAAAATTAAATTGAATTGTGCGTGACAAACCGAGTAATGCCTTTGCACATACATCAATACGGAACGAGAAACAGTGCGTTCGCATATAAGACATTGCGCTACAGCGTTTGTATTTTCTATAAAAAAGAAATCTAGCATCCATTTATCATTAAACATTTTTCTCTCTGTAGTTGCGAAGCGAGCAGAAGCGAGTTCTTGCCTTCTTGAATGCTTAACGTCAACTGACATGATTTGAATAGCAAAATTAAGCTCACAGCTTCTCATAAGCACGAACCAAAGTCATAACTCGGCTACTGTTCGTACGCCACACGAAATTTTTATTGTGTACATGTGAAAACATTGACGTCGGCAGCAAATCTAGCTCAATCACATGTGAATAGGTTTTTCAATTTTGCCCGACACTGGTTTAAACTATTTCGTAAAAGGCTGAACCGCCGCCAAGTGTGGATAATATGTAAAATGCTATATCTTCAAAAGTAATGCATGGATTTTGAAGATTGATTGCTCATTAAATAGGTAACAGTATAACGTTTCTTTTAATACCCATAATGCAACCATAATTGTAGGAAAATTAAAAAAAAAATCACTTTTATATTGTTCCTTTATTTAAATGAAATTATTTGTTATCATTCCGTTATTTACGGTGCACGCACTACGATTTTAAAATGTCAACCAAGGTTGATTTATAAGGTTGTCGCAGGGCTGATCGCACTCTCTTCTCAGTACCCATAAGGGCTATGCTATGATGGCGCAAGGTTGATTAATATAGGTTAAGTCACTTGAGAGAATCTCGGTCGAACTGTCAGAATGGATGAAAGGAAATCAAGAAAAAAAAATCTGAATCTGTACAATTTTTAGCTAGCAGCTACTTTGACAGTTCGAGCAAAGGCGAAAAAGAGTGCTTTTCTCTCAAGTGACTTAACCTATATTAATAAACCTTGTGCTGGTGGTCATGGGCTCGTTATGGTCAATGTTCATTAATATAGGATAAGTCACTTGAGAGAAAAGCACTTCTTTTCTGCCTTTGCTCGAACTGTCAAAGTAGCTGTTAGCTAAAAATTGTACATATTCAGGTTTTTTTTCTTGATTTCCTTTCATCCATTCTGACAGTTCCACCGAGCTTCTCTCAAGTGACTTAACCTGTATTAATGAACCTTGGTCAATGTTCATTAATATAGGTTAAGTCACTTGAGAGAAAAGCACTCTTTTTCTGCCTTTGCTCGAACTGTCAAAGTAGCTGTTAGCTGAAAATTGTACAGATTCAGGTTTTTTTTTCTTGATTTCCTTTTATCCATTCTGACAGTTCGACCGAGCTTCTCTCAAGTGACTTAACCTGTATTAATGAACCTTGACCTTGGTCATGGTCACGCATTGTTGTTGTTTCAATCTAAGTTGGAAAATTGAGAACGACAGAGAGAGAATAAATTTTGCGCACCACGGCATGATACAATGATAAGGTAGGGCCGCTTCGCTGAGTGCTCTCACGCGTCAACGAAGAGTGGATAATGAGAAGGAACATATGTGTCAAAACGACGAATTTCGTAGAAATTGCAAATGAAGAAAATATTTTATGTTTCCAAGTTGCAAACAGTGCGGTCGCGGGTGTTAAATTTGTGCTAATTTGAGTGAAAATATTATAAAAAAAGTGTAATAAAAACTATAAAATGTGAAAGAAGTCTTAAAATTGCAAAAAAAAACCTGTAACAGTTTTAACCTAAAAACAACTGCGAAACGTGAGCATAAAGAAATTCGCGATGAGCAGCTGATTTTGACACCAATCTCGCTTTATTCTGCTTTCTACTCCATTCCTCTCCGAGTCGACCCTACCTTATAATTCTGCCATGCACCACGGTCACCAAATGATTCGATAAAAATATGAAATCACGGGATCAAAACAGTGTTGCGTTGTGGAACTATTTACAACATTTGTGTCTTCGCATTAAAATAGTACTATTTCAGTGCGAAATGTATGAAATCAGTAATGAATCCTGCTTAATAGCAACACTCAACCATGTTCAACGATGATACTTTTTTGGGATAAAGTACTAAAAGTAGTAAAAAGTATGCTAATGTTTGTGGATCATATGACCGTCAGCATAACATACTTTGGGAACAGAGCTCATCAAACGCAAAAAGAGCGCAAAAAGTGAAGTGACCAGGGATCATTTGACCGCCAGCACATGGCAGAATTATAAGGTAAGGTCATCACGGAGAGGAATGGAGTAGAAAGCAGAATAAAGCGAGATTGGTGTCAAAATCAGCTGTTCATCGCGAATTTCTTTATGCTCACGTTTCGCAGTTGTTTTTAGGTTAAAACTGTTACAGGTTTTTTTTGCAATTTTAAGACTTCTTTCACATTTTATAGTTTTTATTACACCTTTTATATACAATTTTCACTCAAATTAGCACAAATTTAATACCCGCGACCGCACTGTTTGCAACTTGGAAACATAAAATATTTTCTTCATTTGCAATTTCTACGAAATTCGTCGTTTTGACATTAATGTTGCTTCTCATTATCCACTCTTCGTTGACGCGTGAGAGCACTTAGTATCATGGGCCTACCTTATCATTGTATCATGCGCCAGCATAACATCACCCTAATTGTCAAAACCAGCCAATTTTGCGAATGACTACGAAAGAAAAACGGATGATAATAGAGAGCACTTGCAGGTTTTCTATGAACTGTCAACTTCGATTTGGCAATTATGGGTACTCGCTTTCTCCCTTGCAACAACCTTAAAAATCAAACTTGATGTCAACAAAAAAAAAAAACCCGGCGGAATTAACAAAAAAACACTTTTTTGACAAACTGCACATTACTTTTACGTTGTTTTTTTATTTTAATTAAATTATTTCTTTGTTTGCTACTTTACCGTGCATGCACAGTGATTTCAAAATGTCAACTGAGCAAAAAACCGACGAAATGATCAAACCAAGGTTGATTTGTAAGGTTGTCGCAGGGCTGATCGCACTCTCTTCTCAGTACCCATAATTGACAAATCCAGCTAATTTTGAGAATGGCTACGAAAGAATAACGGATGATAAAAGGAAGCACTTGCGGATTTTCTATGAGCTGTCAAGTTCCATTTGACAATAATGGGTACTCGCTCTCTCACTTGCGACAACCTTATATATCAACCTTGCAACAAACAAACGAAAATATCAAAACGGGACTTTATCGTTGCCTCTGCTATGCACGTGTTCAGGCACAGTAGTCAACATAAGTACGATGGCAAGGATTAAGTACACATGACCTGAGTAGTTGCGAAAGTATATATGTTTCACACTGTACTTGACGTGTATTGCAGGGACAACGAAAAAGTCCCGTTTTGGTTTTAACATATACGAGGAAATATAAACCAACGCTTGACAAACAACACAGCTATAAACTACTGTCTTCTATTAAGTATTAGCAATGTACACAATGAACACAGAAATTACTGTTGTGTTGGGAACGGTTATAGGTCTAATAGTTACTGCTCCACTTAGACCCCTTTTCCACACGGCAATTTTTCTTGCCGGCAAGTCGAGTTTATGAGCGCTCGGAACGTGACGAGAGGGGACGAGTACAGACTTGCTCGTACCGGCAAGTTTTCTTTTGTGCTGTTCTTTCTTTGATGTTTCGCTTTATACTGATTCGTCAGTTAAGAGGGCAGCGCATTAGCCGACAAAGTATTCATATAAAAAAAACATTGATTGCAAATTAATGCTGTAATATTTCAATAATATGAACATAGAATAAAACAGTGAATGCATAAAAATTTAATATTAACTACTAAAACTACCTCTAACTAACTTTATTAATTTTTTTTTATTAAACAGTTCTATCGCTTTCTTCAAAGTAAAATCAGAACTGCTCAAGAAATTGCTCAGAATTGCTGTGTGGAAACGAAATTGGCAAGTTCAAAAGAGAAATGAAAATGAAACTGCTGGCAAGAAAAATTGCAGTGTGGAAAAGGGGACTTACATACTCTCAAGAGTCTCAAATGTAACTAAATCTTTTCGAGCTATAACCAGAACTAGTTCCATGGATGTCAATTGCCTCTTTGGCCGCTGCTGGGTATGTAAAAGAGAAATATTCCATGCATGCTCAATGTTTAGAGAGCGAAACCGATACAAGTTAATATAAGAAAATATAACAGCACATAACTAGAATGCTTGGATGGTTCTTTGCAGAGCTTTAGTGTAAACAAAAACTCGTTCTTTCCACTCTTAACGCTCGGAGCAAAGCTTCTTGGCAGTTCTTGCTCTGCTTTCAACAAATAAACGATGTCTAATAAATTGAAAATTTTCACTTTATAGCTTTTGCTCCCAACCTCTGTTTAATGCCTATATTACAGAAAAATTATGTTGAGTTGGCAGCCCTAGTTAGTAAAATTTCAAGTTCACGGAATTTTTCTATTAAGTAACAGTATAAAACAAACAGGTAAAGGTGCATACATATATAAAACGTTTTACTGTATCAACATTATGGTGTGCTGCTCATAATTTCATAACGTATTTATACAAGCAAATGTGTATTTTCCATTGTATGGTTATGGTTTAAAGAGCTCACCATGATTTAACAGAAATTTAAAAATAGCTTCTACTGAGTTTGAACTTGTTGTATAAACGACAGCAATAGTATGCACAAGGATGTTGATTATCCTTAAACAACCCTTAATGTTGTAGTGCTTTAAGGTAAAGGACGATTTGAGCGTTTACTTAAGGAAGGTAGTTATTTGTATTAAGCAGACCGTGTGGCCTAATGGATAAGGCGTCGGACTTCGAATCCGAAGATTGCAGGTTCGAGTCCTGTCACGGTCGAAGGTTAATTCTTTTTTTATATGGTGTACATATTTTTATATTATAGAAACATGTGAATGTATGAGTCAGCATAAAATTCATTATGTAATTTTTTTTTTTGTCCTAAATTTTGCTACATGAGTAAAAAAAAAAATGGTATAAACCACTTCAAGCAGTATAAAACATTTTAACTAGTTACTTAAGATAAGAAGTCATTAACAGCTCGATTGTAGCTAAAATGCACATAGTTGTCTATTGCTTGCGATATATTTCCGCCTTTAGAGGGTGACAATTTTCCTCGGGAACTTCCAGTCCAACAGGTATGGAAACATCGCCATGTGGACACGCGCTCAAAGCCACCAACAAATTCATTTCGGCTATAAATTCAATGAAATCTCCAGTTTTTGCTGGACTCGGCTTGCAAAAATACTGTTGAGTGTCCTGCAAAAAAAAAAAAAAAAAAAAATTTAAACGTAAGTAAGCAACAATGAAGTAAATCTTATCAACATAAGCGCAGGTTAAAATGAAGGGTACTATTTGCAAAACTTGCTTATGACATTTCATTTGATAAGCAACGCTATCAACATACCCGTGTAAAACCCGTGCACATAAATATATTCCAAACATCATGCACATCGTCTTCCGTCATGCCACGCTCCTCTATCACCGCCTTGGTTAGAGAATTGTGACAGCTATTAGTGCGATCTTCGCCCGTTATTAGCTTGTATGTGTAATCATCACAGCGCGTGCCTACCACATCATGTAACGAGCCACCATCCTCATCTATGCCGTAGGCAGCCAACGAATCAAAGACGAATGTCGCCATGGGTCGCAAATAGGGCAGACAACTCCAGAGCCGATCGTATACTTTAAGATGTGTGCTATGCAGCTGGCGTGTCTTACCCGAGTAGAAACGCTCTTTGGTATTGTCCAGATTCCAGAAATTCATGTCACCCACTTGTGAACCCTCATTAACGGTGATGCGACAGAGATCGCCCGCTTGCATTGTCCAGGTACGAGCTGTACGCTTTGGTACAATTAACGTTTCGACCAATTCGCCCATGATGGCCTCATAGCGACGCTCATCATATTCGGCGTGTGAAACGCAGGCAGCAGCTGGCTTGTTGTAGCAAAGTGTTGGCGAGTGTTTGGCAAAAACGCGTGGTTTGAAGTTACGACCACACCAGGAAGTTGCCATTTTTCAGTTATACTTTTATAAAAAAATATCTAAGTTAAAAAAAAAAATTGATTTGTCTGGAACCTAGACAAGCGTTCCACTCGATTGTAAAGTTAATATGCGACTAACAAGGTCGTTGATGTCAATAACAACTTGTTAGATTGCAGTCAGTGCGCAATCCAAGTTTTTACAGGCGACTCAAATAGCTTTTCTAAGAAAGCTTTGTTAGTAAAAAACGCGAAAAGCTCATTGCTGAAAAGTAAACTAATAAAATAACTGCCATAGGCTGAAAGTAAGCCAAAGACGTTGGTTAAATTTTTTTTCCAGCTAACAGGTTGAATGATAGTGTAATTTAACTATGCATATATATACATATATTTTATTTTAAAAAATTCTTTAGAAATTTTCAAGGTCATTAAAGGTTATTTCATCATTATGCGAACCAGGCCTTTGTGTTGAGTGCGCAGGGGTTTGTCTTGCAAAAATATCAAAATACTAGGGTGGTCCCAGAAGTACCCGACCTGAAGCATAGATAGCGGATGTTGAAAATTTGATGTTGAAATGACTAACCTCATATAGCTTAAGTTACAAGTTTTAAGACGCTACCTTGTTTAGTATACAGGGTGTCCCGCAATTGAGTTCAACTATTTACGTATGCGAAAGGTTATGTTGAGCTGAGAAAAATATCGTATGGGAGGGGGCGGGGGCGGGGGGTTTATTTTCACATTCTTAGGAGCTACAGGGTTAATTAATATTTCACGACCTTGATTCACGTTGTTGTTTCTAGCACAAAAGCTAAGTTACGGAAATCTTTTTTTGATAACTCATTGCAAAGGCAATAACATCACCTTTTCAACGGTACATCCACAAACAGTACCGACATAGCCGTTACCAAGCTATGCTCGTTCAAGGTTGAAATCAATCGGTGTAAACTACCAAATTTCAACTTTGAGTGCAAATTTCTCAGAATTTCGCGTAATAAATGAAATTTTTTTTGTAATCAATTTTGTAATTTATTTAATTTTCTTTTCAATGACACCAAAAACATAAATTTATCTTAAAAAATAAAAAAGTTGGCTGTACTTTACAAAAAATTACACCTATTAGAAAATAATGGTTAATAATAATGACATTACAATTACTTATGCAGTAGATAATTAATTCTTGTTGAAATAAGCGCTAGCAACAAAATTTCAAATTTCCAAGAAAAAATCTGTCGAAAAATTTTCAGATTTCACCCCAAGCAAATCACAGAACGAGGAGTAAAAAGCTTCGCTTCAATAAAGCGAGCCAGATGTCAAAATCAGCTGTTCATCGCGAATTTCTTTATGCTCACGTTTCGCAGTTGTTTTTAGGTTAAAACTGTTACAGGTTTTTTTTGCAATTTTAAGACTTCTTTCACATTTTAAAGTTTTTATTACACATTTTTTATAATATTTTCACTCAAATTAGCACAAATTTAACACCCGCGACCGCACTGTTCGCAACTTGGAAACATAAAATATTTTCTTCATTTGCAATTTGTACGAAATTCGTCGTTTTGACATTTATCTTCTTTCTCATTATCCACTCTTCGTTGACGCGTGAGAGCACTCAGCGAAGCGGCCCTACCATATCATTGTATCATTATCTACAGTAATTGAAATGGTTGAAAATTACAGCTTTTTCAAACTATGCTCAGGGAGAGAATGTAACTTTGACATATTTTTTGGTGCGAAAATGGTGCTCATTTTCTTCAAATCATGCTCCAGGAAATAGGTCATAAAATCCTTAAATTTGAGTTGTCCTAGCAAAATCTTTGGGAATCTGTTTAGAAAGAGTTGTTATAAAACATATTACTTTACTTTACTTTACTTTTATATAACTTAATTATATAAATAAAGAAAAACAAAAATATCTTTTTTCTTTAATTGGGTTTGAAACTTTATACAAAATTTGTTATTTTCCCATATAAATTTGCTCATTTTCGCCAAAACATGCTCTAGGAAAAAAGTCATAAAATTCTTAATTTTGAGTTATCCCAGCAGAACCTTCGGAGCTGTGTTCAAAAAGAGTCATTATAAAATATATTTAAATATAAAGAATAACAAAAATGTCCTTTTTCTTTAATTGTATATAGAAATTTAGATTTTTTTTTTGGATTTCTAGGACCTTTTTTGTGAATACGAAAATTTGTTTGTTTACACTTTTAACTGTATTGATGTTAGCAAGAACTTGTAAAATATATCTTTGTTAAAGTTTCGTATGGGAATTATACTAAAATTTTTGCGATTTTGGAAAACATTCAGTACAAAACTATAAAAACTTAAATATCGTTAAATTTTCATGGCAACATATAAAGAGCGTAAATTACAGAAATGGAAAGATATCGCAAAGTTCTTTTAGATTCATATAATTAAGACTCTAAACTATAAATTTGCATACTAACTTTCACAAATTTGGAACAGTTTTTTCCATACCTAATTTTGTCCCACTCATTACACTGTGCGTCGTGAGGATGTTTCAATCGATTGTTTGGCGATGTTTTACAGCAATAAGGCCGAGTTTTTGCGTCGATTCATAACCATGGATGGAGCATGGGTCCATCCACTTCACACCCGAGACGAAGGTACAATCAAAGCAATGGACTAAAAGGTAAGAATCGGCTGCAAAAAAGGCGAAGACAGTTCCATCTGTAATGCGCAATGTCATGTTTCACAAACGGCAAAAACAATCAACGGCGAGTATTATGCGAACTTATTGCAGCGTTTGAGTGATGAAATCTAGAAAAGACGGCAGCATTTGGCGAAAAAGAAAGTGTTGTTTCATCAAGACAATGCACAAGTACACACATCCACACATGCTCACATCCACACGGTCCATTGCGGTAGCCAAAATCAATGAATTAAAGTTCGATTTGCTTCCTCACGCACCCAACTATTTCGTTTTCCAAACTTGAAAAAATGTCTCGGTGGTAGAAGATTTGCCAACAATATCTATAGAAGATAGCCATCAACGAGGTGGAATCTGCGGTTGATGGCTATTTTGAGTCGCTCGACGGTTCTCACTTTAAACAGGGTATCGAAGCTATTAAACATCGCTGGAAAGAGTGTGCCGAGCTGATAGGGGACTATGTTGAAAAATAAAAACATTTGTTCCCAAATTTATTGCGTTTTTTTTTTTTTGGTCGGGTATTTTTGGGACCACTCTCGTAGGCGATACTATCTTATAATTTTGTACGATGATAAAAAATTCCTGATCCTAAGTTTGATAAGAAACTGATTTCAAGTGTGACGCACTTTTTGGTATTCAATCTGATCAGGACACCTGATTATGGTAATAACCGGATCAAAATTTGATTAACCTTATTAAGTAATTTATAGCCTCAGGAAAACCTGAGATCCAGTTGTACAGCTTTTGATAAGGCTACCTTAAAAGGGCTATCTATGTCAAGATTGTTTTTTTAGAGGTACAGAATTTCCTAAGGGGATAACTGTGAAACCAGTTGTCAAAGTAAACACATGTGTCTGACATTCATGTTCAGTATACTTTGACAATTTACCATGCAAAGACTTACACCGGCACAACGTTTATAAATCATCTTCAGCAATGGCACTGTTTTCACGTCATTCAAATTGAAGGATCATTAAAATTTGTTGTTGTTTCCCAGCGAAAAAAAGATGAACTCTCTGCGAGAGCGGAAATGAACTTTCAACACTTCATCGCACCAATCAAAATTTTGATGGAGCTCAAGACCTGCATCAATCCATCACAGGGTTGCATAATCAACTTTTCCGGTACTTACAACAACACTTTTAGTCGGCATCGGCCATTCAATCAAAAAATGACGTGTGAACAGTTATTCAATCAAATATCTCGAAGAGAGTAAAAGAGAACCAAAAATGCAATATTCTTCATTCAATTTGAATGACGTATAAACTCTGCCAATGAAGGGCTTAACGGGTACATAAATAACCAAAATTGCCGTGTTTGGTGTGATAACAATCCCGAAGAGACTCTCCAGGCTACCTTACATCCAAAAAAGGTAACTGTATGGTGTGGTTTGTATGCCGAAGGCATATTTGGAACATACTTTTTCAAAATTAAAGATGAAGCCAACGTTACTGTCAATGTTGAGCGCTACTGGCAAATGATTCGCGTTTTTTTGGTTCCCCACGTCAATATCAATCGTCTAAGTGCTAAATGGTTCCAGCAAGATGGTGCAAAAAGCCATACATTGCGTGAAACCATCACTTTACTGGGACGAACATTTGGTAACCGAATCATATCAATAAATTGGTCTGTCAATTGGACATCGACATTATGTGATTTGACTCCGTTAGACTAATTTTTGTGAAGGTACGCCAAGTCCCTGGTCTGGGGAGATAAGGCCGGCTATACTGGAAAAAGTGCTGCAAAATTGGACCGACAGGATGGTCTACATAAAATGCATTCGCGGTGCCCATATGCACGGAATTTTGTCAAAACACTAAATGCCATAAAATTTGCAAACTAATATAGGAAAACCCGCTTAAGTACCTCTCCCTTTAAGTACCTAACCCGCTTTAGTACCCAAAATGTTCGGGCATTTTTCAGGAAATTGTTGAATGTTTACCCTCTTAAGTACCCAACCCGCTTAAGTACCTTAAAATGCTGACATTTTTGGTCGAGGTACTTAAGCGGGTTTTACTGTAAAGCGAAAATATTGTCCATTTTATTCATTTTTCTGTGTTTAATTCGAAAAAAAAAATGTTCTATGCCTCTAAAAAAACACCCTTTATAAGTGATCTGAATAGTTGCAGTAGGGCAGAGTCGTTATGAGTGGGACACCTTAGCGTTTTAGTTTATAAATCTCTTAAGTTCTAGAATTTCGAAACAAACTGTATTTCGTTGCAAAACTAAAAGTTTAAGTTACAACTTAGCAGAATAAAGTATATCGATTTGGTGTAGGATAATTAAAAATATGGTTATTCGAAGTAATCGATTTTAAGCCTCATAAAAAAAATGTCGACATGGAAAAAATGGAACACCTGAAAAAATATTTGACGTATATTTTTTTTTTGCTTGAGGCATTTTTTTTTTTTTTGAGGCGTAAAAATCTAACATTTCGGATGACCATAGTTTTATTTATCCTACACCCAATCTGATAAAAAATGTCAAAAATGTAGGTGAAATGTCATATTATTAAAGTTTCAACAATATTTATTTAATTTTTAAGAGATTCTAAACAATAAAATTGGTTTATTCATGCGAATTATTTGAATTTTTCCATCGTACCGCGACCATCTTGATTTGGGCATCCCAAAATGAATTGTGTTTTTTTTTTCCTTTAATTTTTTCCTTTTTCATAGTGGATTTTTATCAATTATCACCGCTTCGATTGCTTCAAGTGCAGTTTCATAATTTTGGATTCTATGCTTGTGCACATTTTGTTTGCTCTGTAACATTTTATCTCAGAAATTTATTGAATATTGATATTTTACGAACATAAAAGGCAGATTCCAGTGAAAACACAAAATTAATTCGTGTACGACAAATAAAAATAAGCAAATGTGGATATATAAAAAAAAAAAAAATTCGACTGAAATAGCATTTATTAAAATCAAACCACAAAAAACATTAACAAAACCTGTTAACTTATGATAAAAGACACTAGCATGAAAAAAAGTAACTTTTAAAAGTGTCCCATTCATGACTAAACATTGTCCCATTCATGCCAAAAGGACGTACTTCTTCTGATTTGCATAATTTTTTGTTGGCGTTTATTTTGGAAATCATATAGCATGCTAAAAAAATATTTAATTGTAGGTGTTTGCAAACATTACCCTTCTATTTTCGATAAAATGAATAGAAAAGTATTTTTAATGGCCTCACTTTAGGCATCTATGTAATTTAGATACATACAAAAAAACACAATTATTTTAAGTATGTTTGGCACAATAACAATAAGCACGTTTTATGTTTTCGAACGCTAATCAAAAGTGAGGTAGCAACCAAAATTTCAGAATTCCCAGCATGAGAATACATTTTTTCTTAGGAAACATATGAAGGTATGTGTACGGCTTTGTAGGGTCAGTTCAAATGTTTTTGTGATATTACCAATGGCTGTATCAAGTTGTGGCGTTTTAATGGTGTTCTAGTGACTTAAGTCATGGTCAAGAACTATGAAGTTTAGTGTCGGTGGTATTGAAGTGCTGTGTCATCGCAGAACCTCTTAGCCGGGAGTGACTATGACATAGGAAAGGAAGAAAGAATATGGTATTTGGTAAAAAAAATGTTAATTGAAAACTATAACTATGCAGGTCTTTATCTTCAATTTCAAGTTTTTCCACTTAAAATTCAAATTTTTCAGTTTAGGAAACTTTTTACTTAAGTTAAACTTCAAATTTCTAAAAAAAAAGTTTGGCTCTCCTGGCTGATTATCTGTCTACGCCCTTGAAAGCGAATAAATATTTTCTATTATTTATTTAAAAATATTTTTATTTACTGATAAATTAGTTTATTTCGTTATCGTTACTCTTGCTTTTTATAAGAATGTGACAATAAATAAGTCACTTACGTATATTAAAAATACATACTTGACTTTGAATTAACAAAATTTTTTTATTGTTATAACTAATAGCTAAGGGTAAAATAAAAGGGTTAGAATATCAACTATTTTCTAAACGGGTTGCAGGAGATCCATGCAAGAGCGAGGCCCCGGGCGATTGCCCTACTCGTCGGCCCTTAAGACCGCCACTGATTCTCTATCTTAAAAGCTAAAAAAACTGTTCTCTAAGCTAATAATGTGCTGCATTAGCACACGCATTGTAAAAGCGTTTAATTAAAGTTTCATTATGAAAGCCTTTGCAAAAGCTCTCTATCTACTCGTAGCTAATATTAAAATCATTGCGTAAAAATACAAAAAGCTTTTGCATTATTATACGCAGTCTTATTGCAATGTGTATTCAAATTGCAATGCATAATACGTGTAAAATTATAACTTATAAAAAATAAACAAATATGAGTAGTAATAAAAAAACGCTCGCCCCCGGGTGGGCTTGAACCACCAACCTTTCGGTTAACAGCCGAACGCGCTAACCAATTGCGCCACGGAGGCCATGAAATTTCTGTCTTGCATTGCTATTATTTCTTAGCTTTAATTAATAAGCAAACCTTTGCATGCAAAAAATTGCAACAAAAGTCTTGAACAGAACAATTTTGTGTTGAGCGCTAAAAAGGTGGCGGAAACTTAATGTACCTAACCTTTTTTCGGGCATATTTGCCATATTTGTGGGATTAGTCTCATTTGAGATATATTTTAATTCCTTTTAGTTCTTAAGAGATTTTTTAATTCACGTGGTTTTTGTTCTTATCTCATTAGTTCTCTTATCTCACAGTGTAGTGAAGTGAAGTGAGAGCGATTCTACAAGCGAGAAATCAAATTCTGTATAAATATAACTTTGCATAATTTTGTATTTTTACAGTTTTTTTGATAAAAAATAAATAATTTTTTTTTGAAAACCGACAGGCCTGGAAGTTCTTCTAAATAGGCATCAATTGTAATAACAGAGCAGAACAGAGCAGTTATATAATAATTATTTTTTACTTTTTTTTTTTGATTTTTTATAGGTTTAAAATTAAAAAAGTGGAAAAAATTGAAAATTCCCAAATTCACCGCGCTTGGAAATGCAAGTAAACTAGGCTTGTGCCATGGTGTAAGAAAACCAGGTGGAAGCGAATTTTTCACCACACTTTAAATTGCCCCGGGTCTGTCAAAAAATTCTGACAGGAAGAGAGCAACTGTTGATTAGTGCCAAATTTTATTGGCTGCGTTCAGCAGGTACAACTTTTGTACAATCGGTTAGTGTGTGTCTGCTGAACGAAAAAATATCAGTGTCTAATCACAACATGTAAAAATGTCTGTCTATCGCCGTACTTTATATTTTTGATACATTTGCTCAACGTATTAAGTATTTCCAGTTAAAAATTTGGCTTTTTTAGAATAAGTGTGCTTTTATAACAAATGAAATAAATAACGCAAAATATTACGAGAAAACACAATTTTTCCCCTCTTTGATCACTTTTAAAATAATTGTGTTCACAGAAATAAAAAAGGAACGTAAACTGATACCTGATCAGAGACACAACTTGTTGTACCCATTATTCAATTATTATTAGGTTGTTCAGATATTTGAGAGGAGAGCAAAAGAGCAATTTTGTAAGGACATAAAAATCACGCAGTTGCCGGAATATCATACTTTTGCATAGTACAGACCAATTAAGATACATTTGACTACTACTTTTTGAAATACTTGCTTGTGTTGAACCAAAACATTATGAGCTTTAAAAATGTTATGGTCACATTTTAGACGTAAAATAATATTGGAAAAATAAAACTTCTGAATGTTGTACGCATTTCATACAGAGTATGTATGAATATTTTTATTACAGATATGTTTTTTTTTTATATTTGAGTAAAAATAAGTAAAAATTGTATAGTCAGTTTATATGTAAAATTTATTGGAATAATGTTTTCAAAATAGTTTAAAATAATTTCTTTAACCAAAAGTATAAAAATAGTGATTTTTACATTTGTGTTTGGGAAAATCAAAAATTTTTACTTTTTTCCTCTTTTGACAAAAGATAGCTAGTTTTGTTCAGTCAACGCAGAACATTTTTTTATATTATATATAAAACTATATTTTATAGTTAATGGTTGTGTTAATATGTCTTCTAAGTGTTTCGTGATATAGCCATTGTCATTTTTTCAAGAACGTAAAAATATTTTTGACGTAGAATTACGTGTTACAGGACGTTTGTCATTCTTGGGGGTCTTTTCCACAAAATTTTTGTCAAGCACATCCTAACGATTTTGGAGGACACTTTGGAATATACTTACAGCCTTTAATATTCATCTTACTTTTCATCTTAATTTCTGAGGTCGGGCTCGTACCAGTTTTTACATAAAAAATAAATTGTGGCATTTTTAATTGAGCCCGACCTCAGAAATTAAGATGAGTCATCTTTTTTTCAAAAAAACTTCTCACGCCTTCTATGGTTTAATATCAACGAATTTTTGGTGCCAAAGAATGGAATCGTGAAAAGAAGTAAACAAAGAGCGCAACAACAAGTCTTTGCAGAATTAATGTAGTCAATTTTTTGAACCTTTGCTTTGTGCTAAGAAGTAGAAAAACATTGCTTTTTAAATTAGAAAGCACACAACTGCAATTCCGTTTTGGTTTTAGCAGAAGGTGTGCTTATAAGATTTTCAAAGTTAATGGACTGCATAACCCACAGAAGATTACTGATGAGTTGGTGTAGCGACCAACGAAACAGCTGTCTAGTCTGCTGGTGGTTGTTCTGTAAAGAACATTGTTGTTGTGGCAACCTGTTGCTTCATGAAATTACTTGGCATAAAGCTCAAATGTAATTCTTGAAAATTAATTTTTTTAAGAATTGCTAAAAACTAAATATAAATTAAAAATGCCACAATTTATTTTTTATGAAAAAACTCTACGTCTACGATAATATCTGTGTCTTTTGTTTACATAAAATAAGGGTATAATGGCTGCATTCTATTCGAAAGAGCGCTCAGGTAGCGAAGTAGCATAAAGTCAATGAAGTAGAAAGCAGAATAAAGCGGGCTAGATGTCAAAATCAGCTGTTCATCTCACGTTTCTTTATGTTCATGTTTCGCAGTCGATTTCAGGTTAAAAATTTTACAGTTTTTTTTTGCCAATTTAAGACTTCTTTCACATTTTAAAGCTGTTATTACACTGTCTTAATAATATTTTCACTCAAACTATCACAAATTTAACACAAGTGACCGCACTAGTTGCAACTTGGAAACATAAAAATTTTAATAATTTGCAATTTCTTGTAAAATCGTCGTTTTGACAACTTACCAACCTTTTCATTATCCACTATTCGTTGACGCGTGAGGACACTGAGCCAACCGGCCCTACCTTATAATTCTGCCATGCATACAGTGATACTTTCTGCTGAACTATTTTTTTTTCGAAACGTCAAAAGGCAAACAGCTGTACGACTATAAATGCTTTTTGTCTCAAATTTATTTTTTTATGTTCTGTGTGCACACGTTTCAAAAAAATAGTTTTAGTTAAAAGCACTACTAAGCAATTTAATAATTTAGTAATTAATAAATTTAGTATTTGGTATATTTATCTGTCAAAATAAAGTAAGCGTATACCGCTCAACTGAAGTAGCATAAGATATTTTCGCTACCTAAGATGGCGACCGCTCAGGGAACGTGTTGGGCGAGCACTTTATGCAACATACCATTCAGCCCGAAAGTTGTTCAACAGCTACGTAGCAAATTTTCCGCTGAATGCAGCCAATGATTGAAACATGATTGTACCTGCTGAACGCAGCCATTTATTTCTGCTGTTTTTGACAGATGCGGGTACAATTTTTGTGAGAGAGGTGAAAAAAACGCTTTCACCTGGTTTTCTTACACCATGGCTTGTGCTTAATCATTCCGGAGCCGGAATGAACATGGAATGATTCTTTTGTACAGCGGAACTAGTTCCCGGAAACATGTCCGCGGAGCCATTTAGTTCCTTTGTTCTGTAGAAGGGGAAAAATGTGTTTGTGTATTAAATTTATAATATAATCAATCTGCTAATGCCCGTATGATACTTAATTTTTTTTTACAACTTTTGTCATTGAAAATTAATAGTAGAAGCAGTTCAAATAGCACGAATGCATGGATTCAATTGGTGTAAGTGAGTATGCATATAGTACGAATTGGAGAAAAATTTGTAGGACGGACTGTATTTTCTCTGCATTTTTTTTGCCGTTTCTTTCAATTGGTTCTTCGTTAAGTTTCGATCAAATATTTACTGTGCTGTTAGTAATAAATTTGACATTTTTAGAGTAAACAAAACTATTTAATATAAATGTATGCTGAATGGGAAGTGATGTGTGTAGCTAATTTTAATTTATTTAATGCAGCTGCTCTTCAAAACACCAGAAGTAAAAAAGTAACAATGTTTATCCTTTTCTTACAAAATACGTCTGTCCTGCCCACGCGACACTTGTTTTCAGATTTTAAAATTGGACAAAAAAAATTAAGTATCATACGGGCATAAGGATATAATAATATAATGAACATCATATGCATAATATAATGAACAATATTCTACATTCTTTATATTAAATTCTATCCTATATATTTTAATTGTTTAAACATGTTCATACGTAGCAGCTCTTTCGGAGCCAAAACATGGCCGGAGCTATCTAGTTCCGCCAGTTTGCATTGTAGGTGTTCATACATCAGTCAAATGATTGAAGTAAATCGCGATTTTTTACTCTCTTTAACTCTCTCTGAAAAGATTGATTGACGCTTGCTCACACACGATTTTTTGATTGAAGCTCCGACGCAGGCATTTGTTACTTTTCTGCTACCTACTATTTTGTGAATTCATATCGTGCTGTGTGCAGTACTTTATTTGGGTGTTTCTTTTATTCAGTTGTTTTGTGTGCATAACAATTTTACAAAATGGAAAACAATAGCGGAAATATAGTTGATATTTAAGGATAAAAACTGATCACATTAGCAAATCAATACGCCGGAAATTATACCTATTTGAATGACCATCGCATGCAAGTCAAAAAAAAAAAACAAAAGAATTTTTGAAGAAACTACACCTCTTTTTCACTTCAAAAAACTACCTTTGTTTCCAGTTAACTACTTTTCTTGATATAATTGCCTACTAAAAAGCAAACAAGTAAAATAATGCAACTCTTTGACTGATTGATGCAGGTCAGGAGCTCATTCAAAATTTTGACTGATGAGAGAAGATTTTGGAGTTCATTTTCGCTCTGAGATAAAGTTCATTTTTTTTTTTACATAGGAAGGCAACAACAAATTTTGATTGATTCAGTCATTTGACTGATGTGTGAACACCTCCATTTGCAACCAAATGAACGAAACAATGCAAATGACAAGAACGGCGATATATGAGCTGCTCAGAGCACAAGTGGCGTAAGTCCATTTTTTAATGAAATTGAGTTAAGTACATAGAAGAAAAGAGGAAAATGTAACCTATTTACGTGTCCAGATTAGAAACTCCTAGCTTACGTAATCTCTGAATAAAATGCAAAACTTTGTTATTGTTCTGACAAATTATATAATTTCATAATTTCAGAGCATATGTGGCGCAAGTCCATTCATTTCATATATCCCTTAATAATGAAGATAATCACTAGGGGAATGTTTTGTTCGACTCCTAGAACTAAATAATATCATTCCTCATCAAAACATTCTTAAAAATATCTCACATAAGATTTCTACAGCGGAAATGAGGAATTTCAAGAAAAGTTCAGAGGACAAGTGGCGTAGTCCGTTCATTTTGTATCTCCCTTAATAATGAAGATAATCACTAGGGGAATGTTTTGTTCGACTTCTGGAAAAAGTGATATCATTCCTTTTTCTAGATTTCTACAGCGGAAATAAGAAATTTCAAAAATATGTTAAGTTTAGTATGCAAGATAGTTCATTATTTTTTTGTATTATCAAGTTAATTTTTTACGATATGAATAGCTCTTTTTATTCTTTTGACCTAGCCTATAAGCAAAACTCAGTTCTTTATACATAGAATTTCTAATAAGAATTTTTCTAAATATTCCATTTTCTCAAAACTACTAAAAGTGGACTTACGCCTTTTGTGCTCTGAGCAGCTCATATCATGTAATAGTTTTATTTGTCATTTCTTTCATTATTTTTACCAAAGAAGGAGAGATATATATTTTATTTCTATCAGTCTTACAACTAACTCGGCCAAGCAGTAACAAGCACGAAAGAAATCTCGTTTCATATTGCTTAGGTAAAAAAAAGTCATTGCAACCGAAACTGTTTGGACATGTTAAGAATGGATCGAAAGAAGGATTGGAACCAGGGATGATATTTGGGGGCTTTTAGGGCTTTTTTGAGCCCTTTTTAATTGTAAATGCCCCGAGGCCCTTCTTAGTCGTTTTAGGCTCATTTGAAGAAATATAATCAAAAAATTATCGCAATTTTTAACGAGAAAAGTTTAATGGTTGATGTCGTTGACAACATTTGTGTACTATGCCATCATTCTACAAAATTTTAAATTTGAAAGTAGGAAATGGAGGTAGGAAATATCGTGCACAGAAAAATAGCATAAAAAATTAAATTAAAAATCACTCAAACGAAAAATTACCCAAAAAAAAAAGGAAAAAAATGCCCAAAATTTTGAAAAAATTGCCTAAAATGCAATCTTGCGGTGTCGGAGTGCTTGACAAGAATAAGCTCTCTTGAATTTATTACATAAATGAAAATAAAGAAATAAATATTATTCATTAGTAATAATCAAAAGGTATGACTTCCGCGGGACGGGTCCGATTTTAACCAAAAAGTTTTAATTTTTTAAAAAACATGATGATCGGGGATAAGAGGGCGAACCTTCACATGGCAACGTGTCTGACCGCCTCAACCTGGCGAGGCCAGCATTATCCAAGTCGAAATCGTCTCAAGTCGACTCAAACCTCCACGTGGTGTTCCCTGGGCAACGGCAAACTGGCATCCGTCAGATTGACGGCTAATTTGAGCGGCGGGTCACTCCATAGACCCCACTGTCGGTCAGTTCAGTCTTCATGAGACCTCCACGAACAACGGTCTAAGACTGATCGACTTCGCCGCGGCGCGAAACATGGTAGTTAGTAGCACCAGATTTAAGCACCTTAACATCCACAAGGCCACCTGGCTGTCCCCGGATCAAAAAACGCGAAACCAAATTGATCATGTTGTAATCGACGGAAGGCATGCCTCTAGTGTTCTAGATGTGCGTACATTTCGGGGGGTCAACATTGACTCCGACCATTATCTTGTTGCAGCCAAGATCCGCATGCGATTATGCAATGCGAAGAACATACGCACAGGAATGCAACGAAAGCTAGATGTCGCTAAGCTGCAATTACAACGGACTGCCGAAGCCTACTCCGCTCAACTCTCGGTTAAGCTCAACCAACCAACCTCTGGACCCGACGACGCCGGCGGACTTTGGGCGCATATATCCCACTCCATGCGCGCTGCCGCTGAAGAAGTCATTGGTTTCCGGCGCCCGCAACCTCGGAACCAATGGTATGATCAGGAGTGTCACATTGCGACTGCAGTAAAAAACGCCGCTTATAGAAAAACGCTGCAGTCAGCTGCAACGCGAGCCGTGCGAGAAAACTACCGCGAAGAGAGGAAGGAAGAGAGGCGCCTTTTCAGACGCAAGAAAAGAGAGCAGGAAAAGCGTGAGCGTGAGGAACTAGAGGTATACCAGGGCAAGAAGGATGCACGAAAATTCTATCAACAGGTTAAGCATCTAACCCAAGTTTTCAAGCCCGGAGCATCCACTTGTAGAGACGAAAATGGAGATCTGAATACGGATACGCAGTGTGTGCTGAGATTGTGGAGACGGCACTTCTCCAATTTACTTACTGGCGACGATTCCACCAATGCCGCCCATGGAGAGCGCAGTTCAGAGCTACCAATCAACAATGACGGAGTGGAAGTACCACCACCTAGCTATGAAGAGGTTCGAGTTGCTATCCAACGACTCAAAAACAATAAAGCAGAGGGTGCTGACGGCCTGTCAGCTGAATTGTTTAAAACCGGCGGCGATGAATTGATAAGGCGCATGCATCAGCTCATCAGCAAAATATGGCTAGAAGAAAGCATGCCCGACGATTGGAACCTCAGCGTACTGTGCCCTATACTTAAGAAAGGAGACCCAACAATCTGCGCAAGTTATAGAGGTATCAGTCTTATTTCCATCGCATATAAGGTTCTCTCAAGCGTACTGTGTGAAAGATTAAAGCCGATTACAAAAACACTGATTGGACTTTATCAGTGTGGCTTTTGACCTGGAAAGTCCACCATAGACCAGATTTTCACGCTACGACAAATCCTGGAAAAAATCTACAAAAATCAAATTGACACACATCATCTCTTTGTCGATTTTAAAGCTGCGTTCGATAGCCAAAAAAGGGATTGCCTAAACGCAACAATGCCTGATTTCTGTATATCTGCAAAGATGATAAGACTTTGCAGAATGACGTTGAGCAACACATGCAGCTCCGTCAAGGTAGGAAATTGCCTTTCCGAAACCTTTGATACCGAAAGAGGTTTCAGACAAGGCGATCCACTGTCTTGCGATCTCTTTAACATCATCATGGAGGGGATCGTACGAAAGGCCGGTGTGCATCGTAATGGCACCATTTTCTACAAAGGCGTCCAGCTCCTTGCGTACGCTGATGATATAGATATTGTCGGCAGAACCAAGAGAGATGTTACCGCTGCTTTCGCCGCTATCGAAAAGGAATCAGCCAAAGTGGGTTTGACGATAAATGAGGGCAAAACAAAATATATGCTGTCTACAAACAAGGGAGCTCGGCGTTTAGACTCCCAACTTCCATCCGGCAGCTATAACTTTGAAGTAGTCAAGGAGTTCGTTTACCTTGGCACCGCCATTAATACCAAAAACGAAATCAGCCTGGAGATAAAGCGAAGAACAATAATTGCTAATAGGTGCTACTACGGGCTCAGTAAGCAACTAAGTTCCAGAGCCCTCTCTCGATCGACAAAACTAACACTCTACAAGACGCTCGTTCTACCTGTGCTGCTTTATGGCGCTGAGGCATGGGTAGTTTCGCAAACTGACGCAGCCGCTCTGGGGGTGTTCGAGAGAAAAGTTCTTCGCAAAATCTTCGGTCCTGTTCGAGTCGGCGATGACTATCGCATCCGAATGAACCACGAGCTGTATGAGCTCTACGATGACATTGACGTAGTTCGGCGTATAACTGTGCAGCGACTACGCTGGCTGGGTCATGTCCATCGTATGAACGACGAAGCTCCAGCGAAAAAGGTGCTCGAGGCGAGGGTCGCTGGTCAACGACGACGAGGGAGACCATGCCTCCGATGGATGGACCAGGCTGAGGAAGCCCTAACCGCACTTAGTGTATCCGATTGGAGAAGGCGCGCGCAAAGCAGAGACGCCTGGCGAGAGCTGATGAGGTCGGTTGAAACCCGGACACGGGTTGTTACGACCAACTAAGTAAGTAAGTAAGTAAGATGATCGAGTGATAGTAATTGTTATAATGACCATTTCACTAGTAGTCAATGTGAACTATCACTCGAAAACAAAAAGTAAAGTAGTCCTAAAAATTAGGTGATTTTTGTATGGCAAATAGCCAAACCAAAAAACGAAATTTCGCCCAAAAACGTGCAAAACCGCATAATTTTTTTGGCGGTTTCTAAACGAAAATTAACTGAAATTAACTGAATTTTGTGATTTTTGGGTGATTTTTATTTAAAGTCTATAATTCCTATCGCCTTTTAAAATGTTGTCATTAAAATAAGTTCCGTTATATACAACCACGATCACATAAAAAGCATACTTTTTAAGTAATCTCAACCACAAATTTAGTTTGTTTTCCAAGTTATATGAAAAGAGCGAGCCTTAAAGGCTCCAAACTAGTCGTGATACTGCCTTAATATACATCAGGCCAGTACCATCTCTCTACACCTTGATGGAGTTTTGGTGGCAAATTTCAAACTTATTTCTTTGCGATTGTTTAGCCATCTTATCAGATGTAATTTAACTTAATTCTCTTGCAAAATTCTTTATTCTGAAATTGTGGTCATTTATGAAACTATTTTTTGTTAAATTCAGCCATGCCTCAATATATATTTTGACAGAAGTGATTTTTTTCTACTCAACTTCGTCCCGCTTTATTGATTCGTCTTTTTACAAGTCTTAACGGAAAAGAGTCTATATTAAATTGGTCATTCATTTCTGACATTCTACGACTATTTAAAGGCGGATATAACCGATTTGCGGTTTTATGTGGAAATGCTTTGGAATTTTTGACACAATAATGACAATCAAATAATTAATCACTGTTAAGATGGAGAGTTATTTAATTTAATGGATTAATTTCCCAAAACAGTTAATTCGAAATTTCGGCTATTTTCACCAAAAATAAACTGAACTTGTTGAGATTATTAAAAAGTGTGCTATTTGTGAGACCATTCAATATTGAATTGCCACTTTTTAAAACTAAAAGCCCTATTAACGTCAAATTGGCTTAATTTTTGCTTGAATTCTGGCCCTTTTCCAACTAAATCAATATCATCCCTGATTGGAACATGTTCGGAGCGACTCATCTCTAAAGTAAACCTTCAGCCGTTAATTGTTCAGCTTTGAGCGAAAACAGGTCGATTAGATAAATTCTTAAAATTTTATATTCTTTTTGGAGACCATGATAATCCATCACTGTATGACCTCTAGGCCAACAAAAATATACCGTTTCGTGTAACAAACAAAAACAATTCAATTTTTTTTAAAAAAATTTTTTTAGATACAATTCTGAGAAATTTGCACTCAAAATTGAAATTTGGTAGTTTCAAGCGATTGATTTCATCTTTGCACAAGCACAGCTTGGTAACGGTTAAGTCGGTGCTATTTGTTGATATACCGTTGAAAAGGTGATTTTATTGCCTTTGCAATGAGTTATCAAACAAAGTTCCGTAACTTACTTTTTGTGCTAGAAACAATAACGTGAATCAAAGTCGTGAAATTTTAATTAACCCTGTAGCTCCTAAGAATGTGAAATGGACCCCCCCTCCCATACGATTTTTTTCTCAGCTCGACATAACCTTTCATCTCCGTAAATAGTTGCACTCAATTGCGGGACACCTTGTATAGAGGCCACTGAAAATGACATTAAAAAAAAAGACATCCAAAACGGTTCGCTGAATATCGCCTTTCCCATGTATCTGAAACAAAAAAAATCAAATGTCATTTTAAAGTACAGACCACTAATTCGGCATCCAACCTACGCATGACCCCCGGGGTATTTTTTTTAAGTTATGGCGAAAGTAGGAGTAAAAAGTTAAAAAAAGAGATAGATAGAACAACAAAAAAATAGAAGGTACTTAATTTTAGGGGGGGGGTGAGGGGGATGCTTGAAGAACAAAATTCAATCAGATTCATTGAAATTGAGCCAATAGATTTAGAGTTATCTATCGAAACGTTTAAAAAAACTAGTTTCGAGGAAATCGCGTTTAAAGCTTTTGTTTTTCGAAATTAAGTATGTATTTTTAAAATTATCAGTTGATAAACTTACTATTATTTAATCTGCAATGCCAGGCATCGTTTCAAAAACATGTACAGTGAATGAAAAAGGTTTAGGCACAGAGCTATTCTCAAAGTTTGTATTTAAATAACTTTTTCCACCTAACGAAAAAAAAAAAAAATTAAAATATTATGGCACATTTGAAAATTGGAAGTTTTTTTTTTTTTATTATTCACTGCAAAAATATTTCATTTTTCATTTTTATTATAGTATTAAAAAACAAAAAAAAAATCAAAATTTTTTTAAATTGTTGTTTCACAAAAAACAACCAGTATAATTGTAAATATTTTTAATTAAAAAAAAGCACAAACTTTCAACTGTAGATAGGACCAGTAAACCTTTGCTTCGTGGTCAGAAGCACTGATCTTATGCTACCGTGCATACTTGCTTAGGTTTATTTTACCGTGCCTACACAGTTAAAAATTTTGATGCATTTTTCGGTACAATTCTTGCATCGTATTTTATGTTGCATTTGCGACTATATTTCCCAGTAGTCTAAGTCTTAAAAAATTGATACACGAATCGTTAACGATTTTTCTTCATCCTTGACGAAACATGCTGATTCGGCCATATATTTCATTCACGAAAATCCCATATAAAATTCCCGAATTCGTGCACGAACGCAATGCAGAAATGTTGAGATTTTTCGTGCATGAATATATTACTGAATCGTTGCGGAAGTTTCGTCAACAAACAAGACAGAAATATGAAAAAAAATTGTTTCCCATTTTTATATATTCTTGGATTTTATTTTGCATGTTTGTTTGAAACAGATTATTGCCGATTTGTAATCTTTGATATCAACTTAGTTGATAGTGGAAGAACTTGTAACCATCCGTAACCGTGTGTTCAAATAGCACAGCAAGCGATTTTTTTTATAATTTCGATATAAATGTGTGTTAAAAACTGCATTTGAATTATATGAAAGATTTGCAGCCTTGCCAAATAAATAATTTAGTGCTGGCTTTAATTAGTGCCAGCTCTAAAAAGATTTTTAGCATAAACTTAGCAGAGGCTACAGCTGCTACTAAATTAAAAAGCTATCGCTAAAATTAAATATCAGTTTTTTAGTAAGGCTGATGGTATTTATATGAAAATTCACAGATCTAAGGATAAAACAAACTTTAGATTCAAAGTTGGATTCGTTAATATTACCGCATGTGCTGTTTCCAAATCAATCAATGCAAGGCCAATTTCGAAAATTGCTTTCTGAATTTATCAAAACTCAATTTCAGAAATGCCTAAAAGTATGGTAATGTTCTGAAAAATAGCTACGTTCAAATTCAAATTTTTAGACCGCAATGTACATTTAGAGAATTGAACGAAAGACTCAATTCTATGATAAAAGAAAGAAAAGAACTACAGATTGTAAAATTTAATATAAGTATGAGCTACTCATAGAAAAATGTATCCGTTGCCCAGTTGTTAGAACAGCCGACTGTGGATACACAATCGTAGTGTGTTCAAATCCTCAGTGAAAGCAAAAATATGAAAAATTATTATTATTAAATAGCCATTTTTTCGTTGTTATACAACTAGTGCGGCGAATTGTTGTGTTGTTGTTTTCATAAGAACCATTTCTTTACATTGGTTTTACCCCCTTATCTAGCTCGCCGTATTGTTGTATACATCCACTTCAAAAATTCATTAAAATCGGTAGAGCCGTTTCGGAGGAGTGCGACCAAAAAAACCATAGCACGAGATTTTAATATATATTAGTTTACCAAATTTGGGTAAGCGTTCTGTGAAAATTACAAGTTACATGTAAAAAAACATAGATTTTTTTTTTAAAAAGGACTTTTAGGAGTATCAAAAACACTCCATAGAATTCCCCCAGAAATTCCAATACAAAATGTATCCAAAACCGTTTCTAATAGTTCCTTTACTTTTTGAGACCCAGAAAGGCAGATTTTTTTTTTCTCCATTAAAACATACATATATATCCTACTTTTGTTCGCGACATTTCAAAAGTAAAGTGATGTTAAACAAACCGTACTCAATATAAAAATACATTTTTTCGGGCTACCTTTTTCTCTCACTGCTTTTTCAAAAGTGGTTTAGAAGTGGTGGTGAAAAAAACTCCCATTCAACACACAAAAAATACACAAAACTTAAATCGTAATCGTACTTTTTTAGTTTTATACCTCATACTCAAAAAATAAAACAAAAAATAAAAAACCTGTTCTTGGGTAATTAATTTGAATTATAGTCAATAGACCTTTTATCCCCTTTCAAACGATGATAAATATATGTAACTAGTATAAAAACCCGTCCAACGACGAGTTGGAATCATTAACGCTCAAACTGTAATAATTTGTTGCTATTATTACAGTGCTTTTACAACATACTGTTCTGAAAAATGTTCAGCCTGAAAGTATGCACACACATAAAAGGCAAGCATGGCACTGATAAGTATCAAAAGAGTTTTCTGGGCATATCTTCAGGCTGACCATATGGCAGCCTGAACAGGGCAGTAGTTACATGTTGGAAAGAAACTGTAATAACTGCAAAAAATAATTACAGTTTGAGTGATATTAGATGCAGAGCATTGTGATTGCCTTTTATATATAAAGATATACAGTGACTCTCAATATCGATCACGCTTTCCTTACCAGTAAATAAAAATGTAAATAAAAGCAATATTTTTGAGATTCTTAAATAGTATTTTAAATATATATCAGATATTTTATTATATAATGTTTAAAATTAAAAAAAAGGCATTTACACAGCGCGTGATCAATTTTGTTAGATAGCAGTGAGACGTGCGTTATAGCGTTTAAATTTAGTGTAGCCGTCACGTGCCTCTATTAAGCGCTGTAGAGCAGGGATGATATTGGCTTTACTGTAAAAGGGCCAAAATTCATATAAAAATAGGTCCAATTTGACATTAATAGGGCTTTAAGATTTAAAAAATTGTAACTCAATATCAGAAACCGTACCAATTATGCATTTTATAATAAAAAGCAAAAAATAATAATTATATTTTGACTTTTAAAATTTTGAGCAAAAAGTAATAATTATTGCTGCTTTTTATTTGTTAAGGCAAAAATGAAAAACAAAATCTAACCGATAATTTTTGAACACTAAATAACTTGTAGGATTTGATTTTTATTTTTAAGGCAAAAATTAAAAGCAAAATGTGGATCTAAGGTTACGGTTGAACCAAAGTTTTACTAATTTTAACTAATTTTAAGGCAGAAAATGCACGCTCCACGCATGATGATGATGATGATGATGATGATGATGACTCATTTAGAACTGTTATTAAAATGATTAAATGAAATCACTTCCATCTTAAATCAAAAATTTTGTGTGAAAGTGATATGGTTTAAGGTTATACTTTCAAAAAGATTTTATTTCAAGCTTTGTTTGTAAAAGTTAAAATGACGCCTAATATAATCTATAGATAAAGTGTTTCTACAAAAAATTTTTAACAAAAACATTATTCTGGTAAGTCAATCCAAAATTTGATAAATAAAAATTGTAAAGCTTTTCCACAAAAACCACACACCAGATATTTCCATCTTCAAATAGTCGTAGAATGTGAGAACTGAATAAGCAATTTAATGCAGACTCTCTGTTAAGTCTTGCAAGAAGTCTAATTAATGAAGCGGGACTAGGGTTCACTCTCTTCATCTAAACTCAACTTGGGAAATAAACTAAGCTTGTTGAAATTACAAAAAAGTATGCTCTTAATGGGACAATGACTGTATATAACAAAACTTGTTTTACAGAGAACATTTTTAAAGGCACAATACGACAATAAAATACAAACAATAAAAATTAACTTAAGAAATGAAATGAAAGATCACCCAACATTCTTCATACAAAATTGGGGTGAATGAAATAAAAAATGAATGGGTTATTCAAAAGAAAAATCACCGAAAAAATTGGACTTTTACTGAGGGTTTTTTTATACAAAAATCACCTACTTTTTTAGATGCAATTTCGATTTCTGTTTTTAACTGATAGTTCACATTGACCACTAGTGAAATGGTAACTATAGCTCTTTTTTATTTTTATCACTCGATTATCATGTTTTTTAAAAATTTCAAATAATTAACTAAAATCGGTCGAGGGCTATCCGTCACCGTCATCCGTCTCTCCCCCCGCGGTCGTCTTACCTTTTCATGACCGCTAAAAGATAATTTCTTTTCTTTCTCCAGATATTTCTATTTACGAAATAAATCATAGATAGCTTACAATTGGCTTCCAGAAATTACGAACGAAAAAAAATTACAAAAAAACCCGAAATTTTCTATACAAAATCGGGCTTAATTCGTCGAAAAACAATGACCGAAATTTCTACCGATTATGTAATTTTTTCGGGTGCTTATACCAATTAAATTAGGATCTTTTTTGCAAATACTTGAAAAGGAAGAAAGGCCCGAAAAATAAGCTTGTAATTTAGGGCCGAAAAATAATCGGGCATTTTCGCCAAATTAAAAATAAAAAACACCCGAATTTTTGTTTACCGAAAAGTTAAGAAATTTCAAATTCATTACGATAAAATGGTTCGCCCTTTTACGGAAGGTAAAAGAATATTGTTTCGTAAAAGAGCAAATCATTTTATAATAAAAAAAACACCATCTGAACCTTATCCTTACATAATGTCCATGGAGACCCCTTGTTCATGAATTACATCAAAAAACAAATAAAATTAATGAGATCTTTGCAGATATTTTTACAAGGGAATATTAATTTACTACTCAAATCTGTTCTTTTATACTTTGATAATCTTATTTGGAAATAAAGACCGAAAAACTGCTGAAAACTTCGGTCGTAATTTCCATTTTCTTTACTACAACGCCGCTGAATTGCATTTTAGAACATATTTCCAAAAAAATTTTTAACATTTTTTCGTTTTTATAGTGTAAAAATTTTTTATTCTTTTCGTTTGGGGGATTTTTCATTTTATTTTTTCGGCGATTTTTCTTTGGCATATTGAAATCATATACATTAACCAGTAAACTTTTCTTTTAAAAAATTCCAATTTTTTTTCGGTAGAATTTTCCAAAAGGGCCTAAAATGAATAAGAAGGGCCTCGGGGCTTTTGAGATGAAAAAGGGCCCAAAAAAGCCCCCAAATATCATCCCTGCTGTAGAGCAGTGATGGACACACTAATACTAGTATATTTTATGTAGTGTTGTGCTTGTGGTAGTCGAGTATCGCTCTCATTATTTTTTCGGTACATAACAATTATGTTTAAAACATCAAGCAGCGTGAACTTTTCAGCATGAAGTCTCAGCGCCAACTGATTGAAATAACTCCTTTTCGGTGTTTATATATGTGAAACAAGAGAGTGAGTTCGTAAACGAGTCCCTAGTACGCGTGCCAATACGTGCCCAACACTGCTTTAAAGCATAAAGTACCCTATAGGAACAAACTAACTTGTTTTTAAAAACAACTAATTAAAAAACTAATTTAAAATAAACCAGTATATGAACTACTTTGAATTATATTAAGGCGGCAACTACTCTGATTTTGACATGTTGTAATTGCAAATTTTAATTAGATTACAAGTTTATATATATTTAACCATGTTATTTCATCAAATATTATTAACTTTAGGCCATCAGTAATAGTTTACAATTGGTTATTTTAAAGTCATTAAAAAATAATTTAAATATAACTAATTTAACAAGTAGTTGAAAATATATACAGACGAAAGTCAATTGACTTATTTAGCGGACATCACCATACAAAGTATGTTAGTTCGTTCTATGGAAAAAAGTCAGAATTTCAACTAGTTGTGGTTGACAAAAAACTACTTTATCAACTACTTTTAAATTAGTTGATTTTCCTACAGGGTAAACAAAGAACAAGATAATAAAATGCTAGATGCACTTAATTGTATCAAACACATTCATGCAGCCCTTTATCGATATTGAGAGTCACTATATTTGCAACACAATTATTTTGGTTGGGCAATCGGTAATTGACTCGGTAATCGCCAATCCGGTAATCGGTTAGTAATCTTTTCGGTAATTGTTAATCGCTTCGGTAATCGGTTGGTAATCGCTTTGGTAGTCGGTTGGTAATTGGTTCGGTAATCGGTTAGTAATCGTTTCGGTAATCGCTTCTGTAGTCGGTTGGTTATCGCTTCGGTAATCGGTTGGTAATCGCTCCCGTAATCGATTATCGGTTGAGAATCGCTTCGGTGTTTGGTAATCGCTTGTAAATTGCTTCGCTAATCGGTTCGATAATCGGTTGGCAATCGCTTCGGTAATCGGTAATTGGTTCTTTAATCGGTTGGTAGCCGCTTCAGTAATCGGACAGGTAATCTGTAATCGGTTCGGTAATCGTTTCAATCTTCGGCTTGGTCGATGCTAGGTAGTCCCTAAAAAGGAATGCTGTACAGCAATAATTTCTGTTATGCTGACAGCGTGATGATATTACTACAGCGTGATTACATAGCGAATCTATAGTTTTGCTCTCTACCAAAAAGTGCTCAAAGCGCGTAAAGAAGTTTTCACTACAAAAATTGGAAAAATTGAAGCATACGAAAATAAAGTTAAAATATTGGTCAGTTATAAACGCAGCTAAAAATTATTTCGTCATTTCGCCAAAGTGTTCTGCTTGAGAGTTTGCGAATAATGGGATCGTCACACATGTTGGATTGTTTGAAAGCTCAAAAAAAATTGTTCCCTTACTTTGCCATTCAACATTGTTGGATGACAAGTTAAATCCTCTGAAATCTCCTAGTGTCTCGAGTAAAGCTGAGCTCTTGCTCTGTGCAAGGAAATTTAAATTCGCGTGGAATTATTTTATACCCCAGTTTACCGTTCTAGGGTTACAGATATAAAGAGGTGAACAATATCGCTCAATGTGCATGTCTCGATATGCTCTCATTCCCCAGCTTCGATGCGCTTTTATCCACTCCACAAAGTTGTTTGATACTTAACCCGATTTTGGGCAGATCATCACTAGCAGCATTGATTCTTTTATTTTTGTTTTCCTTGTCAAGGTTGCCAAGAATTGGAGGAAAAAAACCAGACTTTCTCAAAATACTACGATAACAAAAACGAAATAAAAAACACACTCTTTATAAAACATGTGCTACGACGCCGCATCACCGACAGCGTCAAGTATTTGTCTGTTTCTTTTGTTCTACACCGTCGTATAATATTTTGTTATAATTATAAAAAATCGCTTGAGTAGTATTTATTATCTATATTGTTGTTGTTGTTGTTGTTGTTGTTGTTGTTGTTGTTGTTGTTACTTCTCTGTTGCGGCTACTATGGGCTATGGGCTATGGGCACTTGAAGATTACGCGAGCATAACAGCAACCATAACAACAACAACAACATGTACTAAAATCGAATATAAACAAAATACGAGCACAAAAAAATACACAACCAGAAAGAGTAAAAATAAAATAAATAAATACGAATTAAATATTTTGTTCATTCCTCTATGCTACAAAAACACAGACGAACAGCTCCGTAACGCTCAGTGTTGTTGAAATCTTTGTGGTGTTGTGATCGCGCGAAATTTATTCAAATCCTTGAGATTGATTCACTTTAATCTCAGTTAAGTATCAACGGTCAATGTGAAGACACATAAGAAACAAAAAAAAAATAAAATACGCGTTGCGTGTAAATATTGTAAAAGTAAAAGAAAAACGCAAAGTGTAAGCATAGCATAAAAGCAGCAAAAAAGGTGTAAAATAGTGAAGTGTTGAAATTATTGTGAACACACCTGAAACTGTTGTAAGTTTTTTTTTTGCCTAGCTTTTGGGTACACTGTTGTATAATACAATTTGAAAGGAATAATTTAAAAAAAATTTCAAAACAATAAAGGTAATTCATTTTAGAAAAAAAAAAATTAAATATATTTTTAAACAACAATTATAACACAAAAAAAAAGCAATTAATACACATTGTCTGCAGCACAAGAATACGCTCAGTTTTTACATTGTTTTGTGCATTTCAGTATATTTATTATTTTATTTATATAAAATAATGAAAATTGCCAAAAATTGTTGTAGTTTTGCTGCAAATTGTTGAGTTTCTTCTGTGGTGACAACAGCTGACAAAATGGTGAATTACTATTTCACGTATATTTTTGGTTTTTGTTTTGACAAAAGCTTTGTTGTGTTTAAAACATTATATTAAAAATAAGCATTTTAGAAATATATTTCGTTAATTAAATTTTCAAAAGTCTACTGACTGTTTTTCATATTTTTTTTCTTCTCAATAATTTGACATTCTTAGTCAAATTGTAGCAAAAGCTGCTATACAAGCAACTGTAAAATTAATTCTATTTTTATGTAAAACTAATTTTTTGTTTTTGTGGTTTTGGCTCACAAACTTTATTTTATTTAGTTTTTTTTTCTTTACTTTTTTGTTGTGGGTGTGAGAAATAAAATAATAATTTAAAAGTTTTTGTTTTTTCATAAAGAGTTTATCTGCTTGTGATTCGTGTTGTTTTGCCTTGTAATACTTTTCGTCTGTGAATGTCGCAATTGCGAAACAAGAAAAAAAATATATACATATACAAAATTTTCCATAAGATTTTGAATAGTTTTTTAAAAATAAAACAAAACATAAACGAATATTAAGTTATTGGAATTCATGTTATTCATTTGGTTTTTCAATATACAGTGATCAAAAAAAAAAAAAAAACAAAAAATAGTAAAAACGGTTTGTATGGTTTTCTTTCGTTTGATAACTTTTTTGTGAAATGAGATTTGCTTTCACAGTTCACGTTTATAAATTAAATTTTCAAAAAACATCTATCGGAATGCAAAACAAAATGAAATCAGCTTCAATGCCATTCATTAAAAAAAAACCCATATAATTTATTATTTTGTACAAAATAATAGAAACAAAATATCTATAAGTAAAATATACTTATATAAGTAATATACTCTATAAGTAAAATTAGGGATGCACAAAGGTCTACGTGGAAAGTTAATGTATTTGGGAATTATTTCGGAATGGCGGCCGTGGCATACTTGTTGAGGTGCGTGGCTTGTATGCGATAGAACTTAGGTGCGGATCCCATCTGGCACAGAAAGTTTTTTTCGAATGAATTAATTTTCTGTTCGGCCGTCACCTCTCTGCAGACAATGGCAAACCTCGGAGAGTAAAAACTGCCATGAAAAGCTTCTTGAGAACATAAGCCGTTCGGTGTCGGCATAAAGCTTGTAGGTCCAGTTCTTGATCAATTTTGTGCCGAACAGCAGCACGGTTTTCGAAAAGGTCGGTCTACCACCACTAACCTCATTATAATGGTTTCTGGCGTTTTAAGCAAGATGCAGAAAGGAGACCAAATAGATGCTATTTATACTGATTTCAGTAAAGTTGATCATGTTGATCACGGCATCTTAATACATAAATTAGAAAAATTTGGTTTCTCTGGACCTTTACTTAGTTGGCTATCAACTTATCTCAGTGGTAGATCCCAATATGTTAAATCCCAAGGAATTGTACACTCCTCTGGAGTACCGCAAGGTAGTCATCTTGGGCCTCTTCGTGGAATATCAGTGTTGAAGGATATTCCACATCTTATCTATGTGGACGACCCAAAAATTTACCACGTAATTAAATCGCAGGAAGATGCCAACTCTTTACAGTTAAGCCTCTCATTTCTTGAGACCTGGTGTACACAAAATAAACTTTACCTCAATGTAAGTAAGTGTATAGTGATAAGTTTATCCCATAGAAACCAACTTATAATTCACAACTACCGCCTCAACCATATCAAACTTAACAGAGTCAATTATATAGTTGATCTTGCAGTAGTCTTGGACAACAAACTGCGCTTTAATCTCTACTATGATAAGATGGTATCCAGAGCCAGTAAACAGCTCGGTTTCATTAAAAGACGAGCATGTGAATTCAAGAATGTGTGGGTCACGACATCCCTGTACTGTGCACTAGTGCGCCCAATACTCGAATATGGCTGCATTATTTGCTATCCAGCTTTTGAATCCCATTGTGATAGAATAGAATCCATTCAAAAGCAATTCTTACTATTTGCTCTGAGAGAAACTTTTAACCCCCGCGATTATTGTAGCCTTCCACCGTATGAACACAGACTCAACGTATTCAATTTGTTGCCACTATGAATAAGAAGAACGGTATTGGATTCATGCTTTACTTTCCATGTTCTGAACGGTGTAACTAACTGCGAACACATCTCTAATAAGATTACCCTCAATGACCCAATAAGATGTACAAGGCATACTCGGTTGTTAACAGAATATCAACATCATCTTCATCTTCTCTCAACTCTCTTGGGAATCGTCGCAATGTTGGTTGCGTAAGCCTTCTGCACAGGTACTACCATGGGAAGTGCTCAAGGGAGATACATGGCCTGACGCCACCAGCTCGTGTGTTTCCTAGATCCACTCGGGCAGCTCTCCAAACTCATCCCTTTACCATTGCTACTTTGCCCAATAGAACACCGCATTACCGATATAACTCGTTCTTCGGTCGCTCAGTAAAATTGTGGAACAATCTCCCTGCGAGCGTGTTTCGCGGCAGTTTCAATCTGTGTAAATTTAAATCAAATCTTCACCGACACTACTCCATCTTACCACCCTCTAACTAACTATCACCCGTCTTCCGAATCAACACAATGCTTTCGCATTTATAGGGGGCATCCCCTGTGTGCTGGTTAAGTCTAAAAAAAAACTACTGCATATGCAAGTTATGAACCCATCAGCCGTTGCTGTATAGAATTTTATAATATATCCGACCATTACTCACCTTCCATGTCCAAATCCTCGTTCAAGCGATCTCTATCAAGATCTATCTTTCTTCCTAATTAACCCAGCCTTTGATCTTTTTTCTTTTCTTCCCATCTTTCTAGTATGTAAGTACCTTAAGTATTGGTACTCTTACTTTAAATTCTCTTTTTGCCTCTCCTTTTTGACGTGTTCGTGAAATCATGTCATTCAAGTGGGCGGATTACGCCCTCATCAATTCGCACATCTTCGAACACCAAAACAAGGAAAGGGGAGAAGAAATAAAAAAAATAAAACAAAAAGAAATAAAAATAAAAAAATATATATAAATAAATATTTCACAACACGCACAACACAATTGATCATAAGAAGCTCGCTCAAAGTCCTTTAAAGGGCTGAAATGGCCTTTTCATTTTTCGTTTTTTTTTCATTAAAAAAAGTTACCTATGGATTTCTATTTTCCGAGATGCTTGGTAAAAAATTTTGTAACATATCGCAATTTACACCGTTCCACTATGTGAGATTTGACCGAACTGTCGGGACAAAATCCTAAATTTTTTCTAAGATGATTCCTTTGTTCATTCATGTTGTTGTTGTTTATAGTGGGTCCATGTGCACCTTTGATAAACTTTGAAAATTTAGGCGTTTTATGAATTTCATCATTTTTTCTGGCTTGGTGTCCCATATTTTTGAAGGAGGCTCTGATGCCCCAACACCGAAATAAGCCCCAAATTTGGGGTTTATTTCATTACTAACGTTTTCTCTTATCAATAAAGATGCGGACCTGTGCTGCCGAAAGAGCTATAATATTACTACATTTACTACTCTTATGTCTTCCATACAATCCAAATTTTATTTGTACTACTATTAATAAACATTCGTACTACGCAAATTTTATGTATAATTTTGCGATTTTTGCTTTGTTTTAAATATTTTGTTTTATAAATGAAGTGATATTAGAGTTAAATAAAAATTAATAAAAAATTGATGCACCATATATATACTTTTACATAAAAAAATTACTGGTGTTTGGTAAATTTTTTTAATTTTGGTAAATTTTTGGAGGTAATTTGGTAGAAATAAACTTTTGAGAGTGGCAACCCTGATTTTAACCCTTGAAAGGACTTTGACCGATCTACTTAAGATCAATTTTGTTGTGTGTGTTGTGAAATGTTTGAACACAAATGATTGAGAACTGGACCTACCCAACTTTATGCCGACTCCGAACGGCTTATGTTCTAAAGAAGCTTTGCATGACAGTTTTTACTGTCTGAGATTTGCCATTAGGGGCGGTCACATTATCAAATTCTGCATCAAAATATTGGTCAAACAGTTTGACCACGCGAGTGTTCATATTATCAAATTTCTACGTCAAATTTCATTATTGCCTTGCACACCGAAGTGAACACATCAGCAGCACTCCATATGCTTTATATCTAAATAATCTTTTTTTTGTAAATTTCCGATTTAAACTGCCAGTTATGGATGTAGTCTATAAATTTCAATAAAATCATTACAAAAATCTTCTTCATCGTGCATTTTGAATTGATGTGTTCGCGTTGAAAACTTTGTTTAAGTGATGAAATCGCACTAGAAAATTTGACGAGTGTTCACACGTCAAATTTTTCATCAAACCGTTGATCAAACAACCGAAAAATCAAAATATTTTGATTTTCGTCAAACGATTTGACCAACAATTTGATGAGTGTTCACATGTCAAATTCCAAATATATTTCTGTTGGTCAAATTTTTTGATGACTTGTTGGATGAAAAATTTGATCATGTGACCGGGCCTATTGTCTGCTGAGAGGTGACGGCCGAACAGAAAAATGAATTCAATTGAAAAAACTTTCTGTGTCAGATGGGGATTCGACCCACTACGCCACGGCCGCCGATAGTAATCTAATTTCTATTACTGAGTTTCCATGGCGACTTTACTCGGGGTTAACTCGCTATTGCCGTGGTTATGCTAGCCAAACAAGATTGTCGAACATTTTTTGTTGTTATTGTTTCTTGTGTAAAGTGCGAAATGAACTTTTTCTCAAATTCATTCTCTCGCTCTCAGACCGAACATTTTTGATTGCTGATTGAAACAGCAAACATGCCGAACTTTCCGGTGTTGCCTACAGTCATTTTCTATAAAAGCATCAAAAAAGTAGCAAAAAGTAGTAAAAATTTAAATAAGTTATAAAGCAACTTATTTTAAATAACAAGCAACCTTAAAAACAAAGAACAGACATTGAGAAAAAGTCGAACAACATGTGTTGAGCAAAAATGTTCAGTATTTATTGTCGCTCCAAATAAACACTCACAATTTTGTGCCTTCACAGGTTTACTACAAAAAATAGTCTTAAATCAAATTGCAGATTAATTTTCATCAACTCTTATTGTTGTGTTGTATTTAATTTTATATATTTTATGTAAGAATGGTATTTACTTGGAGTCGCAGTTTGACCGAAGTGTAAAAAAGTGTATTAAAAAGTGTGTACATAAAAATAAGGGTCGTTGTTTAATTGTGTTTTGGAATATTATAACATTGATGCAACTGTGCAGCAAACAGAAGCATAACCACCAAACAAACATTTCAGCGAAGAGAATAAATAAACGAAAATGAACACCAAATGTTCGGCAATCATGTTTGGCTAGCATAACCACGGCATATGAAAACGCGAGTTGTGTTGAGTTTCGTTAAATCCGCATAAACTGCACGAAACTTGTAAGATTTAACTGGGCTCCATCTGTCAAAGTAAATTGCAAAGACACAGATGTCAAAAAGAAATTGGATGCATTCAGCGGAGTCAACAGTTGGCAACAGTTGTGTAAAAATTTGCTAAATGGTATAATTATGCAAGTGCTCACAAAAACTGATCAGGTAGCGGACGCCATTTAGTAGAGCGAAAAATTCTCAACTTTGCGTGATCGTAATTTGCGATTGTATTTTTAAGAATTATGTCGTCAGTCAAGGAATAAACTATTTTTTCATACAAACAAACAGTATTTTTCTATAGTGATGTTTATTTATTTTTACGATTGAATTATTTACTCAAAAATTTGTTCATCACTATTTTAAAATTGACAGCCACAAATTTTTATTCAGCAATTTTTATTTTTTTTTGTTATTCAGCTGTTCGTGTACATTTCAGTTTACAGAATAACTTGAAATTATCAAGTGTACACTTTGAGTGAATATGAGTTTTTCAATTTTGTGTACACAAAGCTGCAACACGAGCCGTGCGAGAAAACTATCGCGAAAAGAGAAAGGAAGAGAGGCGCCTTTTCAGACGCAAGAAAAGAGAGCAGAAAAAGCGTGAGCGTGAGGAACTAGAGACATACCAGGGCAAGAAGGATGCACGAAAATTCTATCAACAGGTTAAGCGTCTAACCCAAGGTTTCAAGCCCGGAGCATTGTAGAGAAGAACCACTTGTAGAGATGAAAATGGAGATCTGGTTACAGATACACATTGTGTGCTGAGATCGTGGAGAAAGCATTTCTCCAATTTACTTAATGGGGACGATTCCACCAATGCCGTCCATGGAGAGCGCAGTTTAGTTCCAGCAATCAACGATGACGGAGTGGAAGTATCGCCACCTAGCCACGAAGAGGTTCGAGTTGCTATCCAACGACTCAAAAACAATTAAGCAGCGGTAGCTGACGGCCTGTCAGCTGAATTGTTTAAAACCGGTGGCGATGAATTGATAAGACGTATGCATTAGCTCTTTAGCAAAATATGGATAACAGAAAGCATTCCCGACGATTGGAATCTCAGCGCTTTGCCCTATACTTAAGAAAGGAGACCCAACAATCTTCGCCAGCTAACGAGGTATCAGTCTTATTTCCATCGCATATAAGGTTCTCTCAAGCGTACTGTGTGAAAGATTAAAGCCGATTACAAAAACACTGATTGGCCCTTATCAGTGTGGCTTTCGACCTGGAAAGTCCACCATAGACCAGATTATCATGCTACGACAAATCCTGAAGAAAACCCATGAAAATCAAATTGACATACACCATCTCTTTGTCGATTTTAAAGCTGCGTTCGATAGCCCGAGAAGGGATTGCCTATACGCAAAAATGTTTGAGTTCGGTATACATGCAAAGTTGATTAGACTTTGCAGAATGACGTAGGAAATGACCTCTCCAAAACCTTTAATACCGCAAGAGGTTACAGGCAAGGCGATCCACTGTCTTGCGATCTCTTCAACATCATCATGGAGGGGATCGTACGAAAGGCCGGTGTGCATCGTAATGGCACCATTTTCTATAAAGGTGTCCAGCTCCTTGCGTACGCTGATGATATTGATATTGTCGGCAGAACCAAGAGAGATGTCACCGCTGCTTTCACCGCTTTCGAAAAGGAATCAGCCTAAGTGGGTTTGACGATAAATGAGGGTAAAACAAAGTATATGCTGTCTACAAACAAGGAAGCGCGGCGTCTAGACTCCCACGTTTCATCCGGCAGCTATAACTTTGAAGTAGTCAAGGAGTTCGTTTACCTTGGCACCGCCATTAATACCAAAAACGAAATCAGCCTGGAAATAAATAATAATTGCTAATAGGTGCTACTACGGGCTCAGTAAGCAACTAAGTTCCAGAGCCCTCTCTCAAATCGACAAAACTAACACTCTACAAGACGCTCGTTCTACCTGTGCTGCTTTATGGCGCTGAGGCATGGGCAGTTTCGCAAATTGACGCAACTGCTCTGGGGGTGTTCGAGAGAAAAGTTCTTCGCAAAATCTTCAGTTCTGTTCGAGTCGGCGATGACTATCGCATCCGAATGCACATTCACGTAGCACATTCACGTAGTTCGGCGTATAACTGTGCAGCGACTACGCTGGCTGGGTCATGTCCATCGTATGGACGACGAAGCTCCAGCGAAAAAGGTGCTCGAGGTGAGGGTCGCTGGTCAACGACGATGAGGAAGACCATGCCTCCGATGGATGGACCAGGCCAGGGAGGAAGCCCCTAACCGCACTTGGTGTATCCGATTGGAGAAGGTGCGCGCAAAGCATAGGCGCCTGGCTAAAGCTGATGAGGTCGGCCGAAACCAGAACATGGGTTGTTACGGCCACCTAAGTAAGTAAGTAAACAAATTATATACACAGTTATGGAATAGAGCCCCTGAAAGCTTGAAATGTAATGATCGTGAAGGATGAAATGAAATAAGAGAGAACTATAATCTTTTCTTCTTTTATCATAGTCCCACAGCCCAAGTGTACCAGTTAAGGGTTAAACTTCGACTCTAAACTTTGACAACTTTTCTAACGCTTAGAGTAACAACACATTCAGATAAAAACATCGCTCACTAAGGTGTCGCTATCATAATAGTTCACAACAGTTGACTCCGCTGAATGTAACCATTGACGAGTTCAACTCGACTCGATGTTGTGCATGTAAACACTTTCGAGTTAGCAGCGCCATTTTGTCAATTTGACGAAAACCCTACCCCCGAGTTAATTCGCCATGGAAAAGCAGTATATCATTCTTGGCTTTCGTCAAGCTTTCGGATGCTTTTTATTTTCATTCGTTTAGGCCCAACCAAAATAGACGAAACGACACGATTGCAACTTGACAAACGTCTGACGAGTTGAGACGCTAGCAGTTCGGTTTTTACGGAACAAAACGTATAGACAAGCTGTTTCGTTCAGCTGTTTTAAATTACGTTTGTTCATTTTGGGCAACAACATTGAATTGCATTAAAGCGAACATTTTCGTCTCTACTCGTTACGGAGCAACTCGTCTATTTTGGTTGGGCCTTTTGGCTCTTGGTGATTTATTTTTGTTTGTTTCTATTTTGGAGTGGCATGTCTGTTTGTATGTTGTTTATAATGCTGTTCTTTGTGGTTTTGTAGCATTTCAATGTTTTTGCCTGCATTTCAATGCGGTAGCGCAGAAAGAAATTAGCCAGCGTACATTAGGACATAGACATAGAAATGACTCAGTTTTGTCGTACGTTGAACTTTGACAAAGATGTTGTTGCTGTTTACGTTGATTTTCGGCTAAGCGTGATACTTATTATTATTAATATTATTATTATTATTATTATTATTATTATTATTATTATTATTATTATTATTATTATTATTATTATTATTATTATTATTATTATTATTATTATTATTATTATAATTATTATTATTATTATTATTATTTTTATTATTATTATTATTATTATTATTATTATTATTATTATTATTATTATTATTATTATTATTATTATTATTATTATTATTATTATTATTATTATTATTATTATGATTATTATTATTATTATTATTATTATTATTATTATTATTATTATTATTATTATTATTATTATTATTATTATTATTATTATTATTATTTTTATTATTATTATTATTATTATTATTATTATTATTTTATTATTATTATTATTATTATTATTATTATTATTATTATTATTATTATTATTATTATTATTATTATTATTATTATTATTATTATTATTATTATTATTATTATTATTATTATTATTATTATTATTATTATTATTACTATTATTATTATTATTATTATTATTATTATATTAATATTATTATTATTATTATTATTATTATTACTATTATTATTATTATTATTATTATTATTATTATTATATTAATATTATTATTATTATTATTATTATTATTATTATTATTATTATTATTATTATTATTCCCACGCCTCTTCCCCCTCCCCATACCGCGCGAGGGGGAGTCCATTTAAGCTGAACATGACGGCA